>CANTUT010000895.1:207500-460000 GCA_947687605.1 Reutealis trisperma
AAGTAGATTCTTGACAATGATATCTACTTGTTCTTGCTTGGTTGGCCTGTTTACCATTTGAGCAGCTTTAGCCCTCCATCTTGTAAGGAACATAGAAAAGGACTCATTTGGAAGTTGCTTTATGGTTTCTAAGTCCCTTCTTGTAATGTCCACTTCACTATTGTAGTGGTATTGTTCGACAAATGCCTTGCAAATGTCCTCCCAAGTCTATTTTTGGGTGTTATCCAAGTTAATAAACCATCTTAGGACAGGATCAGTAAGAGTTTGATGAAAGAGTTGAGCAAGGAGCTTGTTGTTGATACCAAAAGGATGTATTGCCCCCACGTACATTTTTAAATGGATCTTGGGGCAAGTAGTACCATCAAATTTGTCCAAATTCGGCATCTTGAACTTTGGTGGAACTCTTGCATTGGGAAATAAGCTCAGGGAGTCTGTATCAACTAGGTCCTCTTTTTTCTTCAAACTTTTTATCATTTTTTCTATGTGCTTCACTTTTTCCATGATGGCTTTGATTTCAGGATTGACTTCCTTCCCTTGGAAAGGATCCGCGGGTCGGGAAGTCAGAGTAGGGGTGAAATTTGGTGGTTGAACTATCACGGGTTGATAGAGTGAGTTATTTCTGAGGAATTCAGGTGATGGAATAGGTAGTGGTGGAATGATGTCGGTGTTTGCAGGTTCTTTATCTTTGGATTCAACTCTGGAAATGGATCCATAAACAGGATAAAAGGCGGGTTTTGGGTCAGCTTTGAATGGTTTTGGGTTAGTTGGGTTTTGAGCTAGGGAGGCCTATTCTATCAAGGTGCAGACATCTTCCATGATAGCCCTCCTTTGGGCCTTAAGCATATCTTGGAAAAGAGCTTCTTGCCTCTTCATCATAGAATCTTGGTGTTCAGAGAGCTTAGCAAGAAGCTCATCAAAGATTTCATCTGCTCTGGTAGCAGTGACTTCATCTCCGGCAACAAACATTTTGTCAACCTTTGAAAAGGAAAAGGAACTGGGTGAGTATCAAGCTTTAGAAAATAAGGTTATGGGGAGGTGTGACAAACCGAAGGACCTTAGGTTTAATGGCAATGGATGATAGTGTCTTGTGGTTAGGTTGACGGTGTATGGGTAAAGATAAGGGTAGAGGTGTATGGTATTAGCTAGGTATGTATTAAGCTAAGGAAGCTAGGTCAGATTTTACCTTTGGATGGCTAGGTCAGATTTTAGCTTTGAGTAGCTAGGTCAGAATTTTGCTTGGGGTGGCTAGGTCAGAATTTTGCTTTAAGTGATTGGGACTTGTGATTTATAAATGGTTTACCATGGGCTTAGGGATAGCATGACCATGGGTTTTGCAATTGGGTATGGATGTACCATGGATTTGGATGTTGGGTGGACCATGGGCTTGGTGATAGTTGGATAATGGTTTAGACTATATCATGTACTTAGATGGGCCATGGGTTTGGATAGTGATGTAAGAGATAAAACCTAGTCAGCATTTAGTTTGGGTAAGGATTAGAGTGATGCTAAGTCAGTATTTAGCTTTGGTAAGGATGGTTGTGGATAATACTATATCAGTGTTTAGCTTGGGTAAGGACGATGAAAGATGAAAGCTAGATCAGTATTTAGCTTGAGTAAGAGTTGTGAAAGATGAAAGCTAGGTTAGAATTTAGCTTTGGTAAGAATTATGAAAGATAAAGCTATGTCAGTGTTTAGCTTGGGCTAGGTTAGTGTTTAGTTTGGATAAAAATTATGGAAAAGGATGAGGGTACCATAGATGGGTTTATTTTACCATGAGTTTGACATGGGTTTGGATAGGACTAGATCATGGGTTTAGGTGAACCATGAGTTTTGGGCTTTGACCATGGACCATAGGCTTTGGGTGTTGACCATAGGTTTAGGTGGACCATGGGCTTTGGGTTTTAGGTGTTGACCATGGGTTTAAATGGACCATGGGTTTTGAGCTTTGGGTGTTGACCATGGGTTTAGGTGAGTCATGGGCTTTGGGTGTTGACCATGGGTTTAGGTGGACCATAGGCTTTGAGTTTTGGGTGTTGACCATGGGTTTAGGTAAACCATGGGCTTTGGGTTTTGACCATGGGTTTAGGTGGACCATGGGCTTTAGGTGTGAAGGTGTTTGGATAGGTTTTTGACTCTTCACAAGGTTCAACCATGTATGCATGAATGAAAAGGTTTCATGATAACAATACACCAAGTTCAGTATTATGGTACATAAAATCCTAAAAGGAAGGTTCTATGAGTCATTACATGAAAGGGTTAGGGTGGTTTAAAGGGAACCCATCACACTAGAGATGCGATATACCTAACTACGTATGAGACAAGGAGCCTCGCGTGGGTCCAATGGTACGTGCAAACTCGTTACACCTCTAAAAGGATTAGAAGATACATCATGGGCTGGATGATTTCACTATTGGCAAGCAGACCTAAGGAAGGTTGCTCACTCGATGTTACTTTCTATCCTTTGTTTTCCTAGGAAATTAGGGTTTTTAGACAACGAGTCTGATGTAGTGATGTATGAAAGAGTTATTTTGCATTTAAAGCCAGATTCGGTATTTTACCAAAAGTAATCCACTTTATCTTTTATTTGAAAAAGATTTTAGGTCCCCAGTGGAGTCACCAACTGTGAGGCCTCGCCCGAGCACCGGTCCGATCTACGGAGGGATTGAAATGCTCTTCGGGAGAAACTCCACGATTGGAACTCGCTGTGAGTTTAGAAAATTGATTTTTGTATTTTGAAGGTTGGAAAGTGAGTCGCCACTTTAATTTATTTATTTTAATTGGGAAAAATAAAGAAAAGCCAACATGATTGACTCCAAAATTTGATTTTATCCCAATGGAAAAGTGCACCAATCCACGAGTGACCAAGGAGGGCTCGAGGATCAGGTTTTGGTAATTACACAGTTAAGAAAATGTTATTTTCTTTAGTTTGGCTTGAAATGCAAAATAACTCTTGAAAAGGAATTTTTGTGTATGTGTGAACAGGAATATGATGATGAATGAACAGATATATGATGTGATGGAATGACAATAATAAATAAATAGGCAAGATAAATCCTACTTAATTATTACAATATCAAAACAAATGGAATAAAGGGGATCTTTACTCTAGCCCTTATAGGTACTAGGAAAAGCACACATTCCCCAAAATAAGCTAAAAATAAAATCACAAACAAAAGATTAATATGAATAAATCAAAACAAAAAGGACTAAATATTAATAAAAAGATTTTGGAGTTGATGCCCTTCAGAATGGCAGCCTGCGTATCCTATTGAATAGGAATCAAACCCCACGCAGTTCTCCCTTCTTGCGAAGGAGGGGTTTTAAAAATGTGTTGGTTTGCTTATTAACTTAATTATGATTCTTAAATTAATAAGTTTTAGATCTTTTCAGTTTTAGACCTAAAGATAATTCTAGATCTGAATTTAGAATTTTAAAATAAGAAAGGGATTATACCTTTGCTGTTCTTGGCTTTTGAAAGAATGGAACTAGCTTTGCTCCGGATCTTAACCCACCTTGAATTCAAAGGAAGCTTGGAATCTGGATCTAGAAACAGCAAATGTGTGAGTATAAGAATGAAAATATGCTTTGAAATGCTTGAATTGCTTTGAAATGCTCTAAATTGATTTAGAATTCGTTAGGAATCATTGGAAATCGTGCCAAATGAGGCTGGAGGAGGCTCCTATTTATAGAGCTGACAGAGGAGAAGCCGGCGGCATGAGCAGCACGGCCGACGTGCCGGCCGTTGGCGGCATGATTTTGATGCCGTGCCGACGGCAAGGCCTTTTTTCGGTGGCACGGAATGCGTGCCACCTCCTGGGCGGCACGGGATGCGTGCCTCTCAGCGCCACTCCCGCGGCTCAATCCGTTTCTATCTATTTCAGGCCCGTTTCAGCTCTGATTCGAGCTCTGCTTGATTTTGTGGGCTTGTGACTGAAAAGCAGTCAAATGGAGGAGAAAAGATTCAGAAAATTTATTTTTCTACGGGGCGCTGCCCTCTTGACCCCTGCCCGCTAATCGGCTAATGGGACCACTATATGCGTAGCACCTTATTCTCAGTAGGTGTCAAGCTGCAGTCAAATGAAGAGGTGCAAATTTGAGGGTTCACAGATAGGAACGCTGATGCCACAAAATGCGTGCTGCCTTCTGGGCGGCATGGCAAATGTGCCTCCCAGACGTCAGCGCGCCACTCGCGCGGTTTGATCTGTTTCTGTCCATTTTGAGCCCATTTCAGCTCTGATTTGAGCTCAGTTTGATCCTTTGTGTTCGTAACTGAAAGATGATCCACTGGAGGTGCATTTTTGAGGGTTCACAGCTACCCCCCTCATCAGAAATGGCTTTAAGGAAAAGGCAATTTTGATGACAGTAAACCCTATGAAGAGATGCCATGTCAGACTTTGGGCTTGTGCTCTTGCAACATCAGATTTTTGGCTTACATATTCTTTTGCCATATTAGATTCTACGCTATACCATGTCAGATTATGGGTTATACCATGTTAGACTCTAGGCTTGTGATATCTGCTTGTGCATATCATGTATGAGGACATTCATGTTTTATGCAAACTGAACCTTATGAAGGATAAACATGGTCTAAAGATATGAACCTGTTAGGAGAGGGCCTATAGGATAAACGAGGTTTTGTCATTGGCTATTGGTTTGACCTTGGCGTCAGATGTGAGAATGGTGATCTTCAATTGTTTGGAGATGAAGATGCTCTGGTGAATTTTAATCAAGGCTATCTGTTCTAACTAGACTTTGAAATATTTGGAGATTTGGTCCACCTAGGGAATTCAAATTGGTTTAGCAAGGCCATCTGTTCGGCCCTACTATTAGGGAGATTATGATTAAAGTTATCTATTTGACTTTGATGTTTGGGAAGATTGGGATCAAAGCTATATGTTTGGCTTTGGTGGTTGGGAGGATTATAGTCAAAGCTATCTATTTGGCTTTATTGGTTGGGAAAGTTGGGATCAAAGCTACTTGTTTGGCGTTGATGTCAGGAGGAATAGAATCAAAGCTATCTATTCAACTTTAGTGTTGGAAGGACTAAGGTCAAAACTGTTTGTTCGTTCTTGTTGGCTGGGAAAGTTAGGATCAGAAGGAGAGGTCAAAGCTATTTGTTCGACTTTGGTATTAGGAGGAATGAGGTCAAAAACTATCTGTTTGGCCTTGGTAGTTGGGAGGATTATAGTCAAAGCTATTTGTTTGGCTTTGTTGGTTGGGAAACTTGGGATTAAAGCTTATCTGTTTGGCTTTAGTGGTTAGGAGGATTATAGTCAAAGCTATCTGTTTGGCTTTGTTGGTTGGGAAAGTTGGGATCAAAGCTATCTATTTGGCCTCGATGTAAGGAGGAATAAAATCAAAGCTATTTGTTTGGCTTTGATGTTAGAAAAGCAGGGATCAAAGCTATTCAGCTTTAGTGTTTGAAGGATTGGGATCAAAGCTATCTGTTCAGCTTTGGTGTTAGATTTAGAGAAGGTTAAGTCTCTGAAAGACGACGAGTGTGGGAATGTCAACATAGGTGGATTGACTTGGTTTGCCCACTGAAAGTTATGATTGCAGATTAGTCCTTGTAGGGAAAGGTCTTAGCTAAGAAGGGTAGGTCTGGTGAAGGAAATCCATTTGAAAGGCTTAATCTGATTTTGCCTTAAAAGAGATCATAGACTTCATAAATGAAGGCCTTTTGGGAGTGGGCTTCATTGTGAAGGCTTTTGGGGAGTGGGCTTCATGGTGAAGGCTTTTGGATTTAAGCTTCATGGCGAAGGCTTTTTAGGAGTGGGCTTCATGGCGAAGGCTTTTTAGATTTAAGCTTCTGATGAAGGCCTCTGGATTTAGGCATCATGATAAAGGCTTCTTGGTTTGAAACTTCTGGATTTGAGCTTCTTGATGAAGGCTTTTGGATTTGGGCTTCTTAATGAAGGCTTTTGGATTTGGGCTTCTTGATGAAGGCTTTTGGATTTAAGCTTCTTGATGAAGGCTTTTGGTTTTGGGCTTCTTGATGAAGGCTTTTGGTTTAGGCTTCTTGATGAAGGCTTTTTGGGAGATATGCCTCGACTTCTAGTTTTGCTAAGAAAACTAGATTTAAAGATGATGAGCCCTGATAGACTTGGGAATTTTGGTTCTACTCATTTCGAGATGATGCCAAGGAATGGGTGGTATGTGGTATGATTTGCTAATGTGGCTTAGGATGAAACAATATGATTTCATAAAATTCGAGAATAGTTTGAAGGTAGGCTGAAACTTCTGAAAAGAATCATGGAGCTTGTATGATTTTGCTTTTTGTAGCATGAATCATAGAAAAGAGCAAGTCAAGCTTTTCTTATTGTTTGAGATTGAAGAGACTCTTAGAGTGACACTTAATTGTAAATTGCATTAGTTGACACAAAGAGCCCTTAGGAATGGCAAAAGGGCTAGTGGAAAATAGATTGGAGATATGTATGAGGGATTGTGCCTTAGCTCTATGAGCCAAACGACAGGATAGATTGACAACAAATGATGACCTAGGAAGACATGCCCCCATTATATGATAAGGGCATAAAAGATTGTATATCTTTAGAGAATAAACCTCTAGTTAGGAAGGATGACATATTGATTGAAGATGATTTAACAACTTTGGACATGAGGGAAGGAGACTTGGATGAGCTTTCTCTCTCTCTCTCTCTCTCAGCTCTAACTTTTGCCTAAGCTGCCCTTTTTGGGTTTTCAACTTAGCAAGCTTGTATTTTGGGAGAACACATTCCACCATGATTTGGGCCACTGCTTTGAGGGGCTCTGGCCTTTGAATTCTGGATTTGACAAAGGCCTTTTCTAAACTTGTTGCCCTTGTTGAGGTGTATTGTTTGATTACCTAATGTGCAATAGGTAATTCCATTTGATTTGCTCTTTATGCTTCAATTGTTTGATCAGAGGTCTATTACTTGACCTTCTTTGATTAAGAGCTGATGAAGCGATAGCTGATTTGTGAGCACCTCAAATTCTGATTTGTGCTAATTATGGTGGGTTTAATTGATTGTTTGTTCATCTCTTTTTTCCTCTTTTTCTTTTTCTCTCTCTCTTTTTTTTTTTTGTTCTCTCTCTCTGTTTTTTTTTTTTTGGTTCTCTCTCTCTCTCTTTTTTTTTTGTTTTTTTTTAATGGCTCATCCATGCTGGACTAAACAAGGAAGATGAAAAGAAAATGTATGTGCATTACTATAAAGGAAACTTTATTGTAAGATGATAAAAGAAACCGCTATGATCGACGAGAATAAAGAAAAAATAAGAGGACAGATTCTGACTCAGATTTGGACTCAGACTTTTAAGATTTAGACTTGGACTCAGGCTTAAACTTGAAATTCAATCTCAGACAGGTCAGATTAACTGAACTTGAACTACTCCATGACATGCCTTCTAGGGTTGAGGTAAGGTGGGGTTGAGTTAGGACTAGATTCCTCATCACTGTTCAGGTTGGTGGTGGGGAATTCAGCTTGAAATGATTGACTTTGGATGCAATCTTCAACTTTTGATGCAGTTGCAACCAAAGCTCTAAAGGTGGGTAGGTATTGAGTTAACAAGTGGGCTCTGTAGGTAGGAAGTAGATTCTTGACAATGATATCCACTTATTCTTGCTCGGTTGTCCTGTTTACCATTTGAGCAGCTTTAGCCCTCCACCTAGTAAGGAACATGGAGAAGGACTCATCTGGAAGTTGCTTTGTGGTTTCCAAGTCCCTTCTTGTAATGTCCACTTCACTATTGTAGTGGTACTGTTCAACAAATACCTTGCAAATGTCCTTCCAAGTCTATTTTTGGGTATCATCCAAATTAATGAACCATTTTAGGGTAGGATCAGTAAGAGTTTGATGAAAGAGTTAAGCAAGGAGCTCATTGTTGATACCAAAAGGATGCATTGTCCTTACGTACATTTTTAAATGGGGTGGCACAAAGGAAAATGACTCTAAGGAAGATAGAAATGTTTGACTACTTATGCAATAGAGGAAGGAGGATAAATTATTTAGACTAACTGGATAGACTCAAACAGATGGATTTTGACATGACTTAGAATATGATCCAATTTGAATGACACATCATTTTTTTTAGCTTTAACTTCTGCCCAAGTTGCCTGTTCAAGTTTTCAACTCGTTGAGCATACTCTGATTTCAGCCTAAGCCGCCCTTTCATGTTTTCAGCTTAGTGAGCCATTTTCTTTTTGTTTTTTTCCTTCTTTTTCTTCTTCTTGTTAAGGTAGAGAAACTAAGTAGAGATGCAATATTTTTGGCATAGTGAACACAAGGGCATGATGCTTTACAAGAAAAAAGATATCTTTACTAGGATTTGGATAGTACCTAGGTTAGGCTGCTTACATATCCTTTACATTGCTTCTCTTCTTTTTTCTTTCTTAGGGAGAATTAGGTCCACGTAGTTCTTGTTATAGTGTGAGAAATTATTCTTAATTGATCTAGAAGGTGACATCCTTTTCGCCTATTTTGTTTCACTCACTTGCATAATTCTAATGGATTTGGATTTGCAACTCTTTTAGCAAGATTGTGCTTGCAAATTATGATATTTACAAAAAAAAAAAAAAAAAAAAAAAAGGCATGGTAATCTTGTTGGTTGACAAACTAACTATTTCCTTCTTAGAATCCAAGACTTGATGTGGATCTTCTTTGATCCACCTTATAAAGTGATCTATAGCCATTAAGATGTCCTAATGCCTGATTAAGGATTTTGGACTTGATTGCCCTAAATAGATAGTTAACAACATTCAACTTGGTAAAGCTTAATGAATGATTGCCTTGATGTGAACAATAACTTTGTAGCTGAGTTCCAAGAACTGTCCAGTCTTCAATCTCCATGCAAAATTGAACTCAGTATTATATTATGGTGTAATGCATGTCTCTTAATGCCAAAATGTATTGATTCTTTGCCCCATCTTCTCTTTTTTTTTATCCAATACTTTCTTTTGATTTTTTTATTTTTTCTTTGCTTTTGTAAATTTTTTTTTTTTTTTGTCAAGTTGGATCAAAAAAGAAGACACATGAGATATGAGATGAAAAATTCAAACTTTTCATTATAAGTAGTATTGAAATTTAAAGATAAACTAAGAAAGTCAATTACAGACTCATAAGGGAAGCAATATTTAGCATATTTTAACTTTATTTTATTATAACCCAAAAGGAGAGAAGCACATGACAAACTCTAACTCTAAGCATATGACAAACTCCAACTCTAACTTTGGACAATTAGGGACTCAAAAGAAAAGAAAGAAGCATAAGACTCAATAGACTCAGACTCAAACTTCAAATTGATTGGACTAAACTTAGTTGTAGTACTTGAACAAAAGCACATCATCTAGGCCAATATTCTCCTCAGAGTGCTAGTCAATGTGTTCCCATTTAACTTTTGAAATTGAGGGAGTTGATAATGCCCTTAAGGTCAATACAGTGAGACTTTACCCAAATACCCCTCTCTCATTCAGAGGAAATTTTGCCTTAAGGAAGGCCAAGCAATTTTTAAAGAGGTCATGGAATGAACTTCGGTGCTCATGATTAGAGCGGTTATAGCTCAGAAAATTGATTTGTGATTTAAAAAATGATTTTGGGAGTCGCCATCCAAATTTATTTTTTAAATGGAAAAATTAAAGAAAAAATCCAATTTGTGATTCTAATTCATTAATTTTACAATTAATTTACTTAAGGATAAAAATCACTAGTCTTCGAACCAAGTTGAGCTCAGGAACTAGGTTTTTTATTAAATAATCTAAATTTGGCTCTTAAGTTTAATTTGACTTAAAAAATTGATTTCATGAATGACAAATATTCTATGACAATGATAATATCATGATTAATGCATGAGCATGGGATGAGTGCATGGAGAAAAGTAAAATAAAACATCCACAAATTAAGGAGAGTGTTTCCTTTAGTCCTCATGGATTTTAGGGAAACCATATAGTCGCTCTTTAATTCCAAATTAAACTAATTACATAGATTAATTAAAAAAGGGAGAATAGGGATTGATTGGATTTGGATTTATGGTTTGGATTTAGATTCCAAACGTGCCTATATATCCCATTGAATGGGGATAAAAATCCACGTAGTTCATTCCATGATTAAGTGAAGGGGTTTAGGGATTGATTTGATTTGGATTTGTGGAAGAGACGAAAAGGCTGATACATTTGCTTTTAGTGGGAGGAAGGTTTTACCGGATCAAAATTCCGTTTTATCAGGACTGGGTGATTAGATTAATTGAGGAATTAATTAATTAATTAAAATGATTAATTAACTAATTGATGTGATGAAATGGATGGATGAATTAATTAATTAAAATAATTAATTAATTAATTAATTAATTTGTATGAACCGTGGATTAAAAAATAAGATTAATTTGATTTTGAAAAAAATGGATTAATTAATTAATTAATTGAATGATTAATTTTAACTTAAAAAAAGAGTTTTAGTTAATTAAAAAAGATTAATTAACTTGGTTAGAGTGAGATAATTAATTAATTAAAAAGATTAATTAATTAATTAGATAGTTGTTAGAGGGAGGAGAAGAAATGAATTAGTAGATAGTCATCAATACTAACTCAAAGGGTCAGCAAAAATGATGGAAATGAGGAGGTATTTATAGGAAAATGGGGGTGATGGTAATTTGGGAAGTGAAAATGTGAAAAGACATAAAGGGTAGGGCTTAAAAAATGCTAAAAAATCATATTAGGTGCATTTTAGGAACTACAAAAAGGGTGGTGGGGACCACACCACCGAAGGAATGGGTGCTCTAATGGAAATTCTGCTTTGGCATCTAGGTCAATTTTTAAGATTTTTGGGTCCGTTTTTGGGAGTTTCAAAGTTCATAAATTTTATTGATCGTTAATGATAGGCTTAAAATCAATTTTAGGATAGCTAAACAGTCAGTCTGAGAGAAAATCTAGTCAGTTTTGGGAAAATACTATCTGGTATAGAAGGTCCGGTCAGGGTTGCAAAAGTGTCAGTGTCTAAAAATTAAGTATCCTCATACTAATATGATTGTAAGTAATCTTAGTAGGTGTCAAGCTATAGCCGGATGATGAGGGTGTAAAATTAAATATTCACAGATAGGCACATTGGGTACTAGTTTTAAAGAGAGGATATCTCCATTGTCAATGAGGTTTTGAATACAATGCCTTAAGCTCTTGCATATGTCAGTTTTGTGCTCAGCTCTTTGGTGGTACTCGTAGTACTTATCAGGTTTGTGGTTTTTTGAATGATGGCTAAAAGCCCCTTTCGACTCTAGAGGTTTAACCAAGTTAGCTTCAAAGGTCATTGGTTGGTGTTGATACCTACCTCTCTACCCTTAAAGGAATATTGCACTTAAGGGAATACTCAAATCAGTGAACTTTCCTCTCTCTGATTTACGGGGTTATTGGTTGGTGCTGGTAGCTACCTCTCTACCTTTCTATTTGGTGGAGATAATAGAAGTGGAAAAGATTTACTATGCTTGCATTTTTTTTCCAACTATATGACCTTGTTGAAGCATAGTGGTATTAGACTTCAAGGGTAGTTTGATAGGCCATTTGATGTTTAGTTGCACAAAGGTTCCTATTCCTTAAAAAGGATTCAATAAAGAAGGAAGGTCAATTTTGATATTTAGTAGCATGAAACTTTTAGGAACTCTTCCATTATTTGTCATATCAATAATAGTGGTATAGATGAGTGTTTAGGATTAGCTATGAGCATTTTTTAACACTTCTCTATCATGGGTAAGGCCAATGATAGGAGTTGATATGGTTGCAGCACTGGGACCAAATACGGTGTTGGTAAAAAAAGGGGAGGCATTAGGTTGATTAACCATAGAAAGAGCTATGATGTTGGTCAGATCAAAATGAGGTACAATGGAACTTGAATTAATTGGATTTGGCTTGGTTCAATTAGCAGAATGAGGAGATGTGATGTTGGTCAGATTAACATAGGGAGCACTACCAACTACCTTTGGGAGCTCAAGGCTTTAGTGAGATAGGCCAATGCTTTATTAAAGCTGACTTATAAGTGGCCAAGGCATTGTTAAAGTTGGTTTGTTTATGTGAACCCTTAATTTCACAGAAGTTGGTTTGTTTATGTGAACCATTAATTTCACACCCTCCCAATAAGCTGCACCTTAACATTTGCTAAGATTAGTATGCTACACAAAGCTGATACGATAGTCCCGCTATGGATTTCCTATATTTTGCACCCTCCAATATACATTTGAATCTTAGAAGCATTAAGACTCAGTAAATAAACCTTCAAAAGTCAAAATTGTCAAAATTAGAAAAATCGAGAAATGGAGCCTCAGGAGTTGGGACCTATCCCTTTGAACTTTAAGCCACCCTTAAATTATCTAGGATTAAATAACAATCACAATGCAATTGGAACCACAAAAAATGGATGAGAAAAAGACCAAAATGGATCAAATTAAAGCCAGTGAGGGTCCTACATGCAGTGATCGCAGGTCACATGCAATGATCACAGTTGGCCTTGCAGTCACAACAGGCCCAGGTGCAATGACTGCAGGCCCACTTGCAGTAACCGCAAAGGCATGTGGAAAAGCTATTTCCTGACCACATATCCCACGTGCAGAACAGCAAGGCGCATATGCATTATCCCCTTAACAGTTCTAAAATCCTACATCAAAAGTGTATTAAACTTTTCCCCAACCTTTCCCTTATATATATGGGTTCTCCTACTCAATTTTATTCACCTTTTGATTTCGAATTTGCTTGATCAACCTACTAATCTCAAAAGCAAACAATTTTCTTAAAGCTTGGTCTGAAAGAATGAGCATTCTAGTTCTAAAATTTTCTTTTATTATTGCTTTGTGTCTGCTCCTTACTTTGCAATGAAATTATTTTGGGTAGTCATTTTAAGGTAGCTTTCCTCAAGACCACCTGAGGAAGTTTCCCAACAACACCATCCAAGTCACCCTAAGCCATCTAAGAGTTGTCATTCCACTATGCTAAGAACGTGCAATTATGATCTGGTCGCCTACTTCATCCGCCCTACATCCCCAAGCCACATCTATGCAAGGTATTTTACTTTAACTCAAACTCTTTCCTTTCTTTAGTTTTCTTATTTTCTTGTGTTTCCTCTTTGGGAATTCCCTCTTTAGGATCTCTTCTCTCTCTAAGGCCCTTACCTTATCTATTTCTCTTCTACCCCATACCCAATCAATTTAAGTTGATTCATGTTAATTAAAATCTAATCTAGTTAACAACTCGGTAATCAATTAAAATTAGTTAATCAGTTAACCAACCCTCTCAATTAATTAATCAATTAAAATATGATAAAAAAGCTAAACTAAACAAACCCCTTCACAAGAAGGGAGAACTGTATGGGTTCTGATTCTCATTCAAAGGAATATGCAAGCATGCTTAATTCAAGCAATGAATCCAATTAAAATAAAGCAACTTCTCCCCCATCACTTTCTTCACATAGTTAGGATTTCCTTTATCCTTTTTGTTTATTTTAGGATTAGTTTGGGAAATGTGTAACTTCCTTAGAACATATAAGGGATAGAGGAGATATCCCCTAACTTGGTTTTTATTGTATTCCTAAACCTTCTTTTCTTTTCTTTTACTTTCTTTGCTTTGTGGAACAAAAGGATGTTCATGCATATATAACTATTCATGCATTTATAAATTGTTCATGAAATTTATTTTAAGTCATTTTGTATTAAACTTTCCAAATTAATTTTTATGAAATAAACAAAAAACCTAGTTCCTGAATCACCTTTGATAATTGAGGACTAGTGCACTTTTCTATTGGAATAAATAAATTGGTGTCATCTAAAATGTGTTTTTTCCTTAGTTTTTCCCAAATTAAAATAAAATTAAGCTGGCGACTTTAAAATTATTTTCAAAATCGAGTCATCTAAACCCAAGAGTTTCATCGTGAGTCTAAATTCAAATAAGCATTTTCGATTCTTTTTCAGCTGATCAGACCAGTGCTCGGATGAGGCCTCATAGTTATGTGACTAAAGCCTTATTGAAACTAGCTTGTTGAGCACTGAGGGCAAAGTTTAGAATGGCTTGAAAATTCTCCTCTTGCTTCTTGAGGAGGTCGATGAGAAGGGTGTTCATGGTATCCATGTTGATTGGGTTGGCCATTGGTAGCTTCAAGGCAAAAAAGAAGGATAAGTATATGGAAAAGATATGAAAGGTGATGAAAGCATGCAAATTTTTTAGGAAAAAGGACTTTATAAGGTATCTTGGGCCAAATACTTTAGGCTTAAGGTGTTTGGATAAGGAGTATTTATTGGGCCAAAGGAATTGAACTTAAAGATGAGGTCTTAGGTTGTAGCCAAAAGGTTTTGGGCTTAGAGATTAGGTTTTGGGTTAGGGTAATTAGGCCTAAAGTATTGAAATGAAGGTTTGGCATCTTAGAGTGTTTAGGCAATGGTAATAGTGTTTAGATTTTAGGGTCTTAAGCCAAAAGTTTTTGTGCCTAAAGTGGTGATGACCAAATACCTTAGTCTTAAAAAAATATGAGGTGCCAAATGCCTTAGGCTCAAGAGAAACAAGTCTATAGGCCAAACGCAAATTATAACATGGACTCACGACCATGTAATATCATGGTCACAGGGTATATGTTAATAAGTATTACATATGTAATTAAAAAAATTAAAATGATAGGTTGGTGTAGCTGGTTAACATATTAGACTTATAACTTGAAAATTGTATGTTCGAGCAGTAGGAATCAAACTCTCCTTCTTTTTTTATTTATTCTTTTATTCTTTTTTTATTTGTTTGTAATATTTGCAATTAAAATTATATTTATTTTATCTTATTTCTGTAAGAAAAAAATTATATTAGTGGTTGAATTTTTTATTTGTTTAATTGTTCTAATTAAATTTATATCAATTTTTATGAAAAAAAATTACATTAATGGTTGAATTTTTTATTTGATTCGTATAATAATAATTAATTTTAATATCATTAATTTTTCAATGTAATTTTTATTTATAAATTTTAATATTTTTATAGGTAATTTTTTTAAATGGTTTTTAAGGATAATTTTGTATTTTTATAAAATATCATATTTATCTTCTTTATGCAAATGAATTTTCCAAAATCAAATAATTTTTAAATAATAATAATAATAATAATAATAATAATAATAATAATAATAATTATTATTATTATTATTATTATTATTATTATTATTATTATTATTAAGCCCTTGAAAAATTATTAACTTGATTATATAATTAATTTTCACAATATTATATTTTTAGTTTATAATTTATGTTTTTGTATCTATAAATACTAAATTAAATTATTAGTAGTATGGTATAGATTCATTAAAAATTCACCGTCAAATATAATTTATATAATAATCATGTTCACTACTTATAAGCAACAAGCTTATTAAGGTCTTATTTAACATTGCGTTTGAAAAAAGCACTTTTTAACAAAAAATTTTATATTTTTTTAAAAACTGCTTTTTAAAACTACTTTTAAGAAAAAGTAAGTAAATTGATACTTTTACTAAAAACATGTTTGAAAAATTAGTTTATAAAAAATAATAAAAATCAATTAATAAAATAAAAAAAAATTCTAAAAGCGATTTTTAACCCCTAACAGCAATTCCAAACATACCCTAAGTATTACTTATAGATTTATCAAATATATAGTGTAAGTTCATCATTTGTGAACTATAAATTCATTAATTATATAGATATTATGATTTATTGTAATGCAAATTCATATATGATAAGTTGTAGGTTAATTAAATAGAAACTGTAAATTCATGAGTGGTAGAGTGTAGGTTCAATCAAAATTCACCGTTAAATATAGTTTGTATAATAATCATGTTCACCACTTATAAATAATAAGTTTAGTAGGTAGCACTTATTGGTTAATCAAATATATAATGTACATTCATCATTTGTAAACTGTAAATTCATCAGTTATACCAGTAAGAGAATAAATATATTCTTTACAGGTAATGAACTTATGTTGTATATCTTATGAACCTATAATTTATAATCGATGAACTTATCATTTATGATTTATAAATTTTGATAAATTAAATTCTAACCAAAAAAATTTTAGATATTATTTAAATAATATAAATATTACAACAAAATTTTAATATCATAAAAAATTAAAAATATTATTTTATAATTTTTTAATTAAATAATAGTATATATTATTAATTTTATATAAATTTATAGAAAGTGAATTTTATTTGATGTATTAAATAATTTACCTAAATAAATACAAAATAATATTTAATAATTCTATTAGTTTTATCAAATTCAACATAATAAAGAATTAAACTAATAATTTCATAGAAATAAATAAATAAATATTTAAAAAAAATTTAACCATTAATAAAAAATTTTCTTATAGAAATTAATATAAATTTAATTAGAATAATTAAACAAATAAAAAATTCAATAATTAATATAATTTTAATTGCAAATATTACAAACAAATAAAAGCCAAAAAAGGGAAAAAATACTAAAAAAGGAAAAAAAAAAAAGAATAACTAAAAAAAGGAAAAAAAAAAGTTACTACCTGGGATTCAAACCCACAATCTCAAGGATATGAAGTTAATATGTTAACCAACTATATCAGCTAGAATTTTTTATTATTTCACTACGAATATAATATTTAACGTTTGGACCCTGAGTCTATAATACAACATGAACCCGGATCTATAATATAATAACCCTAAGCCAAATGTATTGGGCTTAAGGTAATTAAGGTGTCAAAGGTTGATAATGGTAGGCCAAATATCTTGGGCTTAAAGTAGGTGAGATGTCAAAATCTTAAGGTGATGGTGGGCCAAATGTTTTGCTTGGTCTTACTATATGTATGCATGGTCATGTCATAATGCATGCCTAAAAATGTTTCCTGAATTTATGCACAAGGTTTTGATTATTATAGTACATGGAATCTAGGGTCAAAATCTAAAGCAATTATATGCACAAGGGTGAGGAGTGGCTTGGCTAAGAGTCTCCATCCCACACGAGCATCAACATACCTAATCACATGTGAGTCAAAGAACCTCGCATAAGTTGAACGATATAGATTACTTATTGCACCACTAAAATGATTAGAGATTTATCGCATGGTGGAATGCTTTCACTATCTATACTTAAAATTAATTAATTAAAATCAAGGAGAATTTAATAATTAAAGTGGCTACTCAGAAAGAGTATGAGAGGTTAATTTAGAGGGAGAAGAGAAAAGGATGAGAGATTAATTTAGAGGGAGAAGAGGAAAGAGCAAGTAGACAGGTCAACAAGCGCTCTAAGTGTGAAGAAAATGACGAAAATGGAGGATATTTATAGGGAGAGTGTTAGGAGGGATATTTTGGGCATTAAAAGAGTGAAAAGATAAAAGGATAGAGGGTTTTATGGCTTGAAATCAATTTGGGAGGGGCAAAATTAAAAAAGGCAAAAAAAGCAAAGTGGGATAGCCATCGGCAGCACCAGCAGCTTTGCTAAAACTTTTAGCATTCCCACTGGCTGCCACTGGCATTTATGGTAGTGGCACCAGAGGGATAGGCAGCTGATGATGTGGTGCTATTAGGTATAACTGGCACACAGATCAAGGCAAGGAGGCGACAACACTAGAGACCTAATAGTGGTTGCCGGCCATCGACTACCCTCTCTGGCAAACAGTGACCTTTTTTTTTAGGAGTAACATACCATCTCTGCAATAGTACACTAAACTTAGCAGGTATCAAGTTGTGAGTTATCAAGAGGATACAAAATTAAGAGTTCACAACAATCAAGGAGGATTTATTTTTTTTTTTTTTGTCAAAGACAAAAAAAAATGATGATGTTGTTGGTGTTCCAAAATAAAGGTTTATATATCTTAAAAATGATTGCAGGTGACATGAAGGCCTAGAAAGAGATATTTTAAGATTGCCAAAAAAAAATCTCTAACAAAATATGTTGGAATGTGGACAATCCCACATTAGTGGGATATAAGAATAGAAAGCAAAATATAAGGTTGTGGCCAAACTAACGAAAATGGCCTAGGCCATTTTAGTGTGAGTAAAGCCCACAACAAAACTAAAAGCCCGGTGATGCTGAAGCCTAATACTTCTATGAATGAATCCTAAGCAAAGATGTTCATGGATTCAAAAAATGCTAACATGGTATCAGAGCCCACCAATGCCCTAACAAGCCAAGAAGATCCTAGAGGCTTGTGTAGAGAAAATGAATGAAGGCTCAAGTGAGTAACCGACCAAGAAAAAGGTAACAAAGAGATTACACTTAAAGATTAGGTTAAATGAACAAAGAATGATCCAGAATCATGGCCATAGGACAAAGATGTGAAAGATTGAGGTAATTAATGGCTAGTGGACTATAGAGCAATGTCCATCCCAAGTACAATATGAGCCATGTGAGAAATAGGATATGAAGCAAGCCTAATTGCATTTGAGTGAGAGCATTGGAAGGTGGACTATCTCATATTAGTAGGATACAAGAGTAGAAAGCAAAATATAAAGTTGTGGGTAAACTAACTAAAATGGCTTAGGCATTTTTGTGCAAGTGAAGCCCATAACAAAATTAAAAGCCAATAATGATGAAGCCTAAGTATAGATATCCATAGATTAAAAAAATGCTAATAAGAAGTGTTAGAGATTGAGATTTTGCAGAAGATATTTCTATAATAATTTTTTTCCTTATTTTAAGGAAAGGAAGCATGAGAGAAAATCTTGATTAGGTAAGTGTTAGTTGTTGACTAGAAAATCATTCCCTCTATAAAAGGGTGGCTATTATGTAGGAAAAGCATGAGAGAATGAGTCATATAAAATGAAGAAGAAAAAGAAAATTATTTTTGTATACTATTTCTAGCTTTGTAATTTATGCAGATCATGATCTAAGATCAATGAAATTTAAGTCTTTTTCTCCTCTTCACTTTGTTTCATGCACTATTTTCTTTGTTATGAGTGTTTTGTTGTGTTTGTGATATTGTGTTCATATTTAAGTTCCTGTCATCTTGCTTTAGCCAAAAACTCTTCCTTTCCTATTTTTTCAACAGTGGCAACCTCATTTCAACTTGGATTGTTTAGACCCACTCTCTGAATAGTTAACTAGCAAAGTATTACCATTGAAACTTTCATTTCTTTTTAATTTCAAATTTCATAGTCTAGCATCATTTCTTTCTTAGAGTTATATTCCAAATTGACTTCTTCCTATGTTTTTCAGGCTTTTAGGTGGATCTTATTACTCTCAACAAAATTCTATTTTGATAGTGCAATGTAGCAAGTTTAGGTAACAAAATCATGCTTTTAGATATGCAATGTCAATACATGAAATGTTTGCAAAATCATACTATATAAGCAAGGGTCTCATCTCTCATTTTCTTCACATCTACTGTAGCTACTGATGGGACTGAATTAGTTGTTCTATGAAGTCATATGAGTTATTTTATTGTTAACTCTTTGTACAATAATTTCTTTAAGGATTACAATTTAATAAATTGTTTTAAAATGTTCTAAGTTTGAGTCCAATTGATTGCTTGCTCTTTACTTTTTAACTAAAACAATATTTCATCTAGAAACTTATTTTTTGCTCTATGATTTGGCTTTAGAACTTGAAAATCCTTGGTCAGATTCTACTAAGAGCATGGGATTTCTTTTGCATTGGCTTTAGTCCTTATGTCTGGTATAATTTCATTGGCTAATACTTAATCCATTCTTTTGGAAGTACTACATTTCATTTTAGAGGGGAAAAAGTCAAAGTCATTTCTCAATTTCATGAAATCTCCTTTTCCCAATCTATTCTTGAAAGTGATTAAAATTTGCAAAATTCTTCAAATAGTAAGCCCTCTATTCAACTTTACACTTTTGAAGATATAGCATTTACATGTATTTTTTGGACCTTAAAGCTCTTTGATTCTCCATATTAGAACTAATAAACCTATAGCTGTTACAACCATTTCTCTTTACTATATTGAGAAGAAGGCATTTGGATCCTTGAAAGATTATGGATTATACATTTACCACAGTTGCATGAATGGATTCCCTATGTTGCGAGCTTTCCCTCATCTCCAACATCTTAACATAAAACAATGTCCCTTACTGACAAAGTACTTTCCCACTCACTTTTCTTCTTTAAAGAGTCTTTAAGAACAAAAAGAATTAGGTTGTGGCATAATAGCCTAAATATGTTGTTGGAGCAGTGGCTTTCCACTACTTTAAAAGGAATTGCAATTGACACTTGTGATTCCCTTGAGAGCTTATGATTATAGTTGTCCCAAAGTTAAAGTCTTTATCCATTGTTAATTTTCCAAATTTGGAAAGGCTCTATCCATCTTAAGGATATTTCACATCAGCTTCCTTACAATTCGTCGTGACCAGATTTCTAGCTTCGGGTGGATGGGCCCTGCACTACTTTCCAATTTGACATTGGGAGAAGACACAAGCGAAGAATAGAGTCTCCACCTAGTTTTTAAAACTAGGAAAATGAGGTGACTAGGACCCCTACGCTTCTTACCTAACACCTTAATTCAGAGATTATGAGTAAGGAAGTTAGATATGAACTTGGGAAGGTGTTAGGCACTCAAGCAAACCTAGCTGTGAGGCTAGCTTCCACTAACTGGTTAATCTTTAATTTAGGATGGGTTGCATTTTATTTGGGCCTTGTTACAATGCAATAGATATATCATGTTTATACAGTTCAACATATATGAGTGCAAACAATTTAGAACCTATAAACTTAACCTAATTACTACCCATGTTCAAATAAAGTGCAAAATCTTAAATTTACCAAGTTGCAAACCAAATTAAATCCTTTGACAAACTAACCTAATATTACTAATCATTTTCATGCAATTTCAAAACATAAACTTAAATTTATTAACTTGATCTACCTAAGGAATTACCAAGTACTCATGCAATTCAATTCAAGCAAAGAACAATAATTATAAATCATATAACCTTAATCTAATGTGAAGTTAAACCTATTGATTTTATGGATTAAAAGCAATAAATTAAATTTATCAAGTTGTTCTATATCATTTTAATCCTAATTATAAGTTGATTAGGGGAAGGGGGATATATCCTTATGGATAGAGAATTACAAAAGAGGTATAGAACCCCAAAACCAAACAAAAACCAAAATAAAATTAAAAAAAGGGCAAAAAAAATTCTAGAAAGCTAAGGGCGCATGCCCCTAGTGTGCTCCTCTTCACATTCTTCATTTGTTTCAACCCAAATTCGTGGTTTAGAGGTCTCCAGTGGTAGTTCTAACCTTTTGGGAATTTTTTATAACATCTCCATTCCCAAAATAATAAAGGATCCTTGAAATCAAACTAAAACAAGCAAAAACACAAAACATAGAAACCCTATGGGTGCATGGCAAGGGGATGCACCCCTAGCTAGGGGTGCATGATGGGTTCATGCGCCCCTAGCGACTGCAACTCCTCCAAACTCACCTCAAATCAATTTTTCAACATCCATGATATTAGAAACACAAAAGCACAAATATATAATAATAATAATAATAATAATAATAATAATAATAATAATAATTTAACAAAAATTAAAAAACAACCAAGATCGAAGCATGAGATATCAAACGAACTATAAAAAATAAAACTGATAATCAATAACAGTTCTAATCTTGCAAGGTTAATTTAAACTAATAAATATCACTCTTAAACATGTTTTGAATGAAATAAATGAAAGAATGTAGAAACCAATAGTTAGAATCATATGAAACTAAAATACGAGTCAACTCATAAAACCCATCGCATGGCTTCTTCAATCTATCGCATTAGATGAAGAGTATTGAGAATCCTCGGTTATTGTTTATTAAAACCCTCAGCTTAGCACAAAATGAACTGATTTCTTACCTATTTTCTCCAAAAAGCAAAGCTCAAAACAAAAGAATGTCAAGCCACTAAGGTTCTCCCTTCCTCCTTTTTGGTATTTTCTTTGTGTTTTGATCTCTCTTTCTAACTCTAGAATTAGACTAGAGTTGTTACTGGGATATCCAGGAGTTGTTCCAGACAGTACAAGCCTCTCTTCCTTTTTTGTTTGGTCTAAAGATGATTAACTAAGTAGGGTTTAAGGGTTGGTTTAGAAATGTAGAATCCTCCCACCTTTTAGAAATAAAAAAATCTTGAATTCAGGGTTAATTCTTGATATTAGGGTTAACGGTGATGATTTGGGTGGTGATTATGGTCTTTCTAAATGGGTTATGCATCAAAAAAGGGAAAAAAAAAAAAATCAAGTCATAAGTTCTAAACTTGGATTTTTTGGACAAGTGACACACTAAGGGGGCATGAGCGGTTATGCACCCCTAGCATAGGGCACCAAGAACTACCCATCTAGGGGTGCATGGGGGGTCCATGAACCCTTTGCTTGCGGTGCACAAAGGACTAATATGCACTTACCTCAGGGGTTTAGCTTTGTTCTTTCATTTTTTTTCCTTTATGAGTTCTGGTTTGGTTTCTGACCCTAAGTATCTTAATCCCCTTTGTATTGAATATTTACTCTCTGATAGAAAAGGCCTTTGCAATCCTTATTATGCCAACAGACAAGGTATTATCAATTGAAAAGTTTCATTACATGTGATATAATAGTATAGTATATGTAGATTCTTTTCGTATTCTAACATCAATTATTTCACACGTTTCTCTCCTAATATAATTTGTAGAGCAACTGGATTGACTAAGCTGCAAAACCTTTTACATACATATGTATATATACATTTATTGAATAACTGGACGCGAATATATTGATTCTGTTACAGCTGAATTGATTTTTTATTTTCAATTTTCTTTCCTCTTTTGGACAAGAAAAGGGCTGGGATGTAAAAAACATATGATTTCTTCCACAGTGGCCTTTATTCTAAGATATGGTTACGCTTTTATAGTATGGTACTCCAGTTATTCTTTAAAAGAATTAGCTTTCATTCAAGAGGAAGGAATAAAAAAATAAAAAAAATAAAAAAAGAAGGGCATGTTGTCATTTTTCAATTTTAAGTAATTTCCTTTCCCCTTTTCCAAAATGTTTCTTACCCATGTTTGATTTTGTAAAAATTCAATTAAAATGAATTTCATTTTATCAATTTTTATATTTGAAAGTAAGTGATTCATATAATGCAATTCTTTTAGTATCAAAAAATATGATTTCAAAGTAAATAAATTAGGATCATGTCATTTCGCATATATAATGGAGTTGAAGACTTAATTTATAGTCAAATTATACAAATATATATTTTAACATCCGAAAGTATTAATATTATTAGTTATTATTAAATAAATAAAGGTAATTAATAAAGTTAAATAAATTGAAAGTGTACACAATATTTAGAACAATTCTTATACAAGAATTTAATTCAATTCAATTCATAGAATTGAATTCTTTCGAATGACTTTTTCCAAATGGGTAAGGTATTAAATTTTACAGAATTCTTCAAATATACGGCAAGCACTTTATTCAACTTAATACATGAAATAAGCCATACTTAATTATACTATTTCCTGGAGTCTCTACTAGTTCTCTGATTCTCCAGATTTGATAGTACTTTTTTTAACATAAAACCCAAGTAGCAGAACTAACAAACCCACTGCCACAACCATGTTTGTTGATTTTCTCGGCTTCTTCATTTCTGTCACCAAACCACCAAAAACCTGCTTATAATATACTAGTTTAGATTCACCACTACCTTTTATTTCCTGGCCTTTTTCATGCTCATTACTTACAATTTTTCCTTCATCAACTAATCCATCAGTCTTGTCGTTGTTCGAAAACTTTCCTGAAACATCGTGAGCATCAGTTGCAGCTGTAATATTCTTTCCATTCTCAACTCTCAGTTCTTCCTTCTCAGAAGCAGCAATATTCTCATTAGTGTTATTTCCATTTGTTTTCTTTTCATTCTCGATCTTGTTCTTCTGAGGAACTTCTTGAGCTGCCTGTTCTTGTTCATGCTTTTGATCTTTTACTTCATTTGCAGGCTTCTGAAGTTCTTGATTTTCTGCAGATGAATTTGCATTTTCCTGCAGTTTTGTTGCTGGACTGATGCTTTTTGGGTGCTTGATCTTAAGTATGCCTCCTTCAAATTTTGCAGTAATTTGATTAGACTCATAATCTAATGGAATGCGAAGCTCCTTGCGAAAACGACTGAATTTATTGTCACCAAGAGGACGTTCTCCGAAAATCTTAAGGTTCTTAGTGGGTGTTACTTGAACCTTCAGCTGCTCTTTTTTAAAACCTGTATGTAGAATCAGTGAACATCTTATTTATATACATTTTTGTTTACTTTGTACAAGGGTAACTAACTGAGCGAGTATTAAATTAATGAAACTGTACCAAACTGAATTCAACTAAACTAAATTTCTTATTAAATTAATGGAATCTTAGTAGAAAACCAAACATAACTAAACCAAAATTTTAAATACGATCAATTTGGTTGCTATTTGTGAGATAACAAAATCAAAAACCAAATTTCTTCTTATTGAAGTAATCAATTTTCATTTGGCGAAAAAAAGAAGTAATCAATTTTCTTTATAGACAAATAATGCAGGCCCCTAATTTTTTTTTTTTAAACCAAATATCAAAATTGTACATGGTGAATATATGTGAAAAAAAAAATAGAAATATAAATTCAAGTCGATAATTTTTTTTTTTTAATTATCCATAATTATTGGCGGGGTAGACATACACTTAGTGCAGGCAACTATTGTTCGATATAGCATTTAGTTAACCATATTGAATCAAATAAGCATCACCAAGAAAGGAACATGAAATAATCCTAATTTTTTTATTTTTTTTTTTTTACCAAATATCGAAATTGTATAAGGTAAATACATGTGAGAAAAAGAAAAGGATAGAAATATAATTTCAAGTTGATATATATATATATATATATATATATATATATATATATATATATATATATATATATATATATATATATATATATTTTTTTTTTTTTTTTTTTTTTTTTTTTTGAAGTATCCATAATTAGTAGTTGAGTGCATGAGAAATCGACATACACCTAGTGTAGATAAGTATTTTTTTTTTTTTTTTAATATAGCATTTAGTTAACTAACTTGAATCAAATAGGTATCACCAAGAAAAGAATATAAAATAATCCTTATTTTGTTGATTACTAAAAAATGGAAATTGTTGAGGAATGAAATGTCACCTGGTAGATACACAAGGAGGGTGTCATATCCAGCATCTCGTAGCCATTCTGTTGTTGGTTCAAAATCTTCATAGACATGATTAAGTTGAGCCATCTGCTTATTAGAATAATTATTCTGTTGCTTGATAATTAATTATACTTAATTTCCAAGTGAAAATGAATGCTCTAATGTGTTGGTTTTTATACATATAATATACACGTTTTATACATAGAGCAAGAGACTGATTTCTTTATGGACATGTTTTCTTTGAACGTAGAGATTCTTTTTCTCTGTCAAAGAATTCTTTTTATCTGTCAAAGAATTCTTTTGGTTTGGTGAGGGCTCTTTCGGCTGCAAATGTACTTTAGGAAGTATACTTTGGAGACAGAGAATAGGTCACCTCATGCCTAAGGTAAAGTGGAAATTACTTTGTTGGATGTAAAAGCTTTCTAATGTGCGGCAAATGATTATTTTATTATACCCCCATATCTCATGAGATTGGTTTTGAAGAATCTTACTCTAGTTTATGTTGAATAGGGCTGCCAACTTTTGATCATATGAATAAACTAGATCTCTATTTTAATTTAATATGTAATTTGTCTTATTTAAATAAAATTAATAATTAATAATTAAATTCATAAAGAGTTTTTTTTTTTTAATAAACTTGCTAGAAGGAATTTCAGGGAGTGCACTAAGATATTTCAATTAGGCTGACACCTTCACAGTACTCAACATCATAAGATACTCTAGCTTTGTATTAAATAAAATAATGAAAAAATATAATTAATTTTGAATCATACAAAGACGAAACAAGATGAAAAAGCCGTATAAGGCTTTTAAAAAAAAAAAAAAAAAAAAAAACGACTATGAGAATCGAAAATTTTCTCTTCCATGCATATCATACTCACAAAATATTTAATTTGGCAAAAAAAAAAAACTCACAAAATATAAGGAAAATCCTGGGGCAGACCATTTATTAGGAGATTTTAAAATTGAAAATCACATTGAAAATAACATTATTGACAAAAAAAAAAATGTGTTGTTGCTCTTTTAGTTTAAATTGATGCTGAGTGTGTCAGAAACTCTTAGGAGATTTCACCTGTACTTGACTTTTAATCAAATGAAATTCTAAGAGATAAAAAGACAGTAACCTCTTAAAGAACTTGAATTCACTGATGCAATTTTACCAACTTTCACATAAGAAATTAAGAAAAATGTGAATTTGTAATTTTTTGATTTGTATTACTACGCTATTGAGTATATTGAATACAAGAATTTTTGAAATATAAATTATAAGTACAGTAAAAGTAAAAGGAAGCCATGGAAACTTAGACAATTTAAAAATGTAAAGTAAAAGTTGTAGAAACTTGAAAGTTGATAGTTGTTATTTAATTGATTGATTGTTGGTTTGTCCTATGTGGAATCTTTTTGTATTTATAGTGCTGGGTATGTGGTTAATTCCCTAAATTTCACCTCCACTTCTCTACTAAGCCACTGTCCCTTTTCTTTTGCCTCAAACTGTATTTAATCCCCATGTTTTGTGTTAGTGACTATTTTTATTCTGAGTTTGTTAGTCTTACATGCAGCACTTTATAATTCACCTTTACTTCTAGAAAACTCCAGATGTTGAAAATTTGATTTGTTCTCCCAAATGTTTGCTGAGGACTTTTTGTCATGAGCTCAAAATCCTCAACTTATTAACCCAAATAAATTAATTACTATTTAGCCCAATAATTTCTCAGCCCACTACAAATATAGTGCCAACAAATACCTCATGCAGATACCAGACTGAGTTTAAGTGTTGTATCTATTAAATTTTTAGCTCTAATCTTCAACAACTTTATAGCCAATCTAACAAAACCCTCTCATTCTTCAAATTTCACTCTTTGTAAAAATCTCACCAAATCCTCAAATTCAAATATCAAACAAAAATTTTTTATATGGGTCTTAAATCTCTTTCCTTCTTTAATTTTAGACTCATTTAAAATTTCTTCACTAAATCTCACTTCAAGCTCATTTAACCTTTAACAAACATAAACGTTACAAAATACTTTTTCTTTAGCCAACACAAATCCTCATTCCTCTCAAGATCTATACCAACAAGATATTCCACCATTGAAACTCACTTATCCGAGTAAAATCTCACTTTATATATATATATATATATATATATATATATATATATATTTTACTCCCCTTCTCTCTTTCTCTCTCTCTCTTGAATTTCATTTTTTAATAATTCTTGAAGCTTAGATAACGTCGACCAGTTTTGCCAGAATCCACGAGCTCCATTAGCATTGCCAACTATTGCTCCACCATCCCACATTCACCCGTTGCTGTCGCTGGACTTAGGTGAGTCTTTGGTGCTTTTTCAACTTGTTTCTACTTTCTCGATTTTGGCCTTTATTCTTGCTTCTTCTTCTTCTTCTTCTTCTTCTTCTTCTTTTTCTAATTATGGGTGAGCTCATGCTTGTGTCATCATGACCAAGCCAAATACATTCGCCTTTGTCTCCATTCCCAAACGTTGTCCACATTTGAATTTTTTTTTTTTTTTGCAATTATTATAAACTATTATACATTTATAGAAAATATATAATATATTAATATTATATACATATATTTGAAAAAAGATATAAATATAGTTATATACTAAAAATTAAAGGACAATAAATAAATATATAAAAATAATGAATTTAAATTTTTTTTCAAAAAGAAAAAATAAAATAAATTTAAGATTTAAATTACTAATATATTTAAAAAATAAAATAAATAAATAATAATAATTTGTAAAATTAAACTATTCATACCAATCTAACAAAAATATTCATATATATATATATATATATATATATATATATATATATATAGGAAAATAAAGTTTTTTTTAATTATAATTAAAAATTTGCTATGAAACCAAATCTTAACTAAGAGCTCAATGTACCAAAAAATGACACAATCTTAACTAAGATCAATTGATGACTAACACTGTAGATTGTACTTCTATTGCTCCTACTGTTATATCGCCCAAAAACTTCCCTTCAAAAGTAGAAGCAACCAAATATATCTGATAAATCTATAGTTCTTAAATGATAAATCTATAACATATATTTAATGTATCTATAAGCAATATTTACTAATTATTATAGATGTATATTTGACAATCAATTTTTAACGAACATAAAGAATACTACTAATGAACCTATATTTTCTATTTAATGAACCTACATCTTATCATATGTGAAACTATTTAACATTGAATGATAGTGAATCTAATAGTTACAAATGATCAACCTACACTTGATGAACCTAAAATTTATAACTAATGAACCTACAGCTTATCATATATGGAGCTATTAAATATTGAATAACAATGAAACTAATAGTTAAAAATGAACTTAGAGAATACTACAATACTACTTATGTTTATATATCCAATAGTACACAACAAAGTATATAAAGAAATAAATCTAAAATTTATATTTCATGAACATGCTACTAATAATAGATGAATATACATATGATCAATAATGGACTTAAATCTTATATTTAATGAATTTGATAGTTACAAATTATAAACTTATACGATATTTGTTATGTTAACAATTACATTGATCAAATAATTAAAACCAAAGTAAAAAAAAAAAAAAAAAAAAAAAAGCATAGATTAATCTACGGAAAAAACAAACTAAAAACATATACAATATCTAGAAAAATCAATTTCATTGATTCCTTTTTTTCCATTCCACAAATTTATTCTTCATAGCCTTCTTGAAATCATTTTTGTTTGGGTTCTATTCTAACAACATAATGCATGCACAATATTTGGTCCTTTGAGACTTTAAACAAAGGTACTACAAAATATAAAATTACAATAACAAGATTATGATCACTAACATACAATTATGATAAGATAGAAACTAATAACAGAATGATCTCTTACATTATTTTTCTACAAATTACAATCCTATTTCTCAGCTACTCCTCTATAAATCTCCATATGCCTCATACAAAATACCCCATAATCAATATCATTACTAGTTGATTTCTAGGGCATCCTAACCAATGTTTTTTTGAAACTCTTCACCTTAGCACCTCTATCAATTACTCTTTTTTCCAAAAAGTTTCCAAATGCATCAACCTAAAAGCATACATAAGAAATAAATAATTCGTGAACATAACTTTTACAAACATTGAACCTAAAACTAATAAAAAATGAATATACAATTTATAAATGATGAACATAAATCTTATGTTTGATGAACTTGCAATCAATAACACATGAATATACAATTTATAACTAATGAAATCTTATTTTTAATGAATTTACTCCACCATCAAATGAATATACAGTATAAGTAATGAGCCTAAAGCTTATGTTCAATCATAATGAAACTAGTATTACAAGAAGCTTAGAGAGCCTTCATACTTAGAATCGTATTTCACACTCTTGGGAAGTATTCTGTTGTCTATCACGTCCATTAGTGATTTTTTGCAGTTAAAGCACATAAGAAAATAATGTGCATGTTGAAGAATAATGGAGAAAACCTAAGATTATCATTACCTAAAAACTATAAGATAACTGTATACATAAACATAACATTTAGGATAACTATAATGCTAAAATATACAACAAATACTTATAAGGTCAGCATCACTTATGTCAAGATTTAAAGCATATTTCAATTCTAAATCCAATACATTTTTGAAATTATCAAAACATTCTTTAAGTGTCTTCTTCTTCAAATAATCAAATTGTGGTTCAAATTGGAATTACAAAAAATGCTTAATGATAATATTAGTAATAATAGCAATAATCATTAATAAATTCTAAACATGTAAATAATGAAGCAACTACTCACAAATGCCTTAGTAGAGAAGAACACTCTCTTGGGTTCCGTTGCGTGATGTCTCTTATTAATAAAATTCATTCTTGGTGCCCAAATGTCCAAAAGACCACATACAAATAAGGTATACAACTTCATCAAAAAGGCTTCACAAATCCTCACAGGAAGCCCATAAATCTCCATGGTTGAACAAAAGTTCACTATAAAAATGCCTATTAGTGCATCATGCTATATTTCTTTTCAATTAATAAATATTAACACAGTTACGAATTAAACTAACTCTTTTGATTGTTGTTCATCATATTCCAAAAATACAAAATCTAATATAAGTCACTCTTTGCAACTAATACCACTCAACAAAGTATCATAATAACTCCAAAAAGGAAACCTCACACACAATGGAAGCTTTTTAAAATTTCTAACAGGCTAGACTTGAATTTTTTACATCATCCAAATTAGATTTAAAAATATTAAACACACTATAATAAATAAATATTCAAAAAAAATTATTCAAAAAATTCATTCAACAATAACAAAACAACTAATGAACTTATAAAACAACAAGAATGACCACACAATGGATACCAAATGAATCTACACCAAAGATTTCAAGAACCTAAAAAATAAGATAAGATGGACACTGAGTTGATTACTAATGAACCTAAATAACAAACATAATGAACCTAAAAAAATAGAAATGATGAACTAAAAAAAAAAAAAACCAATAATGGACCTATATATAAAAATCATCCAAACAAATAATTATACACAAAAATGATAATGAACATAACAATAATAAACATACAGATGAATAATAATGAACATATACATAAATAACAATCAACTTAAACAATAATACTATAAATATAAAACATGAACACAAACTTCATTTGTAATGAACCTAAAGAATAACAACAATGAACATACAAAATGTAAATGACGAACACATAATTAATGATCCTACAATACACCACATACAATTACAATTCAAAAATACAAATACAAGTTCACAAATACAATAGTAAAAAAAAATACAAATACACAAATAATAATTAAAAAACATAAATTATGGAACATGCTCATCAAATAATTTTTCTATTTGATCATTAGCATTTGGCTCTCTAAATTCATTAGCTGTTGCCATAGGTTCATGAGTTCTAGATCCCCCTCATATGAACCTTAAAATTATTAACATCACCTTCATCATCATCATCACTTCCTTCTGCAAATGGCAATTCCATGCTCTCATCCTCCTTGTCATTTCCTTTTCCATATGGCATTTGCATGCCATCATCTTTCGGTGTCAGCTCAATGAAAAAGAAGGAACTTCAGCACCTTTTCTTTAAGGAATCTTCTGTGTCATGCTAATTGTCCTCTCAAGCTCTGTAGGTATCTCAAGAACAAGAGGATCATTAAAGAACTCATCATCTTCATTAGGTTGATCAACATTGCTTGACTTATTTGGACTAGCATCACCTTTTTTTATTGCTTAAGAGCTTGCAAGTTACTAAAAAGTTTTGACATATAATTCAATGTCTTGTTTGAAATAACAGAACCAAGTGTTGTCTTCTAATATTAGTCATTACCTTTCCAAATTCCACAACTCTTGCAACCATCTTCTTCAACACAGAAGAAACTTTCTCAACAGTCTCCTACATTTATGAAGACTTACATCAATAATAACAAGTAAGAAAATGAACATATATTCTCTTTTTCATGAATATAAAGTTTTTGTTTAATGAATATGTAAATTACAAATATTGAGAAACAATAAAACATAATATACATATATACATATATATATATATGTGTGTGTGTGTGTGTGTGTGTGTGTGTGTGTGTGTGTGTGTGTGTATATATGTATGTATATATATGTGTGTGTGTGTGTGTGTGTGTGTGTATATATATATATATATATATAAAGGCTACATGTCTTATATTTTTTCCTTTTGAGGATTCAATACCTTCATTTTGATATTCATCATCTTCTTCTCCATGCCTCTCCTGCTCTCCATACTTTTCAACACATTCCACAATATTCAACTGCTTCATGACCTTATCTTTACTGAATCCTCTAACATTCAACTTCTATTTAACTCTCTCTTTGACAGCTAAATATGTCCAACATCTCAAAATTGAAAACTTTCTGTTGATATTTCTTATCTTGAGCTGAATTCTATCTAAATAATAGATTCGTTAGTGCAAAATAGATAAATAAATAAAAATTAGTAATCGATAATGAAACAAAAATAATGAACCTAGCACTAACAACAATAATGAATCTAACATTAATAATAAATGAATATATAATTTATAACTAATGAACCTAAGATTTAGATTTAATTAATCCAACACTAATAACAAATGAATATATACATTATAAGTAATGACCATAAGCCTTATATTTAATGAACCTGAACTAATAATATATGAACATACAATTCATTGGTAATGAACCTAAACCATAAATCTAATAAATCTCAAGCTAATAACAAACGAATATACAAAAAATAAGTAATAAATATAAAAGTTACTTACCATTAAAAAAGTAAGTGGACAAGCAAAAAAACCATCAATCTTCTTCTTCTATTATTCAATAGATTGAACAAGACTTTCAATGGTATAGTGGCACCAATCTAACTGTTTCATTCCATCAACATTAACAATCGATAAAAAAAATCTTATAATTGTTATTCCAACTTTGATGCCCTTTTAAGATGCTGGACACAACATACACAATAAAATCCCTTTTAAATTCAGCTCCACAGTCACCTCACTTCAATATTTTATCAATCATTCTCTTAGTGATAGGACCACCAGCAGCAACATCCCATCCAGCTCTCCAATCACTAAATAATTCCATATATTAATCACTATCCCTCTCGTCAGCTTCAACAATAGCATTTTTCACTATGAGGAAGACCAAGAACACAAACAATGCCTTCCTCAGTTATAAAAAACACCTCATTCTTTAAAATAATGGCATACTGATAGACATCAAAATTCTCAATCAAATACCTACCTAATTTCCCATTGCAATTGCTTAATGCTAGCTTAATAAAACCTCCAAAACCAATATTCTCAACAACTTGACGCTAATAAGAAAATAACTTCTTAATCATATCAAACAAACTAGTAGGAGACATTCTAGTTGACAACACATATCTTTTTCTCTTCTCCCTTTCCTTAAAAGCAGCATGTCCAAATTTGTTCAATTTATCAACCCTAGCTTGCTTTCTTTTTTGATCATCTTTCTCATTCCTTGATTGCTTTCTTTTCTCACCATCCTTCTCAGTTTTAGATTGCTTCTTCCTTTTAACCTCATGTATCATATCTATCAACTAAACATTCCACTCTTCATCATCATTCTAAGGTCTTTTGACTCTTTTTTCCTTACGTGTGACAGTTTTAATATGTCATCTCCTGAAAACAATATCAACAATAACATATAATATCAAATAACTAAAAAAATGAAATAAAATAATTAATAAATCTGATAATAACAATAGATGAATATAAAGTTTAAAAGTAATGAACCTAAAGTTTATGTTTAATTAACCTGACACATATAACATATGAATATACAGTCTATGAGTAATTAACATAAAGTTTATATCTAATAAATCTAAAACTAATAACATATGAATATAGACCTTATAAGAAATTAATCTAAAACTTATATTTAATAAACTTGACATAGTAATGAATCTATAATTAATGTTTAATGAATCTAAAACTAAAAACATATAAATATTGAATTTATAAAACTAACTAACCTAATTTAAAATATAACATGCATATAATATCTAAATAAAAATCACTAGGAGGCATAACATCTGTACTTTGAGGTTGCTGATCATCAATACTTGCCATTGAGACTAAGAGCTATTATCCTACAAAATTACAAATAAAATAGTCAACATATGAACAATAAGAAAATACTTTATCAATCATAAAGCATAAATTAATCAATAATAAACTATATATTTATAGATAATGAAGTATATGTTCATCAGTTATGAACCTATAGTTAATAAAAAAAATTTAAAATCTAGCATGGATATTAAAATTTCATAATTGAACTGAATAATTGGAGCGAAAAATCTAGAGCTAGATTGAACCATTGATTTTTTGACTTTCCACAAACCGAACTAGACCAAGTGACATATTTTGGTACTGTTCTGGATATTAATATATATATGAACTAAGAATTGGATCAAATTGAACTGAAATGTACCGAATTGAATTAGACTGAAGTAACCATTTTTTTAAATTTTTTTTTATAATATATAAGTAATGCTAATTGAATAATATATATAAATAGCATAAAAATTATAACATTATACATGACATTATACCAATTATCAAATTATATCAAGATCATATCACAAAAAGAAAAAAAAAAAGGTGAATTATAAATCTGTAATTATAAATATATATGCCTCAATCAAATATAACTATTGATATCTATGCAGTTCAATTAAATGTTAGGATTATTAAATTTGTATTGATGAGAAATTAATAAAATAATATGGATTAAGTTTTAATAATACTAAGATATAACCACAAATTAATTTCTTTTCATTTCTATGATTTCTTCTCCTTTTTCTTCTTTTAAATTCTTTTTTTGCTTTTGGTAATTTCTAAATCATGGTGGTTTCTTGGTAAATCATAGATTGAATCGGACATGCAAAACTATATTTATAGATTTTATAATTTTTATTGCTGTAATTTTTTTATTTTTAGCTTCTAAATTTCTAATTAATTTCTTACTTGTAGATTTTCATCAATTTCTAATTAAAATCCTTTTGCTAATTATTTAGATATTATTATTATTATTATTATTATTATTATTATTATTATTATTATTTGAATCTTTAGATTATATTAGATTGGATTGGATTGGAACTAAAATATCTAATCCCTAAATTGTATTGTTACAGAATTTTCAGGACAATACAATATAGAGATTTTTTTTATTCCGATTCTGATTTTTCATAAATCAAAATTCCCGAAGTTTAGTCTAATCCCAAAGATTTTTAAATTCTTGAATTGGACCAAATCATGCTCAACCCTAAAGCATTTGTTCATCAAATATAAAGCATATCTTCATTAATTATATATCATATATTCAATACAAATAAAGCACATATTTAAAATGTTTTACAAAATTAATATATTATATATAATAAAATATAAATTCATCTATCATAAACTATATATTCATATATTACATCCATTATGTCCATTAACAAATCTTACACTTTACTTACATAATAACTAATTACGTATATAAACCCTAAAAAATGACATAAATAACAACTAAATTTAATCAAACAAATTCAATTAAATATGCTACCATTGTCAAAACACATTTACCCAAAATAAAATCCTAAAAATTGAGCTAAATTACACAAACAAATTTGAAACCACAAAAACCCTAAAAATCTAAAACATTATAACAAAAAAAATTCAGAAAACACTAAAATCAAACACATAATAATTTTAAAACAACAATAAACAAACATAAATCATAAAAATAACAACTTAAAACAAAAACTAAGAAATTAAAAAATAAAAATGGAGAAAAACTTACTATGACTACAATAACAATGCCAGAAAACCACACAGATGCAAAGAGAACATGAAAAAGAGTAGAAAAAACTCTAAGAGAAAGAAAAATGGAAGTTACGGAAAAATGAACATAGAGATGCACAAAAAATGAAAGAAAACTTGAATGGCGCAAACATAACATAAAATAATTTTTAAAAATAATTAAAAAATAACACGCATGTGTGTTTAATACAAATGACCTGGTCCACACTGTTACATGGACTCAGGTTCATGCAATGATTTACCTTCGGCAACTGATCTTTATGTGAAAAATTTTTGAAATTTTAGATATTTTTTAGTTTTTTTTTTTTTATCACTTAAAAAATCACCAAAATTTAGTGATTTTTAATGTTATTTACTCAGAAAATACAATTCAACTTAAAACCCACAAAAATTTCTCAAAATCCTTTGAGAAAGTTAACCCGATGTGCAACCCGACTCAACATGCCTACAACTCGTAAAGTCTCTATTCAAACCTACTCATGAAAGGTTGACGCTAAAAGTGATTTAAATTCAAAATGACTTGATAAGAATCTGTTAACTTGATGTGATCCCATTTGTTACCTCTAATTTAAATATTTGCTAGTAAATGAAAACAAATAAAATGCAAAAACTAAATAAAAAAGATAAAAGTTTAGATTGAAACTTGACTTTGTTATAATAAGTAAATTTACCTTAACATTTTTGCAATTTTTGTATTTTTTTTTAAATTGAATGATAATTTTAATTTTACAAATCAGGTTATTAATTTAATTAATTAATGGTAATTTGTCAAAACTTCAAAGTTGAAGAGGCCCATTCAAGGGGAAAAAAAAATACTATTGGAAGATTAAAAAGTCTATGCTATGGACAATTCCAACTTTTACGCGTTTGATAAAAATTGTATCCTATATTTTAACTTTATCAAGTAAACTTAGGAAAAAAATCCATTCTGAATTATTATTACCTCAAAACTTTTTTAATAGTCAATCTTCATTAATTTTTCACCATGAAAGTTAATGAGGTGAAAAAAAAAATTCAAATTAAATTCTGATGTAAAAAAAAAAATTCGAATTGACTTTTGACTTTCTAGTTGATAATAAAAATTTTATTTTAATTTTAATTTGAATATAATTGATACATATCAAAGTACAATGACTTGGGTATAATTGATATTATGTTTTGAAATTAGAGTATAATTAGTGTAAAAAAATTGATATTGGGTATTGAAAAAATGTGAAAAACATTGAGATGAGACTTTACATAAGCACATTAGCATGTAGTATTTTCTTCCTTTTACAACAAAGTGTTTCATTACATTATTAAAATGCATATACAGATATATACAAACACAAATTAAAAGGAATTAGTTGTCAGATTTGCTAGAGGAGGACGTAATTGCTTTCATTGCATAAATCCCAATAACCACAACTACAACAACAACAACCCAGTTCATCAAATTTGTTGGTTTTTTCTTCAATTTCGTCACCATATCATGAAAAATTTGCTTGTAATTTCCCATTCCCAATTTATAATTCCCACTTATGATTCCTCTTCCCCTGTTATCCTGAACAGAGCAAGTAATATCATCACAAGCAACATTGTCCGGTTTTATGCCTGCACCAGTTGGTTCATATTTACTTAGATCCTTCTTTTTTTCAATTAATCCATCAGCTCTATCACTTTTTTCTCTATCCACTTCAGCAGGCTTAAACGGTTCTGCAGTTGTTTCTTGTGGCTTTGGAGCTTCTACGTCCACGGGCTGCAGTGCCTTTACTGTAGGTTTTGGAGCGTTTACAGTGGGTTCTGGGGGCTTTACTGTAGGTTTTGGAGGGCTTACAGGCGGTTGTGGTGGCTTTGGAGTTTCTTTGCTGGGTGATGCTGGTGGCTTTGGTGGTTGTTTTTGTTTTTGGGGCTCATTATCAGGAACAATTATTTTAGGGTGTCGAATTAGAAGCAAACCTTTTTCAAATTTGGCAGTAATTTCATTAGGATCATAATTTGATGCAATTGGGATTTCCTTGCGAAATTTGCTAATTCTATTTTTATCAGCAAGTGGGCGTTCTCCGCTTAATCTTAGGTATCTTGATGTAGTAACCTGAACCCTCAATTGCTCCTTTTTAAACCCTGTATTAAAATTTATTAATTTATCATTAACTATTTAAAACATCACAAAACTTGTATTAAATGAATAAATCTCAAAAAAAAAAAAAAAAAAAAATCAGCAATAAAATGTCAATGTTTTAATTTTCCCTATTTTTGTTTATAAGAATTCAATCAAAGAAATATTATCTTATCAATTTTCATATTTAAAAGAAGATTAATTTATAAAATTCAATTTTTTCAATGTAAAAAGAAATGATATTTAAGTAAATAGAAATTATGTATTTTCAATTTAATTCTATAAGAATTCAATTTAATTAGATCTCATTTGTTTTCAAATTTCACATGTAATGTTATAATTTATAGCCTAATTTTCAAGAGTTTTAATATTATTAGTTATTTTAAAAGTAATTAAGAAAAATAAAATAAATTTGAATAGACTATTTATTTATACCATGTTTAGGACAATTATTATATAAGAATTCAATTCAATTTTAATGATAGGATTGAATTAAATTAGATTAAAATTTTCAAATGAATTTTCAAGTAGAACTTAAAAAGAAAAAATGAATTTTATAAATTATTTTCTTCCAAATATGAAAATTAACAAAATAAAATTTATTTAAATTGAATTTTTACAAAATCTGAGATATCAAACATAATATAGACACGAGTTCGAATCTAAACTTAAGAAGAGTTACCTTCGTAAGCTTATAATTTAAATTCTCATATAACAAGAAAGAAATAAATACTCCTATGAAAATAAAAAAAATTAAAAAAAAAATTTACAGACCTGGCAGATAGACCCTAAGCGTGTCAGCTGCAGGCTCTCTTACCCAATCCATTGATGGCTCAAAATTTTCGTATGGACGTTGATCAGATGCGGTATTCCTTTGCGGCCTTGCTGAATCCATTTTAGCTCTTTTTTTTTTTTTTTTTTCTTTTTTGGTTTTCTGTGATTTAGTTCGGAAAAAAACTCACAACTCGATGGTTTTTATAGACAGTAAATACCAACTTCTTGGGTTGTGCCTTTGTGTTTGCTTTTGCAAATTGTTTGGATATTGTTTTCTTTGAAAATAATTATTCCTTTTCTCATGTTAACTGTTTCTTTGGGTTTGAGAACTCTTTCAGATCTGTTGTTCCTAACTTACGCAAAGGGAGAATTCTTTCTTGGATAACAAAAATTAAATAAATAACAATAAAATAAACTTTTATTTTGAGTTTTGTGACTGCTTATTTTATTTTTTTAAGTCTAGTGCATCTCTATAATCCAGCTTAAGATTTGGTCATGGCCTGAGCTATGGGTCTTAATTTATAAAAAGAAAAATAATAATAATAAACTTGAAGGAACTAAACTTTTGAAAAATTTGATAATTTTCGAATATAATTCTGACTCAAAGGTTTAAATACAAATCTTTTATGCATTTACTAAATATTGAATTAGGCACTTTAAATTTTATTTTATTCCACTGGACATAAAATTTTTATTTTTGAATCTAATTGAACTATTTTGAAAATAAAATAATATAATAAATACCACTGACTACATAAAAAAAAATTATTATTAGTTGCTACTATACCTAAAACATCTACAATATATATATATATATATATATATATATTGCAATTAATGGGTCGGATTTAACTAAACTAACAATTTATGTCCTGTCAATGCTATTATAACACTAATTCTAACTTGAACCATTTATGAATTAAGTTAATATTCTTAAATTCTAATGTGGGCATGTTTGTCATACGTGACATATATATGATCCGTTTAACTCATTTAAATATATAGATTACATAATTTTTATTAAAGTATGACATATAAAAGTATATTTTATTATAAATTTCAATATATTAATATGTCTAATATTAATATATAGTTATGTATAAAGAAATAAGTAGAATGAATTTTAATTCTAAAGTATATCATATATTACATACTTCACACATAAATATGTCATTAAATATATTGTAACATGCCATTTCAGGTCATACAGGTCAATTTATTTATACCTTAATTTTAGCGTGTCATAAATAGACTGACCCGTTTATGACTTAAACCATTTATACTCAACTCAAACATGTTTATTACATGTCGTGTTAATAGGTTATGTTAAAAATCGGCAACCCTAGATTTGGGTATGTGCATGATGGGTATATAGTCTCAAATCCATTAATTATTAATTAATTAATTATAAAGGTAACTAATCAATATAAATAAATAATATAATTAAGATATTATTTATTAAAATCCTAAAAGGATTTGGATACCCCAATTAATGGAGGTTACAATACATCCTATTAGGAATATAATATCTCATTAGAGAGATATTAATGTGAAGAAGTTAATGTAAGAAATAGAGAAAAAACTCTTTGTGATTTTCACTCAAGTATTGGTGAATAAAGAGATGTTGGAGGCTCTTATTCTGTGAAAAGAGAAGCTCTCCATTTGTGATTGTTTTCATATTGGTGATACAAGTCAAAAAGACAATTATTTACACTTCAAGAGATAGGTACTTACTAGTTTTATGCAGATCATGTATTCCTGTATTGGTATTAGAGCTCGAATACTTGTATTTCAGTTTGGGATCATTTATATGTATTTAATTGATTAAAAGCATACTTTTTATGAATTTAATGCTACTCTCATACATATTAGAGTTGGCATGTTTAGGACCTTTAAACTGTATGTTAAAGTTGTTTGTTGTTCAATTTGATTATACCATGTTATAGTACGTATGTAGAGCTTCAAATTGACAAAAAATTTGCATAAATCGGATGTAAATTGAGGAGATAAAGTCTCCCAAATTTGGATATTTAAAACTGAAATATTGGAATTTATGAGTTTGATTTCAACCTATCCACTCTCCTAGGTTTAGTGTGCATGTCCAAATATTAGGTTAGAGGTGAACATTGCTAAAACTAACCACATAGATGGACTTAGGGACTTTAGAGAAGTTCTACCGGACAAAATCTCGATGCCAAAAATGGCTGACAAGGTAGCACATAGCATGCACATGCCATATCGGTGCATAGTGATGAATGCAAATTATGTTATTAATATCAAGAGTAATGAAGACATTACCGTCCCAACAAATCCTCTACAATTTCCCATCTGCCTTCATGTACTTGCTATATTTGGGTTCTTGGTTAAGATTAATCCACCTATTATTTTGTTTATATTTTGATTTTTAATTATTTTGTTAAAATTTTATTTGTATAGTTTATTTCAAGTTTTCTTATGTTTTTTGGAAAGTTCTTATTCAATTTCAAGAAATTTGGAAGTTTGAAATTCAATTAGAAGAAAATTGGAAGCAAGAAAATTTGAAGTACCAAAAAAAAGTTGAAAATAGATGCATAGTCATGCAAGAGAGAGGCTACACAATCATGGAAGATGAAAAAAGTTTGTCAAAAATTTAATTTTATTTCCAAAGTGCAAGAATTATACACGATTGTGCAAGGGAGCTTGTGCACAACTGTGATGGAACTGCAAACTTATTTTTCCTTACACGAAATTCTTCTTATTTTCACTCAACTTCAAGAATAGTTTGAGATTTTAAATTTTCTAGAACTTTCTAAATCTAAATTTTGGTTGTCTATATATAGATTAAATTTTTGGAATTATGTATCATTCCTCCTACTTAAAATTTTTGTAGTTTTCTTTAGAGATTTAAATTAGTTTTCTTAGAAGTTTTTATAAGGGAAGAGAAGATAAAAGACTCATCAAGGCTTAAAGTTTCCTTCTCTTCAATTGTTCTAGAGTTTTTCCTAAATTTTTACTTTTCAGTTCAATAATAGTTATTGATTATGTTTTCTTTTATATTAATTGTTGATTTGAATATTTCTTCTTTCAATATAAGTAACTAATTTTCTTTTCTAAGATTTAGATGTGATCCTTAAATTGCTAGTGATTATTTATGTTTGATTGATTGAGAATTAATTGTTAGAATTAATTTTTTATTTTAGATCTTAATGCTTGTGTATAACTGGCCATTGTTTGCATGTCTAAGTTACCATGTGAACTATGAAGTAATGAGAATAGAAGCATAATACTAGTTCATTGACATATTAAACCTAGAGTATATATTATTTAGAGATAAGAACACTCCTACTCTTTTTGTGATTGTTAAAAAGGATTTGTATTATTTACTTGTGATTTTGAGAGTACATATAAGGTTAATATGAATTTATGTGTTGGATCTTGAAATGGAACATCATCTAAGTTAGAGAAGATTTAATCATTAATTCTAATAAGGTAAAATCAATATAGAAAAGTCATAGATAATTAATTGATAAAGTCTAATCCTAGCCTTTTTCATATATTGAATTTATCTTTTAAGTTTTCTCATATCTATTTTAATTTATTTGTTTTCAAATCTTAATCGGTTTTCTAAATAATAAAGAAAATCATAATTTTATTATTTGTCAACCTTTCTTTATGGGATTGACAGTCTACTTATATACTATATTACCTGTTAATGATTTGTGCACTTGCAGATTTATCATAATAAGTAGGCTACATCCTCCACTAGTTAGTCATGCTCCTAGCACTTGAGTATTTGAGTGCATTATTATCCATGCAAAACGACGCATTGTGAGTGAATGATGCATGATTTTATATCTTTGTCAAGCATTACCACACACAGGGTGTGTGGGTGCATAGCCCATCTCTTGGCCTCCATTTTTTGCCATTATCTCACTGTTTGATTCCAAATTATTTTTTAGAATTTTTGATGAATTTTAAATAATTTTTGAGGATCAAAAAATATTTTCTAAATTATATACTATTTTTATATGGTTAAAAATTTTGGAAAATTATTTTTACAATTAGACCTCTAAAAGTTGTGTAAAAATATAGAAAATTATATTGTATAATGTTTGCTTATATTTAGAATAAAATAATGTGTTCTTGATCATTATTATTATACAATATGTGTATAATATTATTGATTTTTGATATTTTTCTATATATGAAAAAATGATGAAATGCATTAAGACTCCTAAGGTGGCACCTACACCTAAATAGAGTGCAAAAATTAGGGTTTTGAAATGTATTATTCATTACTTGAAGTGTCAATCTTACTCAAAATTGTTAATGCTTATATCCTATTTCTTTCTTGCCCTTTCTTTTATGTCTGAAAAAAGGTTACTCTTGCCTTATTTGACCCAATTTCTTGCATTCATAGCAAGTTACATCAACTTTATATTCTTCTTCTTGCTTCCTTTTATTTTTGTTGAAAATTTTCTTCTTATACTAGTCTTTTGAGATGAACTTGTTGAACTTCCTAAACTTTCTAACAAGAAATAGCATTTCTTGCTTACCATCTTCATTTGAGGATTCGTTCCTTTCCTTAATTGAAGTCTTTAAAGCAATGGACCTTTTTTTCTTTAAAGTGCTTTCTTTCTCCTTTTCTTTTGCCTCTTGCCTCTTATTTTTCTTTAGTTCATAAATGGTTAGATTTCCAATTAGCTTTTACAGCATCAATGCACTCAAATTCTGTGATTCATTTTATAGCATCAACCTTGAAATCCCACTTTTTTAATAAAGGCCTAAAGAGCTTGGTGATTAGCTCTTTTTGAATAAAAGTCTTCTCAAGCCACTTTAGCTCATTCAATTATGGTAGTGAATCTCTTGTACATTTCAACAACTATTTCTTCTTCCTTCATTGCGAAATTTTTAAAGCTTGTGGTGAGAATAGTCATCTTAGAGTCCTTTACTTAACTTGTACCCTGATGAGTCATCTTGAGCATATCCCAATCTCTTTTTTCATTTCACATGATGAAAATTGGTTTATTTTGGTTTCATCTAAAGTGCAAAAAAGAAGGTTTACCAGTTTATCATTTAATGTCAACTTCTTTTTCTCGTTGGTGGTGTAAGTAGAATGATCCTCAATTTTGTTTGAGTTTTCCTCCATTGTAATGAATGGTCCATTCTTAATTACCTCCTAAAATTCATATACTTTCTCATGTAAAATCTCATCTCAGCTTCTATTGTTTGTAGTCAGAATCACAAAATAATGAAGGTCATGTGCTACAATTCCCTTCTTCAAATGGAATCCTTGAGGAACCTTCCATAAATGATTGTAAGCTCTTAAAATCATTGGATTTTCTATAATCAAAAGTACAAGCTCTAATAACAATTGTTGAACCCTATATGGAAAATCCTGAGGGAAGGTAAATAGGGTTTTGAGTTTTTAATGCAATTTCACACTTAAATAATATTTTCTAAGAAATTCAGCAATATATAAATTGAAAGAGATAAGGAATAAGAAAGTTAACCAATTTTTATAGTGATTCGAAGTAAACTCTTTTCCTACATTCACTTCTCTCAAGTTCACAACTTAGGTCCACTCATTTTTTAGAGTTGCATCCAATGCTTATAATACACTAGTTAATATGAGATTTTGCCTTTACAATATATTTTTGCGATTTTGCCCAAAACTTAAGGAAATACGAGAAGCTTTAAAGGTTTTAAAGTCTCTCAAGGCTTATAAGAAAAATAATACAAAGATAGAAACTAAGCTCAGCTTTTACAATTGAACACTAAAGATATAATCTAAAGCATAATGTGTTCTAAAACGGAGCAACTAAAGAGTTGAAAGTTGAAGCACAATAATGTCTTTCAAGCACTTAGAATTCATTAATCTTCACTTAAGAACATCATTCATTTATAGATCTTCAAATTTTGTTCAAAAATATAGCTACTCTACAGTAAAAATTATGGATAACTACTCTGACGTTAGCTTTAACGGCTAAAAATCTCTACAGATTTTGCTTGAAAATGACAAGCAATGCTTGTGAATAAGATTTAACAGTCATAATAGGTCAACTATATTGAATAATGCTAAAAAAAAAAAAATTCTTTAATTTTTCTAATATTAGTTATCAAATATAAAACTATAAATCTAATAATATCTTCATTTATATTAAGGAATTTAGGGAAAGACTACTCATTGGTTCAATGATAATCAAGTTCTAAAAATCCCCAAATAAAAATTATAAAACCCAATCAAGAAATAGCAAAAAAGAACAAGATTTTGTCCAATCTTGTATGGATTCTCAGCAATTAGATAAAATTCAAAAACATGAAATGGGTATACAAAGATTAAAAGCAAACACTATTGTCTCAAGATCTCTGAGAGCATCAGCCATAGTGACATTCATGATGTTAGCTGGGATCTTGCTCTTCTTGCAAAGAGTTTAGAGCATGACGAGGGACAAAAATAGCCCAAAAGTATAATGGGCCTAGAGGTAGTCAAAGCCCACTTTGACTGAGTCTCTCAACAACTTCAAAAGAATTAAAGCCTAAGGAAATATCTCTTAGCATTCAAGGGAGGTAGAGCCTTCACTTCACCCTCTCTTCTCATAACCAATATCTTGCCTAGTAAGCTATTCCACTGTAGCTAAGTCATAGAGTACAAGCATCAACACATTCATCAGAGAAAAGAGAACTTTTAGGTGGAGTGCCTTTGCCCCTTAAAACAACCAACTTATTACATGACAAGGGACATATTCATAGACCATGCTCACCATAACTTGTGCCCCTACCACACCAATTAGAGGCATGGTACGTTAGGAAATATTCTCTCTCCTCAGAGACTATTGCTACATATCCCTATCATACAAAGGCCTATAAAAGAGAACATCAATACTTAATTTAAGTATTTTAAACTTTGCATCTCTCTTATCTCCTTTCTCTCACTAAATGCTCTCGAGCTAACTTGCCTGAGAAGAGAAATCTCTTTCTTTAGCACTTATTGGCCAAGCCCTTTATTGACTTGAGTGTCAGAGACCCTTTGTTAGGCACAAGGCCTGACCTTCCTGACCCTTATTTCATCTTAGCAGGCTCTTAACATATAAGCCCAACATAAGAGATCCAGCCCTAATCATCTTATTTGAGCAAGCTTCGATCAAATTGGTGTCGCTTATGAGATATATTAGCTGATCTTTTTCTAAACTAAAAGATTCTCTTCTTTCTTTGAGGATAGCAACACTTGCTTTCCTTTCTTAGCCAAAAACATCGTTTCTTGCTTCCTAAGCAAACCAAGAAATATCCTCTTACTTACAAAAGAATGTTTAAGCATAGTAAAAGAAACTCATCCATCTTCTCTAAAAAATGAATCATTCCAATGACAATGTCTCTCATAGTCACTCACACTCCCAACACTCATCCCTCCATTCGAAAGCATATAAACCCCTCCAACTACTGACCTAAATGCCTCCCTCCAACTCCTGAGTACCCTAGTATCCCAACAGACAAATGCAGGGCCTAGTACCACCCCTTTAAATACTTCTAACCCTGACCTAGCCCTTACAATACAACTTCTAAATATTATAGTCACTATAACGCAGGTTGCTCAACAACAGTACACCACCTTAGGTCAAAACGTTCATCTTGATCCTGAAACCACCCCAAGAGGGAAACAACAAGATGATTGACCTATAAAGGCACTCCTTAAGCAATGGAAGCTTAGGTGATGGTTAAATATAGAAGAAAAAAGGTGATGTTAGAAGTAGTACGAGCAAGAGGAGAAGACCCATTTGCAGATGAAGAGAAGAGTACTAAAGTACCTTCTCTTAAAAAGAGATATATGCAGGCACATGGTAGAGGTTCCTATATAAAAAGAAAAGGACAAAATAAGGATGGTCATTACTCACATCATCATGAAAAAAGTGACGTTGAGATAGGCAGCAAGAGGAATGAGAAGAGGAGAGAAAATTCAAGGATAGAGAAAATTATGACAGACAATCTAACAAGAGAGTGCAAAAGAGTGATGAACCTAAATCTAGTTTTTCTTCACATAGAAGAGACCATAAAGTTTAAGAGGCCATAAGCAAGGGGAGGCAGAGAGAGATGAGGCATGTTATGAAGAAATTTCTTGATGAGTTGAAGCAAGATCAGATGAACAAAGATATTGACAAAACCTTAAAGTTAGTTCTAAAATTGCCTTTTGTTAAATCCATTCAAGACTATCAAATGTTAAGCAAGTTCAAAATCACCCTTCTTGAAGAAGAATAATTATGAGGCAAATAATAGAGTCCATATCATGGACTATAAACACAGTTGAACTCCATACCACTGACAATGAAGTGTTATATTGAGCTTTTAGAGGCTCACTAGAAGGAGTAGAAACTCAATGGTTTGATAGTTTGGCATGAGGAAGCATCTATAATTTATTGAGTTGGCTATAGCATCCATGTATTGCTTCGCCTCTATCATCTATGTGGAAAGAAGGACTCAATACTTAGAGTTGTTAACCCAAAGAGAAAATGAACTCTTAAGGCATTATATTGCATACTTCAACAGAGAAACATTGGAGGTCACTTAGCTCTACGAAGCAAAGCACTAAAACCTTTGCAAAATGGGACCTCTCACACTAACTACTTTAAAGCACTATGTAGGCATGTTCCTTGCACACTAGAAGATGCGATGGCATCAATTAAAAATACATCGGGTAGGATGATGCATATGCCTTTAGTCAATTCTCAAAGAAGAAATATATAAAGACAGGCTCTAAGGGAGAGGTAAAGCAAAAAAGTGAAACAAAGACAAAAGAGAATGAAGACAAAAAGCCATCTGGAAGGAGGTAAGGTGGTCAAGGTTGAGGAAACAGAGAACCACACACTTTCGACTTGAACAAGCTCACACCATTAAATGCAATCCCTACAGAAGTGTTTGCCACATTCATGGATTAGAGCATCTAGGCTTGCCGTAGGCCCATAATTGCTATACCTAAAAGGAGAGATAAAAGCAAATATTGCCTCTTCCATAATGCTTAGAGCATAATACTAATGACTATAGACAATGGATGAGAGAGATAAACAAGTTGATCAACTAAGGCTATCTTGGCCAATTTATAAAAAGAGAAGGTAGAGACAAAGCGAGACCTAGTGGAGACAAAGGAAAATAGCCTGAAAGAGTTAGTGATGGCTTAGAAAGAGTCATCCTTGCATTATTGGGGGGGCTAGATGAAACGCTAATGAGAAACAATAGGATAGAGGCCTTAGCAAGGTGAAAAGAGGAACTTGAGTACATATACTATAATTGATAGAAGGTTAGGGCGAATAGGCTAGATGAAAGCAGCCTTCACACCCCATATGCAGACCCCTTGGTCATTTAGGTTGTAATGGCCAATTATGTAGTGAAGAGAATCCTAGTTGATAAGGATAACTTAGTTAGCCTATTAATGGTTGATGTTTATGCGAAGATGGGATTCAATGAGAATGACTTGGATGACGTAAACAACCCAGTTTGCACCTTAGATGGAATAAAAGTCTCATTAGTAGGAGTCATAAAACTTCCATTTATCATTGGAATAACTCCTAATAGTTTAACAATAATGGCCACATTCATGGTAGCAAAGGTGCCGCTAGCTTATAACATCCTACTTGGTAGATCGTTATAAAACCTCAATGCCTCTATTAATGTAAAGCACCTGAGGATGATGATCCCTAAGACAGAAGGGGAAGAATTTTACATATATGGAATATAAGAAAGACATGAGTCCAAGTAGGAGAGAAAAAGAGCGAAGAAGGCTTTAACCTCAACACAAGGTGAAGAGGTAGCAATAGTCGGAGAAAAATAGTGACCAAACTAGTGAAGAAGTTAAAAAAATTTCTGGTGAAAGAGGAAGAGCCAAAAAATTTTTTGCTAATGAATTCCTTCTTAAAGAAAGATAAAAAAGCATAAGCTCACCAATTCTTAAAGGAGAATGTCTCTAGTTTTGCTCGGTCTTTAGCAAAGATGGGGGGTAAGCCTTGAAGTGATAACACACTAATTTAATATAGATCCTACCTACAAATCAATCAAATGGAAGAAGAGATGCTTTAGCCTAAAGTGCCAAATAGTTATTGAATAAGAGGTGGATAAGCTAATAAAGGCAAGGTTCATAAGAGAAGTTTAGCACCCAGAGTGGCTAGCAAATATGGTGCCAGTCAAAAAGGCGAATGGAACCTACAAAATGTGTATAGACTTTACAAACTTAAATAAGGCACATCTTAAGAATTGCTTCCATCTACCTATGATAGACAAACCGGTAAATTCAACAGTAAGATGTGGGCATATGTCCTCTATTGATGTGAATTAGGGGTATGGGCAAGTAAAAATGCACCTAGATAATGGAGACCTCATTTATAATAGATAAGGATATCTATTGCTATATATCAATGTCCTTTGGATAGAAAAATGCTAGAGCTATATACTAGTGCATCATCAATAAAATGTTCAAGGAATAACCTCGTGATGTATATGGATGATATGATAGTGAAGAGCAAGAGTTTCTATGACCACCTCAAAGATTTGGTTAAAGTATTAAGGGTGATGAATGAGTATAGGATCAAACTTAATCCTGAGAAGTGTGCTTTCTTTATCCAAAGAGGCAAGTTCCTTAGTTGTTAAGAAAGGAATAGAGCCTAACCCAGACAAGCTAAAAGCTATCTTAGATATGATAGCCCTAAGAAACATCAAAGCAGTTTGGAGATTAATATGATGGATAGCTGCATTAAATATATTCATGTCTAATTCAGCTAAGAAATACCTTCCTTTCTTCAAAAAGCTCATAAAATCTCAAACATTCAAATGGATGGAAGGGTGTCAGATTACATTTGATGAGTTGAAATCCTTTTTAATTTTAGAGCAAATTCTGTGTAGACCTTTGCTAGGCGAGGACTACCTATCTGCTTCAATTAAACAAGTTTGCAGAAATCACACTTTTAACACATTGAAAGTGAAGGCTATTGCTCTATCACTCGAAACATAGAGGAGAGGTGGCATTAAACCAAATTCCAACTCTTATCACATAAAGAGCGTGAAGCTGATCAGGCCCCATGGCTAGAATCGCTGCTTTCTAACTGAGGTGAATACACTACCCCTATCCATTGAGTTAAGACCATGTGCACAGGTTCTAATGATTACTTGCATCGGCACAAAGACTTCTGTATAAAAAGTTAGAGATACCATAGCTAGAGCTAATGGTATTCACATATAGCAATAGCACTTAAGGCAACAATAACATGTATCACGATAGTAATATCAGTTTAATTTATTTCAATAGAAGATACAAGAACAGTGTCGTTCTAGAAAGAAAATAAGTTAGGGCAATTATCACAAAAGAATTATCATTGGATAAACAAAATGGTTTTTGGACCAATTGTCCTTTGGGAACCCAAGCTTAACATAGAGATCATTGAGTTCATTTGAAATAGAAAATAACTTGGGTTTCAAGAATATCAAGGTACACATAACATGATATCACATACTTGTAACATAACATAATGTTACTCACACTTGCAACATGAACATAGTGTTTACTCACCTTGTGGTTCCTTTGCTCCTATTTCATATAGCCCTTTTGAAACTCTAAAGCTCCTCAAACTCTATCATGATATTTAATTCAATACTTAGTATTTATTTAATCATGATACTATCCTATCCCATAACTACCCTATGCACATATAACATTCATATATACAAAGTTGCATTTAGAAGTGCACTCATCACTTGCATATAACATGTTGACTTAAAAAGTCTTGTACACTTGGTCTTTATAGGCTCATAGGAAAAACACATTACCTTTCTAAGGTCAACACAATATCATTATCTCAATATCAATTCACTTTAACAATTATCCTAGTACACTTAACATTTCCATATATGTCAACTTAACAAATAACTTTTCAAGCATCATGCTTATCTCATATGACCAATTCCTTCAATCAATCTCTCCATCAATTCAAGACCATTAATTCATTATTAAGTCATCATAAAAATCCATTTTCATATTATTTAATCACATGCACATTCTAATCACAACATAAGGTTAAGATACCTTAAGTATACCAAAGTGCCTTTAGGCTTGTCTAGTGTCTTCACTTCAACTAACATGCAATTTAACCATTTATCATACATAAATATATGTCAATGATCATCAAAATATATCACATAAAAATTATAGACATTGGGATAAAAATCCCATAGTAGGCCGAATGCATCATCAAGGGAAAAACTGAATTTTTCTTATTTTTCGCACTTTTTGTCTATTACAGTAATATGTAAAAACATGGTTTGAACTAAGATTTTTCATGTAAACATAAAAAAAATCATTTTAGAACATTAGTCTACATGAATAAGTAGTAATAGATATATCTCATACATGAAAATTCAATTTTGGGCTTTAGGATACAAAACCATAAGTTTTCTCATTTTTGGTATTTTCCGGTCATTATAGTAATATGTAAACAGGTGGTTTAAACCATTATTTTTCATTCAATCACAGAAAACATCATTTTAGAACATCCTCATGTATGAATTGGCAGCCATAAATAATAATTATACAAAAAAATTCCAAGTTCTAAGGCTTAGGGTGAAAATCATGAGTTTTTGCGCTTTCCGCGCATTTCGTTCATTACAGTAATATATAAACACATGATTTAAATCATTATTTTTCATCCAAACAAAAAAAAATATCAGTTTAGAATATTATACATCACAAATTGGCAGCCATTAAGTTGTCAAACCATAGAATTTTCCATCTTTCAAGTTCTATGATAAAAACCTTGAATTTCCTTGTTTTCTTAAACTTTTCGGTCATTACAGTAATATGCAGAAATATGATTTAATCTAATATTTTTCATCTAAACACATCAAAAATCCATTTAGACATCATTCATGTAGAAATTCCTCCACCCCCCCCCCCCTTCTGTAGTGTTTATACATAAAAATTTCAATTTTGAGTTGTAGGATTCACCTTTAGAGAAATCACACGAAAAGATTTATAGTTTCGGTAGAGAATTAAATTTCTCTTTCAAAAACTCACCCAAATAGAATTAAATCTATAAAAATTAGTAAATAATAGGTTCAAAATAATTTTCTCATAATTTATTTCATAGAAATCAAATAGGAAATTGTTAAGAAAGAAAAACTTATGAATACGGGTGAGAAATCGAAAAAATTGAAAGGTGTTTTCTTAATTTCAGTATAGAGAAATATTTTGAGAGAATTTTTCTATTAAGATATAGAAAATAGAGTTCTGGCTGCTAGAAAGAGAGTGCTGGCCGAATTTTAGGTATTTAAATGTAGGGTTTTGAGTAATTTCCATCAATACCCTTCATGAGCTAGGTTAGGAAGGTTTTTGGGTAGTGGGCCTTTAGGTTTTTGGGCTTTTTATTTAAATTAGAAGCTGATTATGAGTAATTAAAATAAAAATATTTTTCTTATTATTTTCATTAAAATTTCTCCCAAAATATTTATTTAAAAATTATTTTAAAAATACTCATAAAATTATTTTATGTTTAAAAAATAGTCTTTTTACATGAAAATTCATTTTACGAAAAATAAATTATTTCATGCTAATACATTTTATTTAAACTATTTATTTCACAATAATAACTCATATTATATATATTAAAATTAATTTAACATACCACATACTCATCAATCACATAGAACATAAATTCCCATAAAAGCACACACTTAATCTTAATAGTTCTAAATCAAGCAAATTGTCATAAAAATTTCTAGGATAAATGTGGGTTGTTACATAAAATCATGAAAAATGGGCTAGTAACGAGCAAAAATGGGCAAAAAGGATGAAATGGGCAAAACCAAGTGAAAAGCCATATGATTGCTGCAGGTTGGCTTTGCGGTACCATAAAGGGTCCTTGAGGTTGTTGCAGGCTAGGGTTGCAGTTGCCGTATGCAGCAATAGTGGTGAGAATCTTTTTTTTTTTTTAAGTTTTTTCCCCTTTTCCCACATTAGATCGCTTCAAAACTCAACCCCAATTCTTCCCTCTATTAATATAACCCCCAGCTTAGTATTCCATACTCTTGGCTCCCTAAAAACTCTCTTAAACAAGCCTTTTCTTCTTTCTCTCTTTTCTTAAGACAAGAAAGGAGCTCCTTAGTTTAAAATTTTTCTTTTCTTTTATTGTTATTTTTATTTTTTCTTTGTTGAAAGCAATAAGTTTAAGGCTTTATGCCACAATTTGAGGTAGGTTTTCTCAATCCAGATTGAGGCAAGTTTCTTCTATTTGAGGTAAACCACTGCCCACCATCTAAGCAATTTTGCCGCTGACTGAGATAAGTCTCCTTTATCTCAAAGCTATGCAAATGCAAGGTAAGTCTCTTTTCCTTTCCTTTATTTATTTCAATTCATTTTTCTCTCCATGGGATCTTCTCTTCTTTCTATTTGGGCTCATTGCCTAGTTCTTTTCTGTTACCTTTGATTCTCTTAATTGATTCACTTAGGTTTGTTAATTAAAATCTAAAATAATTAATTCAACTTGGTAATCAATTAAAATCAACCCACCAACTCAATCAATTGAAACATGATAAAAGGTTCGACTAAACAAACCCCTTCACAAGAAGGGAGAACTGCGTGGGTTCTTATTCCCATTCAAAGGGATACGCAGGTGCTTGGTTAGTATTGAATCTAATTAAAATAAACCAACTTCTCACCCATTACCTTCTTTTCTTTAATATAATTTCTTTTAGTCTATTAAATTGGTTTTATTAAGACTTAATTTGGGAAATGTATGACTTCTCTAAAATCCATAAAGGCTAGAGGTGTTATCCCTTAATTTTGGATTTTTATTGTAACTTTAACTTAACTTTCCTTTCTTTCTATTTTATTTATCCTATGAATGGATTGTCATGCATCATAATAAATTATACATGCATAATTCATTGCCTTGAACCTATCCTTTGTCCAATATCTCCTTACCCAAAACCTTTAAAACTATCCTCGTTACCCTTAAAGCCTAACACCCATGGCCTACTGTATCCTAAACCATTAAAACTTAAAACATTACCACAAACTCAATATCTTTGGTATGAAACTACCTTAAATCTAATACCTTTGGCTTGACATGCTACCTTTAGCCTAGGAATGGTTGGCCCACAACATAATAGGGAACCCTTTTTCCCTTAGAATCTCCATACCTATGCCTTCATCAACTTTGTTGTTCCATACCATCACTTACTAAGTTTTTTTTTTTTTGCTTGAAGATACCAATGGCCAACCCGATTGACATGGTTGTCTTAACCACGCTCATGACCAGTCTCCTTAAAAAGCAAGAGGAGAATTTTCAAGCAATTTTGAATTCTCAACAAGCCTAACTGAAGGAACAAAGGCATCATTAAGGAAGTTTAGGCAATGATTAATCAATCTAGCCTTAACCAGGCTAACCCAAAACCAGCTCAAACCAAACCAACCCATATATAAATTGATGTGGGGAAGTTTTCTCCTATCTAAATACTAGAATGATGATGAAGAAACTTAAAGCTATGGAGAAAATCATCAAATCCTTAAAGCATTGCGAGGAATTAATTAATGTGGATAGCTTGACCATATTTCCTTATGCCAAGCTTCTTCCCAAATTCAAAATGCTTGAATTGGACATTTTTTATAGGACCACTTACCCTAAGACCCATTTGAAGATATATGCGAGGGCAATACAACCTTTAGGACTTAACAATCAGCGTCTTGCTCAGCTGTTCCAATAATCACTAATTGATGCTACTATAAAATGGTTTCCTTCACTAAATAAGAGCCAAAAAAGAATATGGGATGATATCTCTTATGCCTTTGTCAAGCAATATCATTACAACATCAAAGTGGATGTAACTAGGCATGACTTGGAAACCACCAAACAGCTTCTAAATCTTTCTCCATGTTCCTTACAAGGTGGAGGGCCAAAGTTGCTTAAATGGTAAATAGACCAACCAAGCAAGAACAAATGGACATCCTTATCAAGAATATACTTTTAGTCTATTGAGCCCACTTATTATCCCAATACCTACACACCTTTAGGGCTTTGGTTACAATTGCATTAAACATTGAAGATTGTAGCTAAAGTGAATCATTTCAACCTAAATTCTCCACCACTAATTGAAAAGTGATAAAGAACCCAAACCCAATTCAACCCCACCTCATCCCAATCTCGAATGGCATGATATGGATGAGTTCAAGCCTAACTAATCTTACCTGTTATGAGGCCTCGTCTGAGCACCAGCCCAATCCGTTAAAGGGAATCAGAATGCTCATTCGGGTTTAAACTCACGATGAAACCCTTAGATTCAAATTGGTTATTTTTGAAAATGATTTTGGAAATCGCCACCCTAATTTATTTTTAAATGGACAAATTATGAAAAAATCCAATTGACTCAAATTCATTAATTTTCAATTAATTAATTTACCCAATAATAAAATCACTAGCTTCGAACTAGATTGAGTTTGGGGACTAGCTTTTTTGTTAGATAATCATGATTTGGCTCTTAATTTTAATTTTACTTAAAAATTAATTTCATGGATGACAAATATGATATGACAATTATAATATCATGATTTAATGCATGATCATGGTATGAGTGTAATAAGAAAATTAAAATGAAAAATCCACAAATTACATTAATTAAAAATGAGAAAGGGGATTGATTGAGTTTTGGATTTAGATTCTAAAAGTGCCTACGTACCCCATTGAATGTGAATCAAGACCCACATAGTTCATTCCATGATTAAGCGGAAGGATTTAGGGGTTGATCAGATAGATTGATTTGATTTGGGTTTATGGATGAGAGGAAAAGGCTATTACCTTTGTTTTTGAAGGGCGGAGAGTTTTACTAGACCGAAGTTCCATTTTATTAAGATAGCATGATTGGATTGATTGAGATATTAATTAATTAATTAAAATGATTAATTAACTAATTAATGTGATAAAATGGATGAATGGATTAATTAATTAAAATAATTAATTAATTAATTTAGATGAAGGATGGATTTAAAAAAAGGGATTAACTTGATTTTAAAAAAGAAAAATTAATTAATTAATTAAAAAGATTAATTAATTAATTAAATGAGTAATTAATTTTAAAAAAATAGTTTTAGTTAATTAAAAAGATTAATTAACTTAGTTAGGGGGTGAGATAATTAATTAACTAAAAGATTAATTAATTAATTAATTAATTAGAGAGTGGTTGAAGGGAGTAGAAGAGAGGAATTAAAGGATAACTATCAACTCTAACTCAAGGGGTGAAGAGAAATGAGAAGTGGAGGGGGTTATTTATAGGAAAAGTGAGTCATTGTAGCTTAAGAATTGCAAAAGTGAAAAGACCAAAGGATATGACTGAAAAGGGGTTAAAAATTGGGTTAGAAAGGGCAATTTGGTCATTTTGAGCATAGGAGGTGGTACAAAAGATGCGGTTCTATGTAGAAAGGGATGTGTATCCATTTGCAATATAATTTAAGCTAAAAAAATTTTCTTTCAAGGGCATTGCCCCTGAACCCTTGCCCACTAACTGGCTAGCTAGACTGCCGTAATGATTCTGCATAGTGCATTAAACTTAGTAGATGATAAGGTGCGGCTGGATGATGAGGGTGTAAAATTAAAGGTTTACAGTTGTCCTCTTATCAAAATTGTCGTGTTTGTTAAGCAATTCTGATGATAGTGAACCCAAGAGTTAGGATAGTATAATGAACCAAGGTGACGTCTAAGTCAATATTTGGACATGTTTGGGTAGGAGACATGGTTGAAAAAGGAAGATGGTAAAAAGAACTATAGGGATGTTTAAGTAATTGTTCCTAAACACTTATGGGTGAAAAATGTGATTGATGAATGCAAGCGAGAAAATGGACCCAAGGGATATCTAGACTGGTGGCTAGATATTTTTGGGTGAATTGATGGATTTGGATAAAAGAGATGGAAAAAGGGACCACATTGATATCTAGGTGATCGTTTTTAGACATTTATGGGTGGAGTTAATGGATTTGGATAAAAGAGATGAAGAAATGAACCATATGGATGTTTAAGCAATATTTTCTAGACATTTATGCATGGAATTGATGGATTTGGATAAAACATATGGAAAAAAAGAACCACATAGATGTCTAAGTGATTGTTTTTAGACATTTATAAGTGGAAGAGAATTTTGGATAAGATAATTTAGTGAAAAAAGAGCCTCGACTTATAGCAAGTTGACTCAAGAGATTTTGACAAGATTTTGGTAAAGGGAGAGCCTTGGCCTATAGCGAGTCGACTCAAGATATTCTAAAAAGATTTCGGTAGGAGAGCCTCAACCTATAGCAAATCGGCTTGAGAGATTTTGACCAATTTTAGTAAAAGAAGATCCTCGACCTATAGCAAATTGGCTTGAGAGATTCTGAACAGATTTTGATATGAGGAGAGCCTTAGCCTATAGTGAGTCAGCTTGACAAATTCTGAAAAGATTTTGGTAAAGGAAGAGCCTCAGCCTATGACGAGTCAGCTCAAGAGGTTTTAAAAAGATTTTAACACAGAGAGCCTTGGCCTATAGTGAGTCAACTCAAGAGATTCTGAAAGGATTTTGATAGGAGGAGAGCCTCATATTATGGTGAGTTGGCTCGAGAGATTCTAATAGGATTTTGGTAGAATGAGAGCCTTGCCCTATGGCAAGTTAGCTCAATAGATTTTGATAAGATTTTAGTAAAAGGAGAAACTTGGGCTTTTTAATATGAGGGGTTGGTCCTTTTATAAGGCTTAAAGGAACTTTGTTGGGATTAAAGGACTTTAAAGGTCACACTTCATTGATTAGATATAGAAGGCTATCATTTAGCTATAAAGAGACACTAGTAAGCTTTAAGAGGTGTCAGTCAATTTTAAGGAAGTATTGGTTAGCTTTAGGAGAGGCTATTAGCTCGACTTATGCACGATGGTGCATGATTACATATGGTTATATCGGTGTTGGTGCATAAATGATGCATGTTCATGTATGCATATTTCAGAATTCATGGACCTTTTATCTAATTTCTATGCCATGGATGATATGTGTTAATGCACGTATGGACCCAAGTGCAGATTCATGCATTTGCTTTGCAATTTTTTCATGTGACTTTTACATTTATGAAACCATGCATTCATGGACTAAAAAACTCGACAAAGTTGAGGAACTCAACTTAGGTTGGTATGGAATAGTTGCCATATTTGTATTATGAGGAGTTTGAATGGATTAAGATTTTTCTGACGGCTTGATTTAGATTTTAGAATTTGGTGGCCTATGGTTTATGTTTTGGTGCGGCTAAAGAGGAGCTATGTCTCATCTTAGGGAAGTACAATGCTATGACTTGGCTACAACTCAGAGGCAACTCTGATGATGCTAGAGTTTAGAGTTTTGCATTTTTTGTATTTTCAAGAGTTTTCTTTTGGACTTGTCTCAGGATATCACAAGCCAGATGATGGTTGGTGATGGTCAAGTGAATTTGACTATTATGATTGAGAAGTTTCATAATCTCGGTTACTAGGGAGATATGAGAGGGCGAAGACTCAAGATGAGGGCTTTGGTTTTTTGTTTAAGAGTCAGATATGAGTTTGTTGATTGGGGTAATACTAGAATGGTAGGTAAAACAAAGACATTTTATGGTTAAAGTAGTGCTAGTAGAGACAATAATGAGTCTTGATTGCTTTGTTTGGGATTTAAAGAGATTAACTGTCTTGCTAGTTATTCTCAATATCCTTTCTATTAAGGGTGCTTTTATGAGTGTCTGATTTTAGGTTTTGGCTTGCTTTATAGGTGTGGCTGATGGATCATTTTCGAATGGGCGCCCCTACTTTTCAGTCCATATATGCCTTATCAAGACTTGATCAAAGATCATATGGGATGGTTGCTTGCAGCTTGTCCGCGAAGGATAATTTTTAATGTTGCCAATGGTAAGGGATTAGATCTCTCATGATTAAGGGCCATGGGCATCGAGTGGTTTGCCTGTAGGTTTGGTTTGAATGACCTTCCATTAGGGGATGAGGGTATTGAGGCAAATGAGGCAGACTCAAGATGTGCCCCTAGTTTTTCTTTCTTAGAGTTTGCACAGATCACATCTTTCATTACCAATGCTATTAGGGGTGGTTGGCTGAGGAGTTATCATGCTATTAGTTCTGAAATTTCACTTAAGACCATAAAGGGGTATGATAGGTAGTTAATAAAAAGGGTTTGGCTAGTTGAGAGAGAGTACCAAGCTACCCTGCTGATGGGAATAGAAGGTGACATAACTAAGGAGGGAGAGACTGTAGGAAGAGCCACTAGTAACAAGAGGACTGCAGCATAAATACAAAGGGCGACTCAATCTTTAAAGGAGACTTATAGATCTATTGGAAGTGTGACACCATAAGTTACAGTTGTGACTTAAACTGTGATGACGGTGACAAATGACACTGTGATTGCAGTAAGACAGGATGACATTACAGTGGTGATTTAGAGAAGGACTGCTATAGTTATGGCAAAGAGGGATACTACAGTTCTTGAACTGCAGAGGAGGTTTTTTAAGAGTAGTTTTAGAACTATTGGTACTTAAGAGAGGGTTTTTGATACTATTATGGTGAGTAGTTCTAAGTCTATTGGTACTTCTACTACTGCAGCAAAGGGAGCTATAGAGATTTGGAGGAGAGGTGTGCCCATTTGACGAGATTATGGCAGACTCTGATTCTAACAAGGACATGAGAGATCATACCTCAGGATGTAGAGGAGGATTAGCTAGAGCATGACTTCATACATGATTTTTTTTTTGTCCAAAATAATTACAGGTTGATAAGACTACATGAAACATGATAAGCTATAAAGGACATTGAAAGGTCTATCCTTTTTGTCAAAATGATGAGTTTGTATTTTGCAAATTTTGATCACCATTAAATGAGACATCTTTTATTTTTGCTCTAATTTTAGCCTAAGCCACCCCTTCGAGTTTTCAACTTAGCGAGCATTCTTTCCTTCTTTTTTTTTTTTTTTTTTTTTGTCTTTTTGTCTTTTTTCTTTCTTTTTTATTTAAGCAAAAGAATTAAGTGAATAATGTACTAGGTATAAAGAAAATGAAAATGTGATGCAAACAAAATATTTTATATTATGATTTAGATCGCACCTGAGTCAGGCTGCCTATATATCCCTTATATCACTTTTCTGTTAGTCATTTCTTTAAGGAGAATTAGGTTAATGTAGTTCTGATTATGTATGCACAAAAAACATAAATGAAATGCAGATGTCATCTTCAGATGATGTATCATTTCAACTGATCTAGGTTGTCAGGATTGGAGAATTCGCTTTTGTCCACTTTCATGAAGATGGTGCCTCCATCAAATAGGATCTTCTTGAGCAAGTACTGTCCAGCCCAATTTAGTTTGAACCTTTTGGATCATAAATAGGGGCTTGGATGTCTCCCAGAACTGGATTTCCTTCTTACAAACCTTTGTCTCTCTCCTTCTAGTTGAAGTGCTTGACTAATCTCCATTGATGACCCCGAATCTTGTATAGAGCATCGATTCTCTTTTCATCAATGGCATGTACTGTCCATGATACCTTTCAATATATTTTGTCTTCATTCTCCACAGCTTCTCTTTGATAGGTTTCATGTGTGTACAGGTTGGGATCTCATGAATTATGATGCTTGAATCATTCCTATCTTGTCTTATACAGAACAACTCATAAGCTTTTCCACTACTACTATGCAAATGCAATGTATGGGATTTTGGATTTTTTTTTGTGCCTTAATTAATTAATCTTTTTGCCTTTCTCATATTTTTTGTATTTTTTTTGTTCCTTTTCTTTTTTAGATGACCCATTTAAAGATGAACCAGAAGAACTAAAGCGAAATGGAAAGTCATAAAAAAAATTTTATTGTTGGCCAAAATCCCAATATCATGGGTCATACTAAAAGATAAGCCTAGAAGGCAAAATTCAGACTCATGAGGATAAGAATCGATGGACTCAAACTCAAAGAAAACTTTAATAGACTAAAAGGACTTAGACTCAGACAAACTTTGACTCAAATGGCTTAGACACTGACTTAGAGGACTTAGGTATAGCAGGCTGGGATTCTTCTCAAAGTGCTAATTATTAGGTGAAACTTGAGATGGTCGGGTGAGCTTAGTGATTCAAAAAAGGATCAATGATAGTGCTAGACTTTGGGTTTGAGAGCAATGATGTCTTTGCTATCAATAGGATCTTGAATTTTGTGCTTCAGAGCCTTGCACACATTAGTTTTATGCCTTGGCCCTTGATGATAGTCACAAATCTCATTAGCATTGTATCCTTTGGGTAAGGGGTTTGGAGGAGGTCATGGTTCTAAGGGCTTAACCAGATTAGCCTCTAAGGCTTTCTTGTAAATGACTCTAAAGGGCATGCCTTGCTTAAAGAAAGTCTTTCTTGTTTCTAACTTCATCGGCTAGTGACAGGACACAACATTTACCTCCTCCTCTCTTTAGGTGATATTAGTGGTGTAGTTAGTGTTCTTATGATACTTCAAACTAGAGGACTGATCCTTGATTTGTCCTAATTGGATCAAATCCTCAATCTTGGTAGTAGTGGCAATGAGAGCTTTAAAGCTAGGGAGGTACTGCATTTGCAGATGCAACTGATACTAGGGGAGGAGGGTCTTGATGATGATATCAATTTGCTCTACTTCAAATGGAGGATTCACCATTTGTGCTGCTTTTGACCTCCACTTTGTAAGCAATGCAATGAAGGATTTTCTTTGTCCTTGTTTAGTGGTTTCCAAATCTTGATGTGTGACATCCACCTCGATGTTGTAATGGTATTACTTGACAAAAGTATTGCAAATGTGTTTGTGGCATATGTATATAGTTTTTGTGTGTGTTAATTTAGGCTTTTTGTGATTAATTCATGTTTATGTAGGTTAGAATGTGTTATTTTACTTTTTTAAGTTTGAGGAAGGTTTTAGTTCATTTTGTAGGAATTGAGCATTAAATGGAGCAAAAGAATGAAATTCAGGCAGAAGCATGTGTAACGGGCCCGAAAAATTGCGCATATAGCCTAGCCAGCGCATACAGGGCAACTGCCCCAATTATCCCAGCCCCCCAGCGCTAGCTGCCAATGGGCCAGCGCAAGCCAAGCAGCAGCAGCAGCACCCCAGCAGCGCCCGCGACGGTCATCCAGTGCGTGCGACGGCTGTTCTTCAGCAAGCAGCAGCAGCAGCAGCAGCGCTCTAGCAGCGCCCGTGACGGTCATCCAGCGCTCGCAACAGGCTATTTTTTTTAACAGGCCATGTTCAGCAGCGCCAGCTGCCTAGTCCCAGTGTTCGCTGCCAACGAAGATCCCAGCCCCAGCGCCTAGCTGCACAGTCCCAGCGCTCGCCGCGAAGATCTGCTCAGTTTTAGGAATGCTGATCCGAATTTCTAGTTTCCTTTTCCATTTAGGTTTTTTTTTTGTTTTAGAGGTTATAAATAGATCTTAAGTAGGGATTGAAAGGGAAGTCGGGAGTTCGGGATTCATGAATTGAAATTGGCATAAAACTTAAGTTGATTTTCTTAGTTAAATTTTCCAGAACTTATTTTGAGATTAGCTTCCAAATTCTGTTCTTAGGAGTTTCTTTGGAAAAATTCAAGAGATTGAATTTAATCAATCCGGTTGTAAGGTGAGGATTGATTCTTATTTCTTCAATTTAATTATTTTGGGTTAATTAAATCAATAGTATTATTTTGATGGATTCAGTTAATTATATTAAGAATGAGATGATTTCTTTATTTTTCATGAGCTAATTTCATTTTAGTCTAGGGTTTGTATGATGTGTTCATGATATGGAATTGAGTTAAATCCCAATCAATTATTCTTTTATTCTTAATTGAGTTGGTTAATTGTTTAAAAACAATTGCTTAGCTACCAATTGTTTTACTTAGGTTTTGAACGAAGGAACGAGAGTTGAAGTTCGATTTCTGATTTTACTCTTTTAAGATCTTAAAATGAATTAGAAATATAAGTTTTAAGATTAAGTTCTTATTTTTAATGTATGAACTGATAGAATGATTTCTATGAATGCGAGTGCTAATAGATTGATTTTTATCCGTTGATTTATTAGAAATTAGGGCTTTAGCATAATTGATTGGGACTATTCTTGAACATAGAGGATTGATAAACTGAATGCAAACCCTGGACTATATTTATTCATTAAATTTTCACTTAATTACATCTGCATTTTCTTTTAATTTATTGTTTTGCTTTTAGTTCTTTTAAAATTCAAAAATCAAACAAATCTTTTTATATTTAATTTGCTTTCACAAAGAAACAAGTAATTTCTATTTGCAATTCCTTGAGAGAATACGACCTTGGGTGCTTCCTAAATACTACAATTGCCCTGTATACTTGCGGGTCACTTTTGGATAATATATTTTGAGGCGAACAAGTTTTTGGCGCCATTGCCGGGGAATTGCAAGGCGAATTTGTTTGTTTCATTGTAATTATTTTTGTTCCTAAATTTTGCTTTTATTTGTTTTCAGAAATTTTATGCAAGGGAGAAGATCTCTGGAAGGAGAGATTGTCCCTTTTGTTGATAACATTCACAGGGTCGACAGAGAAAGAAGAGTGCTGGATCTAATTGAAGAAGAAGTTGATCAAGAAGAGAAATTGAATCAAGAAGAACAAGTCGATCAATAAGATATAATGGCACAGGAACGCCGAACCATGAAGGAGTATGCCTGGCCAATCATAGGCACCGCGACATCATGTATCAGGCTTGATGCGGCTGCCTGAAATTATGAGCTGAAGAACATACATTATAGCATGCTCCCATCCTTCTATGGAGTGGCAAATGAAGACCCCCTGAATTTCATCAGAGATTTCTATGCCACCATTCAGACTTTTCCTTTACAAGGTCTAACTGAAGATCAACTACGGATGAGATGTTTTCCCTATGCTTTGAAGGACGCAGCTAAATCATGGTTGATGACACTTACTCCCAACTCCTTGACCACCTGGGAAGAGGTGTACAACAAATTTATGGGGAAGTTCTACTCTCACCAAAAGACAGCTGAACTGAGATCAAAAATTGCAACCTTAACACAAATGGAAGGAGAACCTTTTCATGAAGCATGGGAGAGGTTCAAGATGTTGCAAATCCAATGCCCCCACCATCACTATCCACTGCAGTTGCTCAACCAATTCTTTTATGATGGGCTTACATATCAGAGCCAAAGTATAGTTGACAATGCAGCTAGAGGGGCAATGGGGGAGAAAACTGCTGAGGAGACATATGACTTGTATGAAATGCTTGGGGCCAATTCTCAGCAGAAAAGTGTAAGAGGAAGAAGAGTTGGAATACAAGAAGGAGCTCTTATAAAAGATGTGGCCATGCAATTAGCTGAGCTTACCAAACAAGTCAAGCTTTTATCCATGAAGGGAAGCACATCAGCTCAACAACAAGAGGTATGTGGTGTTTGTGGAATTTTTAGGCATGGTGCTAATATTTGTCCCTCTAGTTTTGATGTCTATGCAGGTGAGCCAGAGCAAGCACAGGCTTTGGATGGTTTCCAACCTATGGCGAGGAATAACCCCTACTCCAATACTTATAACCAAGGTTGGAGAAACCATCCAAACTTTTCCTGGAGAAACAACAATCAACAGCAACAGCAGCCTCAATTCCAAATGATGCAAAGAGGCAACCACTAAGGAGAAGCATCGAGCCAACAACAAAGGAAGCTTTCTCTAGAGGATAGCTTGAATGCCTTTATTCAAGTTAGTACTCAAAACCAGGAGGCCAACAATAGGAGATTTGATTCTCTGGAAGCTTCAGTAAGAAAGGTGGAGACTCAAGTTGGGCAAATTGCAAATCATATGCAAGCACACCAACACGGGAAACTTCCTAGCCAACCGGAGCAAGCTAAGGAAATCTCAGTCCTTAGGAGTGGTAAGGTAATCAATAAGACTGTTGGTTATGACTCTGATAATGCAGGAGTTGATCTTGATCAACCCAAAGGGGAAAAGAGCGATAAACAGCCTGGAGAGAAGGAGACAGTTATGGAGACGCTAGCTTCCCCTCCTCAATTGCACAAGGTGGATGATCCTTACAGACCGCCCATTCTTTTTCTGAGTCAGCTGAAAAAGGGTAAGCAGGATAAGCAATTTGATGAGCTATTCAAAATGCTATCCAAGGTAAGTGTTAATTTTCCTTTGCTTGATGTGATAAAGAATGTGCCTTCTTATGCTAAATTTTTCAAAGAACTGAATTCTAAGAAAAGGAGGTTGGAAATGGAAGAAAAAATTATTGTGTCTGAGGTGGCTAATGCTGTGCCCCAGCATAAGTTACCTCCCAAAGCTAAAGACCCTGGTAGTTTTTTGATTGACATTAGTATGGGTAATGGGGAAGAGGCTAAAGGTATGCTAGACTTAGGTGCAAGTATCAACTTGATGCCCTACGCTTTGTTTTTGCAATTGAATTTAGGAGAATTGAGGCCCACTAAAATGTGTCTGCAACTAGCTGATAGGTCTTTGAGATTCCCTAAGGGAATTATAGAGGATGTGCTAGTGCAAGTTGGAGGGTTGATTGTGCCTGTTGACTTTGTTGTATTGGACATGTGGGACAAGTTGTCAAACGGGCCAGAATTGCATATTTTGTTAGGGCACCCTTTCATGGCAACAATTAATACCTTGATTGATGCTAAAAATGGAAAGTTAACCATGACTGTTTTGGGTCAAACTGTTGAGTTTTCTATTTTTAATAATCTTACTGTGTTGAGCACGTCATTGCATGAAGAATGCTCCTTTATTGACTGTATTAATGTTGCTGTTCAACAAGTTTTCTTACAGGGTGCTTTCGAGGATAAGCTGGAACTAGCAATCACACTTGACAAAGGAGCTAAAATCTATGTTCCTGAAATAGTGAACTACATTGAGGATTTAGATGCAGTGGAAGTAGGAGAGGTAGGAAATGAGGAGATTGCGGAGCTGCCTTTGATTCAAAAAGGAGAGAAAAAACCTTCACAAACCCTAGAACTTAAAGAGCTGCCTAAGCATCTGAAATATGTGTTCTTAAGTGAGGGAGAGAATTCACCTGTGATAATTTCTGCTTTATTAAGTGAAAAAGAAGAGGAAAGATTAGTGAGAGAATTGAAAAGGTTAAAGAAGGCAATAGGTTGGGGGTTTAGTGACATCAAAAGAATCAGTCCCTCCATGTGCATGCATAGGATAACATTAGAAGAGGGAGTTAAGCCTAAGAGGGAGATGCAAAGAAGGTTGAACCCCCATATGAGAGAGGTAGTGAAGAAGGAAGTGTTGAAATTGCTGGATGAGGGAGTGATTTATCCTATTGCGGATAGTGATTGGGTGAGTCCTATTCATGTGGTTCCTAAGAAATCAGGAATCACAGTTGTGGAAAATGCAAACAATGAGTTAATCCCAACCAGGACTGTTACTGGGTAGCGAATGTGTATAGATTATAGGAAATTGAACAATGCCACCAAGAAGGATCACTTTCCCTTGCCCTTTATTGATCAAATGTTGGATAAACTTGCTGGACATTTTTACTACTATTTTCTTGATGGACTTTCAGGTTACTATCAAGTGGCAATAGCTCCGGAGGATCAAGCAAAAACCACTTTCACATGTCCATTTGGGACATTTGCTTTCCGAAGGATGCCATTCGAGCTATGCAACGCCCCAGCAACCTTTCAAAGATGCATGATGTCAGTATTTTCTGACAAGATTGATAATTTCATAGAGGTATTTATGGATGACTTCTCTGTCTTTGGTAATTCATTTGATGATTGTCTCAATAAATTGGTGCTTGTGCTTGAAAGATGTATTGAGTGCAATCTTACTTTGAGTTGGGAGAAGAGTCACTTCATGGTAACTCATGGCATTGTGTTGGGACATGTTGTATCTAGTAAGGGCATAGAGGTTGACAAGGCCAAAGTGGACTTAATTGCAAACTTACCCCCTCCCACCTCTGTTAAGGGGATAAGAAGTTTTTTAGGGCATGTAGATTTTTATAGGAGGTTTATTAAGGATTTTTCCAAATTAAGTGAACCTCTTTCCAGGTTACTAGGAAAAGATGTTCCTTTTGATTTTGATGATAAATGCATGCATGCCTTTGATACTCTGAAAAAAAAGCTAACCACTGCACCTGTCGTTGTTGCCCCTGATTGGGCCTTACCTTTTGAAATCATGTGTGATGCATCCAATCATGCATTAGGGGCTGTTTTGGGACAAAGGGTTGAAAAGTTCTTAAGAGTCATATATTATGCTAGTTTATCCCTTAATGATGCCCAAGTGAATTACACTACAACTGAGAAGGAAATGTTAGCTGTTGTCTTTGCATTAGATAATTTTAGGGCATACTTGATTGGGTCTAAAGTAATTGTGCATTCTGATCATGCTGCTTTGAAATATCTTTTGTCTAAACAACACGCTAAAACACACTTAATTAAGTGGGTTTTACTTTTGCAAGAATTCGATTGTGAGATTTGGGATAAAAAGGGGAGTGAAAATGTGGTGGCTGATCACTTATATAGGTTACCCGTTTCAAATGATGAACCTACATCAAATGAGACTCATAATGATTTGGAGTCATTCCCTGATGAACAGTTGTTTGGGGTATCACAAGTCCCATGGTTTGCTGATTTTGCTAATTATCTTGCCTGTGATGTATTGCGAACTGACATGTCTTATCAAGAAAAGAAAAGGTTCTTACATGAGTGCAGGTATTATTTTGGGATGAACCTTATTTATTTAGAATTTGCAAAGATGAGATTGTTCGCAGGTGTATTCTAGAGGATGAACAACAAAGTGTCCTGAAATTTTGCCGTGATCTCAGTTGTGGTGGGCACTTTGGAGGGAAGAAGATAGCTGAAAATGTTCTCCAAAGTGGTTTGTATTGGCCGACTCTATTCAAAGATGCTCACAATTACTGTAAGCAATGTGATAGGTGCCAAAGAGTAGGTAATATCGGTAGGAGAAATGAAATGCCCCTTACTAACTACATTGTTATTGAAATTTTTGATGTATGGGGTATTGATTTCATGGGGCCTTTCCCTATCTCCTTTGGTTTTTAATATATTTTGGTTGCTGTAGATTATGTTTCTAAGTGGGTGGAAGCGATTCCAACCCGAACTAACGATGCTCATATTGTTGTTAAGTTTGTGAAGGATTTTATTCTCAGCAGGCATGGGGCACTAAGGGTGATGGTTAGTGATGGGGGAAGTCACTACTGCAACAAGCTGTTTGAGAAACTAATGCAAAAGTTAGGAGTAAAGCATAAGGTGGTGACTCCCTATCACCCACAAACCTCCGGGCAAGTAGAAACATCCAACAAGCAGATAAAAGGGATTTTGGAGAAAACAGTGAATGTCTTAAGGAAGGACTGGTCAATTCGTCTCAACGAAGCATTATGGGCATACCGGACAACATACAAGGCTCCTTTGGGGATGAGTCCATTTCTGCTAGTGTATGGCAAGGCTTGCCATTTGCCAGTTGAATTGGAACATAAAGCATACTGGGCTATCAAAGCAATGAATTTCAACCTGGAGAAAGCAAGGGAGAGAAGGATACTGCAATTGTCCGAGTTGGATGAACTCCGAAATGAAGCATATGAGAACTCTCGGATATACAAAGAGAAGACTAAGGCTTTGCATGACAAAAAACTTGTTCGAAAAGTGCTTAAACTGAGTATGAAAGTTCTTCTATTCAACTCGCGGTTACGCCTTTTTCCAGGTAAACTCAAATCCCGTTGGAGTGGCCCTTTTATTGTCAAAATGGTATTTCCCTCGGGAGTTGTTGAATTGTTTAACTCTTGAACAAATGAAATTTTTTGAGCCAATGGTCAGAGAGTTAAGCCATATTATGAGAGTGTGGAAGGGTTTAAGGAAGTTCAAAGCATTTTGGGAGGCAACATCCTTAAATCTTTCCGCAGCGTCCAGCTAAGACGACGTTAAAGAAGCGCTTTTTGGGAGGCAACCCAAGTAAGTTATTTTTTTTCCTTTTATTGATCCTGATTTATTTGTACATTTAAGAATTAAAAAAAATGAAAAAAAAATGGGGATCTTTGCTTTATTTTTGATTATTTTTAATACTGTTAGTTCATATTTATGCTGTGGTTTTGCTGTGAATTTGTGTTGGTCTCAGGAGTTAGGAAATGTGCAATTAAAAGCATCAGTGCAAAAATTGGCAATCAGATTGCAGAATTGGTGCACAAGTAGCAGCCATGCCCACCACAGGAAGTCTAGCAGCAAGCAGCAGCGTCCATTGCAGGCCACAGCACACACAGCAGCCACGCTCACCACAGGCCGTCCAGAGCAAGCAGCAACATCTGCTGTAGGCCACAGTGCGCGCAGTAGCCACGCCCACCACAGGCAGTCCCGCAGCAAGCAGCAGCGTCCGCTGCAAGCTTACAGCGTGCGCAGTAGGGTGCAGCAGCCCGCAGCTTCAGAAGCCTCCCAGCAGTGCAAGTAGTAGCGTGCGCTGCCAGCTGAAGCTCATGACTAAAGGTAACCTTTCTCTGTTAGTTACTGGTTTAGAATTTTTCATTTTTCATTATTTTTTAGTTTTTCCTTTATGTCCATCATTGCATGCATTTTCACATTGAGGACAATGTGGAGCTTAAGTGTGGGGGGGGAGTAATTTCTTTATTGTCATTTTGTTTTGTTTTTGTTTTATCCTCATTGTCAAAAATACTTGACTATTTACTTGGTTTGGCTCAAAGATCTTGATTTTAGGACTTAAAATTTAAGTGTGGCCAATGATATATAAAGATTGTATTTGAAGTAGATTATTGGCAATTGCTAAGGATATGAAACTCTTTTGCATGAGATTTTGTTTTTACGCTGAGCTAAAATCATTGATTTGTGTGAATTGCCAAAAGAAGCTTGTGTATGCTTGACTTAGAGAGGGCTTATGCAACGTGTTATCACCGAGTAGTCTCGCTCATTTTAGAACATTCTTGCCAATTAGTCGAAGCGAAATTTGTTTGGTCCACTTAGGAAAGGAAGAAATGATTAAGGCATTTCTTATTTTAGCCAAATCCTTATATCCACCCATTTGATGTGTTTGTCCCTAGTTAGCCCTTTGAGATAAATAAATGCATTAATATGCATATGTTTAACTTGAACTTCCTTGATGTTGCTTAGCTATCTTAATACCAACCTGTTATTTTCTTTCATTATTGATGCATAATAAAGTGTGAATGTTATTTTGAGGAGTCTTCAAGAATGTGAATAAATGGAGTGAAGAATTAAGTGTGGGGGAAAAATGATCTTGAACGAACAAAAAAAAAAAAAAAAGCATACTCAAATTTTCTTTTCCTCCAGAAAGAATCTGAAGTAAAAAAGTTAGAAGTTCATAATGAATGTCACTCCATGACGGTTAAGGCAAGAAGACCTATGTTCTGCATCATTTTCGAAGAAAATTTTTGTTTGTTTTAGCTTACTTTTTGATTAGCCCTTAACCCTTTAAAACCTCGTTACAACCTTAGTAAAGACCTTTTGATCTTTTCAACCTTTTTGGACTCAATTAGTGGAGATGAAATTGGTAAGGATGCCTATGAGGTGGATGAGCATGTATGAATATTAATCTTTTGATTAGAGACTCTTTTTGATGACATGAGTGTATATGCCTATCATAAAGTGCAACAAGTTTAATTTGGTAAGCCACGCAATGATTTGATTGATTCTTGGTGGAATTGCTGAGATCTTGGGTAAATTGAGTTGAGTATTCTGCACTTGTTACATACTCCTCTTCAAACATGTATCTTTTAAGGCACACACTGATTTTTCTAAAATATATGAGGGTCTTGATGCTAACTAAGGATAATTGTTGAGTATGGTTTGCTTGAGGACAAGCAAAGATTAAGTGTGGGGGAAGTTGTTTGTGGCATATGTATATAGTTTTTGTGTGTGTTAATTTAGGCTTTTTGTGATTAATTCATGTTTATGTAGATTAGAATGTGTTATTTTACTTTTTTAAGTTTGAGGAAGGTTTTAGTTCATTTTGCAGGAATTGAGCATTAAATGGAGCAAAAGAATGAAATTCAGGCAGAAGCATGTGTAACGGGCCCGAAAAATCGCGCATATAGCCTAGCCAGCGCATACAGGGCAACTGCCCCAATTATCCCAGCCCCCCAGCGCTAGCTGCCAATGGGCCTATGCAAGCCAAGCAGTAGCAGCAGCACCCCAGCAGCGCCCGCGACAGTCATCCAGCACGCGCGACGGGCTGTTCCTCAGCAAGCAGAAGCAGCAGCGCTCCAGCAGCACCCGCGACGGTCATCCAGCGCGCTCAACAGGCTATTTTTTTTAGCAGGCCATGTTCAGCAGTGCCAGCTGCCTAGTCCCAGCGTCTGCTACCAACGAAGATCCCAGCCCCAGCGCCCAGCTGCACAGTCCCAGCGCCCGCCGCGAAGATCTGCTCAGTTTTAGGAATGCTGATCCGAATTTCTAGTTTCCTTTTCCATTTAGGTTTTTTTTGTTTTAGAGGTTATAAATAGATCTTAAATAGGGATTGAAAGGGGAGTCGGGAGTTCGGGATTCACGAATTGAAATTGGCATAAAACTTAAGTTGATTTTCTTAGTTAAATTTTCCAGAACTTATTTTGAGATTAGCTTCCAAATTCTGCTCTTAGGAGTTTCTTTGGAAAAATTCAAGAGATTGAATTTAATCAATTCGGTTGTAAGGTGAGGATTGATTCTTATTTCTCCAATTTAATTATTTTGGGTTAATTAAATCAATAGTATTGTTTTGATGGATTCAATTAATTATATTAAGAATGAGATGATTTCTTTATTTTCCATGAGCTAATTTCATTTTAGTCTAGGGTTTATATGATGTGTTCATGATATGGAATTGAGTTAAATCCCAATCAATTATTCTTTTATTCTTAATTGAGTTGGTTAATTGTTTAAGAATAATTGCTTAGCTACCAATTGTTTTACTTAGGTTTTGAACGAAGGAACGAGAGTTGAAGTTCGATTCCCGATTTCACTCTTTTAAGATCTTAAAATGAATTAGAAATATAAGTTTTAAGATTAAGTTCTTGTTTTTAATGTATGAACTAATAGAATGATTTCTATGAATGCGAGTGCTAATAAATTGATTTTTATCCATTGATTTATTAGAAATTAGGGCTTTAGCATAATTGATTGGGACTATTCTTGAACATAGAGGATTGATAAACTGAATGCAAACCCTAGACTATATTTATTCATTAAATTTTCACTTAATTACATCTGCATTTTCTTTTAATTTATTTTTTTGCTTTTAGTTCTTTTATAATTCAAAAATCAAACAAATCTTTTTATATTTAATTTGCTTTCACAAAGAAACAAGTAATTTCTATTTGCAATTCCTTGAGAGAATACGACCTTGGGTGCTTCCTAAATACTACAATTGCCCTGTATACTTGCGGGTCGCTTTTGGACAGTATATTTTGAGGCGAACAAGATGTCATCCCAAGTTTTCTTGTGATTTTGGTAGAGATTCAAAAGCCGCTTGATGGTAGTCTTGGTTAAAGATTGCTAAAATAACTAAGCAAGGAGCTAGTGATCTATACCAAACGGTCTCATTACACCTACGTACATCTTAAGGTGAGTTTTGGGGCATGTGGTGCCATTAAACTTATCCATGAATGGCATATTAGACTTGGGTGGAACTTTGGCATTTGGGAAGAGAGCAAGAGAATCACATCCATCATGTCTTTATACTTTTTGATATTTTTGATGGATCATTCTATAGCTTTAAACTTTTCCATTAATTTCTTAACTTTGGGAAGGCTAAAGAAATCTCCACTTTAAAAAGGATTCACAATGGGAGCAGTGGTATTCACATCTAAAGGAGGAGAGGTTGGTGTTTTGAGAGCTTTTCCTTTCTCAGTGAGATCGATAATAAGAGGAGTAAAAGTAGGGGCATGGCTGGTTCTAGCTTAAGCGAAAGCAAGCTGAGCAGGGGGAGGAGTGATGGTGGCATTGGTCATTTCTTTGACCTCATTGATAATGGATTGGCATTGGGAATTAATAGCACTAGTGAAAGTGGCGGACTAGGCATTCAAAGTATGGGTGAAATTGTCGACTTAGGTCTTAAAAGTAGTGGTGAGTGTGGCTTAGAAAGTCTCCTCTTGTTTCTTAAGGAGGTTGGTAAAAAATGTGCTCATCGCATCTTGGTCAAAAGAGCTGGAGGTGTTAACCATTGGTACTTTGAAAATAAAAAACAGAAAAATGAGTAAGAATACAGAATTGTGAAGAAAAAAAAGGAAGGTGTGTTAGGAAAAGGATTCCCCACGTAGTTGGTCACTGAGGTCTACATGTTGACAGGGTAAGTGTGTGACGTATTTTAGGGTAATAGATCATTGATTTAAGGTTTTGTCGATTTATCTTGTTGAATTTATCATATTATGTATGTATGGCAATGTCATAATGTATGCCAAACAATGTATGGATGTCTCCATTATTACAGTAGATAGGACATAGGGTCAACGCTAGAGTGATTACATGTATAAGGATGAAGGGTGGTTTGATTAAGGGTCCACATCCCACTAGAGTATCGATATACCTAGTCACATGTGATGCAAAGAGCCTCGCATGGGTCCAACAGTACTGATTGCTTGTTACACCAATGAAATGATTAGAGATTTGTCATAGGGTGAACTGCTTTCACTATCTCCCAACATACCCAAAGAGAGTTATTGAGCAAATGCTACTCACCATCCAAAAGTTTTCTTAAAGTGACGGTTAGGCAAGGAGCCTTCATTATGCAAAATAATGCATGAAAGTCAAATTATACTTAATAAACCAAATGGATTTTACTTCTGTCAGGCCTCACCCGAGCACCGACTTAGTCCGTTAGAGGGAACCGGGATGCTTATTTGGGTTTAGACTCACGATGGAACCCTCGGGTTCGGATTTGATTGATTTTGAAAAAAGATTTTTGGGAGTCGCCACCCTAATTTATTTTTAAATGGGAAAATTAAGGAAAAACCCATTTGACTCCAATTCACCAATTTTTAATTTAATTTGCCCATGGATAAAATCACTAGCCTCGAACCAGGTTGAGCTCAGGGACTAGATTTTTGGTTTTAAATAATCAAAATTTGGCTCTTAAGTTTAATTTGACTTGAAAATTGGATTTCATGAATGACATTTATAAGATGATTTTAAAGAAAATGCATGAATATGGCAAAATATGAATGAATGGTGAAAATAAAACATTCACAAATTAATTTAAAAAAAAGGAAAAAGAGATTGATTGGGATTTGGATTTGAGGTTTGGATTTAGATTTCAAACGTGCCTACGTACCCCATTGAATGAGGATCAAAACCCACATAGTTCGTTCCACTGTTAAGTGGAGGGGTTTAAGAGTTGGTCATATTGATTTTGGTTTGGGTGTGTTGAAAGTGAGGAAAAAGGCCGATACCTTGACTTTTGGTGGGCGAAGGGTTTTACTGGACCGAAGTTTTGTTTTATCAGGACTGGGTGATTGGATGGATTGGAAGATTAATTAATTAAAATGATTAATTAATTAATATGATGAAAGGGATGGATGGATTAATTAATTAAAAAGATTAATTAATTAATTTGGATGACAGGTGAATTAAGAAAAAGGATTAATTTTATTTTGGAAAAAAAAAGTGATTAATTAATTAAAAAGAATAATTAATTAATTTGGATGAAAGGTGGATTAAGAAAAATGATTAATTTGATTTTTAAAAAAGGAGTGATTTTTGAAAAAAGAGTGATTAATTAAAAAAAATTATTTAATTAAAAAGATTAATTAACTTGGTTAGGGTGAAATAATTAATTAATTAAAAAGATTAATTAATTAATTAGAGAGTGATTGGAGAAGAAGAGAGGAATTTGAGGATAACCATCTACTCAAATTCAAGGGATGTGTAAAAATGAGGGAATGGGAAGCCTATTTATAGGCAAAATGGGTAGAGGGTAGTTTAGGTAATGGAAATGTGAAAAGACCACGGGGATAGGGTCAGAAAATGGCTGATAACTAGATAAAGAGGGGTAAAAAGGTCATTTTACGCATGTGGGACCCACTGGAGCATAATGGGGTATGCCCTAGCGCGACGCCGCACCAAGCCTATGCGGCGTAGTGTCAGGCCTTTGCGACGTGCCGCAAAGAAGTAGTGCGGTACCACACAGACCTGACGCGGTGCCGCACACCTTCCTTGCGGCACGCCATGTGGCATGGCAATGCTTGGTGGCAATGTAAATGAAGTTTAAAAAATTTTCTTCTAGGGGCGCTGCCCCAGAACCCCTCTGTAATAGCTTCGCATAATGAGTTAAATTCAGCAAATGCTAAAACTGCAGTTGGATGCTGAGGGTGTAAAATTAAGGGTTCACAGTTGCCCCCTCATCAAAATTGGCTTTGAATAAAAGGTGATTGTGATGATAGTGAACGTTGGGAAGAGGTGCCATGTCAGACTCTAGGCTTGTGTATTCTTGTCATGTCCTTTGGGAGGAGGACCTTTAGCATAAATGAAACTTTATCAATGGCTATCTGTTCGGCCTTGATGTTGGTTGCAAAAATGGTCTCGGTGAATTTTAATTAAGGCTATCTGTTCGGCCCTATGTTGGAGATGAAGAATGTTTGAGGCGAATCTCAATCAAGGCTATCTATCCAGCCTTAATGTTGGAGATAGAGAAAGTTTGGTGAATTTCAATCAAGGCTACCCGTTCGGCCTTAATGTTGGAGATAGAAAAGGTTTGGTGAATTTCAATCAAGGCTATCTGTTCGGCCTTAATATTGAAGATAGAGAAGGTCTGAAGTGAATCAAGGCTATCTGTCTGGCCTTAATGTTGGAGATAGAGAAGTTCTAAAGTGAATCTCAATCAAGGCTATTTGTCTGGCCTTAATGTTGGAGATGAAGAATGTTTGAGGCGAATCTCAATCAAGACTATCTGTCCAGCCTTAGAGAAGGTTTGGTGAATTTCAATCAAGGCTACCTGTCTGGCCTTAATATTGGAGATAGAGATGATCTAGTGAATTTTAATCAAGGCTATCTGTCCAGCTTTAATATTAGAGGTAAAGATGATCTGGGGTAAATCTGGATCAAGGCTATTTGTCTGGCCTTAATGTTGGAGGTAAAGATGACTTGGGTGAATCTCAATCAAGGCTATCTGTCCGACCTTAATGTTGGAGGTAAAGATGACTTAGGTGAATCTCAATCAAGGCTATCTGTTCGGCCTTAATGTTGGAGAAGATTTGGGTAAATATCAATTAAGGCTATCTGTTTGGCCTTAATGTTAGATGTAAAGAAGATTTGGGTAAATCTCAATCAAGACTATCTGTTTGGCCTTAGTGCTAGAGGTAAAGATGATTTGGGGTAAATCTCAATCAAGGCTATCTGTTTGGCCTTGACGTTAGAGATAAAGAAGATTTTGGACGAGATAATTTTAGTGAAAAGAGAGCCTTGACCTATGGCGAGTTAGCTCATGAGATTCTGAGGAAGAGCTTCAGCTTATAGCGAGTCAACTCAAAAAAATTTGGTAAGATTTTGGTAAAGGAAGAGCCTCGGCTTATGGCCAGTCGGTTCAAGAGATCCTGACAAGATTTTAATTATGCCAAAGAAACTTGGGCTTCTGAATGTGAAGGGTTGGGCCTTCCGGAAGGCTCAAAGGAACTTTACTGGGAGTAAATGGACTCTGGAAGTCACACTTCATTGATTAGATCTAAAAAGGTATCATTTAGCTTCAAAGAGACACTAGTCAGTTTTAGAAGGTATTAGTGAGCTTAGAGGAAGTATTGGTCAGCTTTAGGAGATGCTGGTGAAGCCATTGGTTTAGCTTATGCATGATGGTGCATGATTGCAAATGATTGCATAGGTACTGGTGCACAGATGATACACACATGTTTCAGAATTTATAGACCTTTTATTTAACTTCTATGCCATGCATGATTTGTGATGATGCCTATAATAGATTATTGCATGAATGTATGAGGGTGGAGACATACATGTGTGGACTAAGAAACTCCACAAAGCTAAGGAATTCAACTTGGGTTGGTATTGAAAAATTGCCATGGTGGCATTATGAGGAGTTCAAGGGGTTGCTTCAAATTTCAGAATCTGGTGGCCCGTGGTTTCTATTTTGGTGCTGCCGAGGAGGAGCTGTGCCTACTCCAGAAAGATAGGAAATATGGCTTGGTTGTGACTCAAAGGCAACTCTGATGGTGCTATAGTTCAAAATCTGGCATTTTTTTTAATTTTTCAGAGTTTTTGATTTGCCCCAGGATGTTGCAAGCCAAATGATGGTTAAGTGAATTTGACCACTGTGATTTAAAAGTTTCATGATTCTGGTGACCAGGGAGATATGAGGGGTATAGAGGCTCAACATGAGGGCTTGATTTTCTATTTGAGTATCAGTTATGGGTTTATTGATTAGGATGATGCCATAGTGGCAGATGAAACAGAGGCATTTTGTGGTTAGAGCTGTACTGGCAAAGACACTTATGAGCCTCAATTGTTTTGTTAAGGATTTAGAGAGATGAACTGTCTTGCTAATTATTCTTCGGTGATAAAAATTTATCTATTCTTACCCTTTCTGCTTTGGGTGCTTTGTGGATGTGTGTTTCAGGTTTTAGGTTATCTCGAAAGTGTGGCTGATGGATCATTTTCAGGTGGTGGCCCCTACTTTTCAGTTTGCTCATGCTTTATTAATACTCGGTCAGAGATCATATAGGATGATTGCTTACAACTTGCCCCTAGAAGACACATTTTTAGCACTATCAATTATAGAGGGTTTGATCTCTCATGACCGAGAGCCATGAGTATCGAGTGGTTTGTCTATTTGGCATGGTTTGAATGACTTTTCACTAGAGAGTAAGGGTCTTGAGGCAGATGGGACAGACTCAAAACATGCCCCCAGCTTTTCTTTCTTGGCGTTTGTGCAGATCATACCTTCCATTGCTAGAGTTATCAAGTGATGACTGGCTGAGGAGTTATCATACTGTTTATTTTGGAATTTCACTTAGTATCACAAAGAGGTTGATAAAGGTGGTTTGGCCAATTGAGAAAGAGTACGAAGTTGCCCTGCGGAGGAAGGATGGGCTGCAAAAAAAGTTATTGGTGGAGCGAGGATTGCAACATAGACAAAGGGGTGACTCAATCTTTGAAGGAGACTTGAGGATCTACTGGAAGTGCGACACCATGGCTTACAGTAGTGACTCAAAGAAGGGTATTGTGATAGATTTTGACTTTGACAAGGACACAAGAGATTTGCATCTCAGGAGGTAGAGGAGGACTGGCTAGGCCATGACTTCAAAGGTGACGTTTTTTTTTTTCTTTTTCTCTCTTTTTTTTTAAGTAATTACAGGTTGACAGGACTACACGAAACATGATAAACTATAGATGACAATGAAAGGGCAAATCCTTTATGATGGGTTTGCATTTTTTAAGATTTGATCATCATTAAATGAGACATCTTTTATTTTTGCTCTAATTTCTGCCTAAGCTGACTTTTCAGATTTTCAGCTTAGCGAGCATTCTCTTCTTCTTCTTCTTCTTCTTCTTCTTCTTCTTCTTTTATAGGCAAAAGAATCAAGTGAATGATGTACTAGGCATAAAGAAAATGAGAATGCAATACAAACAAAATATTTTGTATTATGATTTGGACTGCACCCAAATCGGGCTGCCTACGTATCCCTTACATCACTTTTCTGTCGGTTATTTCTTTTAGGGAGAATCAGTTCCACGTAGTTCTGATTACATATGCATGAGAAATAAAAATGAAATACATATGTCATCTTCAAATGACGTATCATTTCAGCTAATCCAGGTTGCCAAGATGGGAGAATTCACTTTCGTCCACGTCCGTGAAGATAGTGCCTCTATCGGATAGGATCTTCCCACTTTGTCTTCATTCTCCGCAGCTTCTTCTCAGCGAGCTTCTTGTAAGTCAAGATCTTGTAAACTGTGATGCTTGGAGTATCCCTATCATGTCCTTGTCTTTATGCATAATAGCTTATGATCTTTTTCACTACTGCCATGCAGATGCAATGTATGAGATTTTTTTTTTAATTTTTTCCTTTGTGCCATAATTAGTTGATTCTTTTGCCTTTTCATTTTTTTTTAGTATTTTTTCATCTTTTTTGTTTTCATTTTTTTTGTTCTTTTTTTTTTTTTTTAAAGATGTCCCATTTAAAGATAAATCAGAAAAAATTAAATCAAATCAAAAAGTTCAGACTTTTTATTACTGATAAAAGTCCTATTATGAGTACATTAAAGAATAAGCCTAGAAGGTGAAATACAAACTCAGAAGAACAAGATCTGACAGACTCAAAAAGAAAAATTTAATAGAAAACAAACTCAAAAGACTCTGACATAGACTTTGACTCAATTGACTTAGACATGAACTCAAACGACTTGGACATGGACTCGGAGGACTTAGATAGGGGTACAGCAGCGCTGGCACTCTTCCCAAAATACCGATTATTGGATGAAGCTTGAGATGGTCGGGTGTGGTCGGTGGTTCAGAGAAGGATAGGTGGTGGTGCTAGACTTTAGGTTTGGGAACAATGATGTCTCCACTATCAATGAGGTCTTGGATTTTATGCTTCAGAATCTTGCATGCATTAGTTTTGTGCCCTGGCCCTTGATGAAAGTTGCAGTGCTCATTAGCATTATAACCCTTAGGCAAGGGATTTGGAGGAGGTCGTGGATCTAAGGGCTTAACCATATTAGCCTTTAGGGCTTTTTTGTAAATGACGCTAAGGGGCATGCCCAGCTCAGAGAAAGTCTTCCTTGTTTTCAAATTCATCTGCTGGTGATAAGACACAACATTTACCTCTCCTTCTCTTTGGGTAGTGTTGGTGGTGTAGTTATTATTCTTATGATACCTAGAGGATTCATCTTTGATTCGTCCTGATTGAATCAAATCCTCAATCTTGGTGGTGGTGGCAATGAGAGCTTTGAAGTTAGGGAGGTACTGTGTTTGCAAATGCATCTGGTATTGGGGGAGGAGGTTCTTGACAATGATGTCAATTTGCTCTACTTCAGATGGACGGTTCACCATTTGAGCTGCTTTTGTCCTCTACCTTGTAAGGAACGCAGTGAAGGATTCTCTTGACCCTTGTTTGGTGGTTTCCAAATCTCAACGGGTGACATCCACCTCGATGTTATAGTGGTATTATTTGACAAATGCATTACATATGTCATCCTAAGTCTTCTTGTGATTTTTATTAAGATCTAGTAACCACTTAATAGCAGCTCCGATCAACGACTGCTGGAATAGCTGAGCAAGGAGCTCATCTTCCACACCGAAAGGTCTTATAGCACCCACATACATCTTGAGATGAGTTTTGGGACATGTAGTGCCATTAAACTTGTCCATGATTGGCATTTTGAATTTTGGTGGAACTCGTGCATTTGGGAAGAGAGCTAAAGAGTCGACATCTATCATGTCCTCGTGCTTTTTGACATTTTTGAGCATTTTTTCCATGACCTCAATTTTCTCCATCAATTTCTTAGCTTCAGGAAAGCTAGAGAAATCACCACTTTGAAAATGATTCATAGTGGGAGAGGGAGCGGTTGTGTTTAAGTCCATAGTAAGAGAGGTTGGAGTCTCAGGCGCTTTCCCTTTATTGGTGAGATCGATAATGGGAGGAGTAAAAGTAGGGGCGTGGCTAGTCCCAGCTTGGGCAAATGCAGGCTCAACACGAGGAGAAGAGGGAGTGACAGTGGCATTGGTCATTTCCTTGACCTCATTAATGATAGACTGGCATTGGGAGTTGAGGGCATCAGTAAAAGTGACAGACTGGGCATTGAGAGCATTAGTGAAAGTTTTGGCTTAGGTTTGAAGAGCAGTGGTGAGTGCAGCTTAAAAAGTTTCGTCTTGTTTCTTGAGGAGGCTGGTGAAGAAAACACTCATGGTGTCTTGATCAAAGTTGAAGGTATTGGCCATTGGTACCTTAAAACAGAAAATAGACAGGAAAAAAAAAGGGGTAAGAAAACAGAATTGTGAAGAAAAAATGGCATGAATGTGAAGGTGTGTCGAGAAAAGGATTCCCTCCACATGGTTGGTCACTGGGTTTATATGTTGACAGGGTGAGTGTGTGAGGTATTTTGGGGTAACGGACCTCCGGTTTGGGTCTTTGAGGTGTTTGAGGGTTGACCTTGTTTAAGCTTCTCATGTTGTGTATGCATGATCATGTCGTGATGCACGCTGAAAAAGTTTCACGAACATGCGAGAGTATCGATTATTACAGTACATGGAACCTAAGGTCAAAGGCTAAGGCGACTATATGTACAAGGGTAAAGAGTGGTTTGATTTAAGGGTCCTCGTCCCACTAGAGCATCGATATACCTAACCACATGTGAGGTAAGGAGCCTCACGTGGGTCCAACAGTACTGACTGCTCGTTACACCGCCTAAATGATTGGGGATTCGTCGTGAGGTGGAATGCTTTCGCTATCTCCCAACATACTCAAAGAGAGTTGTCGAGCCAATGCTACTTTCCATCCAAAAGTTTTCCTAAAGCTAAGGTTTAGGCAATGAGCCTTTATTATGCAAAGTGATGCATAGAAGTCAAATTATACTTAATGAGCCAAATGGAGATTATTTTAGAAAAAATTTTCCTTAACCAAATAGTAATCCTCTTATTTTCCTCTTTAAAAAAATAAAGGTGGCAATCAGTCCCCAGTGGAGTCGCTAGCTGTGGGGCCTCACCCGAGCACCGGCTCGGTCCGCTAGAGGAAACCGGGATGCTCATTCGGATTTAGACTCATGATGGAACCCTCGGATTCGGATTTGGTTGATTTTGAAAAAAGATTTTTGGGAATCACCACCCTAATTTATTTTTAAATGGGAAAATTAAGAAAAAACCCATTTGACTCCAATTCACCAATTTTTAATTTAATTTGCCCATGGATAAAATCACTAGCCTCAAACCAAGTTGAGCTCGGGGACTAGGTTTTTGGTTTTAAATAATCAAAATTTAGCTCTTAAGTTTAATTTAACTTGAAAATTGGATTTCATGAATGACATTTATAAGATGATTTTAAAGAAAATGCATGAATATGGCAAAATATGAATGAATGATGAAAATAAAACATTCACAAATTAATTAAAAAAAAAAGAAAAAAGAGATTGATTGGGATTTGGATTTGAGGTTTGGATTTAGATTCCAAACATGCCTACGTACCCCATTGAATGGAAATCAAAATCCACGTAGTTTGTTCCACTGTTAAGTGAAGGGGTTTAAGAGTTGGTCAGATTGATTTTAGTTTGGGTGTGTTGAAAGTGAGGAAAAAGGTTGATACCTTGACTGTTGGTGGGTGAAGGGTTTTACTGGACCGAAGTTCTGTTTTATCGGGACCGGGTGATTGGATGGATTGGAAGATTAATTAATTAAAATGATTAATTAATTAATATGATGAAAGGGATGGATGGATTAATTAATTAAAAAGATTAATTAATTAATTTGGATGACAGGTGAATTAAGAAAAAGAATTAATTTCATTTTGGAAAAAAAAAGTGATTAATTAATTAAAAGGATTAATTAACTAATTTGGATGAAAAGTGGATTAAGAAAAATGATTAATTTGATTTTTAAAAAAGGAGTGATTTTTGAAAAAAGAGTGATTAATTAAAAAAAATTAGTTAATTAAAAAGATTAATTAACTTGGTTAGGGTGAAGTAATTAATTAATTAAAAAGATTAATTAATTAATTAGAGAGTGATTGGAGAAGAAGAGAGGAATTTGAGGATAACCATCTACTCAAATTCAAGGGATGTGTAAAAATGAGGGAATGGGAAGCCTATTTATAGGCAAAATGGGTAGAGGGTAGTTTAGGTAACGGAAATGTGAAAAGACCATGGGGATAGGGTCAGAACATGGCTGATAACTGGACAAAGAGGGGTAAAAAGGTCATTTTACGCATATGGGGCCCACTAGAGCAGAATGGGGTGTGCCCTGGCGCGATACCGCACCAGGCCTATGCGGCATGCCGTAAAGAAGCAGTGCGATACCGCACAGACCCGACGCGGTGCCGTACGCCTTTTGTGCGGCACGCCGCATGGCACGGCACGCATCCCGAGGCAGCAGTTTTTTACCGTGATAGTTCCGTACAATGAGTTAAATTCAGCAAGTGCTAAAACTGCGGTTGGATGCTGAGGGTGTAAAACTAAGGGTTCACAATTTCAATAAAAAATTTCTTAACCAAATAGTAATCCTCTTATTTTCCTTTTTATTAAAAAATGTGGCAACCAGTCCCCAGTGGAGTAGCCAGCTGTGAGATCTCGCTCGAGCACCAGCCCAATCTCCTAGAGGGAATCAGGATGTTCATTTGGGTTTAGACTTATAATGGAACCCTTGGGTTCTGATTGGGTGTTTTTAAAAATGATTTTGGGATTCGCTACCCTAATTTATTTTTAAATGGAAAATCAAGGAAAAATCTAATTGACTCCAATTCATTAATTTTCAATTAATTAATTTACCCAAGGATAAAATCACTAGTCTCGAACTAGGTTGAGTTCAAGGACTAGGTTTTTGGTTAGATAATCATGATTTGGCTCTTAATTTTAATTTGAATTAAAAATTAATTTCATGGATAACAAATATTATATGACAATTATAATATCATGTTTAATGTGTGAGCATAGTATGAGTACAATGAGAAAATTAAAATAAAACATCCACAAGTTATATTAATTAGAAAGGGGAAAGGAGATTGATTAGAATTTGGATTTAAGATTTGGATTTAGAATCCAAACGTGCCTATGTACCACATTGAATGGGGATTAAAACCCACATAGTTCATTTCACAATTTAGTGGAGAGGTTTAGAAGTTGATCAGATTGATTGATTTAATTTGAGTTTGCGGGTGAGAGGAAAAGGCTGATACCTTTGCTTTTGAAGGATGGAAAGTTTTACTAGAATGAAGTTCCGTTTTATTGGGATCGAGTAATTGGATTAATTGAGGGATTAATTAATTAATTAAAATGATTAATTAACTAATTAATATGATGAAATGGATTAATGATTAATTAATTAAAATGATTAATTAATTGATTTGAATGATGGATTTTAAAAAAATGGATTAACTTGATTTAAAAAAAAAGAAAAATTTATTAATTAATTAAAAAGAGTAATTAATTAATTAATTGAGTGATTAATTTTGAAAAAAGAGTTTTAGTTAATTAAAAAAATTAATTAAGTTGGTTGAGGGTGAGATGATTAATTAATTAAAAAGATTAATTAATTAATTAGAAAGTGGTTAGAGGGAGAAAAAGAGAGGAATTAAATGATAACTATCAACTCTAACTCAAAGGGTAAAGAGAAATGATAAGTGGAGGGAGGTATTTATAGAAAAAGTGGGTAAGGATAGTTTAGGAATCGAAAAAGTGAAAAGACCCAAAGATAGGGCTAAAAAGGGGCTAAATTTTGGGTTGAAAGGGGCAATTTGGTCATTGTGCGGCTGCTATGGTAGTGAGGCATGGATCCACGTAGACTCAGTGAGGATCCGCACCAAGCTTGTGCTACTCAACCTTTTTTTTTTTTTTTTTTTTTTTGAGATTGGTTGGTTTGAGGTATAGGAGATTTGAATGTCTAGTAACAATATAATTGAAAGCTAAAAAAATTTTCTTTCAGAGGCACTGCCCCTGAAGCCCCGACTAGCGGGACTGCCCTATTAGCTCTATGTAGCACATTAAACTTAGCAGTTGATAAGGTGCGGTTGGACAATGATGGTATAAAATTAAGGGTTCACACCTGTCTAAGGTTGAATTTCAAGTCTAAGTCCGCATTTAAGTCCAAATCTCAGAGTCCAAGTCTAAATCTGAGTTTGAGTCTATCATCTTATTTTCTTTTTCATGTATTTTTGTCAACCATGTCAATTTCTTTTTATTATCATAATAAAACACCCATATTTTCTTTTTATTATTCGTGCACTTATTTTTTTAATCCAACATGGATAAGCTTTAAAAAAAATAGAAAAGAGAGAGAGAGAGAGAGAAAGAAATGAACAAACAACCACCCTAATTAGCACAGTTTAGAATTTGAGGTGCCTCCATTCTTACAATCAACAATCATTTCGCCAACTCCTAACAAAAGAACGTCAAGTGATGGTTTTCTTATAATCTTATCACTAAACAATTGAAGCAGAAAAAAGCAATCCAACGTAATTACTCATTACACTTTGGGTAATCAAATAGCGCATCTCAACAAGGTGCAAAAGTTTGATGCAAACCAAGCATCCTTAATGAAGTCCTTATTAAACTAAGAATTTGATGAATTGACAAAGGTTAAAGCCCCTCAATGAGAAGGAAATCCATGGCCCGAATCACAATTGAATATTTGCTTCCATTTCATGTCAAATTTTAATGATTCAAGCTTGTTAAGTTGAAAATTCAAAAGATCAACTTAGGCAGAAATTAGGGAAAGTTCGCTGAGTTAAAAACCCCAAAAGGCAACTCGAGCAGAAGTCAGAGCTAAAAAAGAGAGAGAGATAGAAAGAAAGAAAGGTAGAAAGAAAAACAGAGAGAGCTCATCGTTGTTATCAATTCTTTAGCATCATCTTTCTTCGTGTACAAATCATCCCATAACTCAAACCCTTGTCCCTTATTAAAGGTGTATCCTCCAAATTCGTCAAAACATCTTCTATTGATCCATCTCATCTCATGTCCTCCAAATTCATCCTCCCGCATTAACAGTTCATCCTTTGGAATTGTACCATCACTCTATCCCCATTCTATATTAAGGGCATATCTTCTTTTGTCATCCATATTGTCTTTTTTCAATATGTCCTATCTATAAGCTTAGACAGGTAAAGCGTAATCTTCCATATTTCTTATTAATTATGCCGAAACACACATTAACGGACTGCAAGTGCACAGGTCATTATCAAGTAATAAAATGATGAGTGAGTATCATTTCCGACGAGGATAGTTTATAAGTACTAACGCAAACTTCAACTATTTTGCAGTGAAAAATCAATCAAGGGGTAAGTAAAACTAAAATAAACTAAACTAAGCTAAAACAATGAGAAGATTGATAGATATAAACAAGGATAAAGCTACCTAGATATGAATCCCCATAGCCTCTCATGTATGTCATGGATAAAGGAATCAATTAACCAAACAATGCATTGAATTGGCATTCTACTAATTTAGATTAAAACCTCTCTCGAGCGATTTAATCCCTAATCCCTAGGTAGAGTGTAAGGAATCTCTTCTCAATACACAATTAAATAGTTCATGCATTAAGAACAAGGAACAAAATACCAAAGGGCTTTGTAGGCCTATCTCTAGAGCCTAAAGTAATCCTCAATTCCTATAAGTGATCAATCCATGTCAAGGTATCTCTACTCATTTGACATGGAAACAAAATCTAACTAACAAGCTAGCAATTGCTAATTAGAATAATAATATTAATAATAGAAATTAAACAATCAAAAATGAATTAATTAATATTGATATTATTCAATCCATACAATCAAGAACCAGCATTCATCAATATCTAGATAAAAACAATTAGTTCATAATAGATTTGAAAGACAATAAAGAAAAGATAAAAGGAGAAAGAGATCTCAAACAACCCATGGATGATGCTGAAGAAATCTTTACTATAATCCCTTGATTACTGCTTTGAATCTATGCAACTATGGATCTTTTATCTTATTTTCGGCTATAATCTCTCGAGAATAAAAGAACTAAAACAAAATTTAGGGATTTTAGGAACCTTAGGTTGAAAGACCAGGTCCCCAAAGCAGCTCTCCTTTGTTTCTACACGAAATTCTTTAAATAACTATTGAATTTTCTAAGCATAGCCAATGCCATGGCTATGAGTCACTTCATGAGAACGGCTTAGCTTCTGTCATGAGCATGGGTTAGGCTATGGCTTACCCCATGATAGCCTACTGGAATTCTTCAATTATGCTTCTTAAGTCATGGCTAACCTCACGGGCATGGCTCACCTCGTGACAAGCTACTGTCCTTCATTCTTTCGCCCTTTTTGCACCAATTTCGCGCCTTGATTCTATATTCCAAGCTAATTTGATCTATAGCATCCTAAAACATAAAATCACTAAAAGAACCTTGAAACAATATTGAACAAACAAATTATACTCAATTTAAAAATAATATATATTAAGAACAAGAGATAAAATGTAGTCAATTAAGTGCTTATCAAACTCCCCCACACTGGAGTATTTGCTTGTCCTCAAGCAAATTAAATTATAACAATAGTGAGAAATAAAACCTACCCTCTCCAGTCAAAGAAAATTAAACAATTTACAATAACATATTATCAACAAGGCTCGAAATCCTCAACCAAGTGCCAATTTTCAAATATGGTATTCAAATTAGGCAATCTCTAAAAAAAATCTCACAAACCTGAAGACTAAATTCTAAAGTTACAAGTTTGAGCAAATAATTCCACGAAGACAAAATTCTAGAAAATTAGATTTATAAAAATTTTTCTATTAGGTGCCTGGCTATTTCCTTGACTTTTCATTAACTTTCATAATTTGATCATGCATTTCATTTTCATGCTTTCTTTTCAATTACTTAAGGAGCCCCATTTATTTGAATTATCATACTAGCCTTTTTACGCAAATGCAAACACTTGTAGTGCTAGCCACCAGTTACTCAGCTAAAATCACACACTTAACTGGCTACTAGCACTATTTATAATCTCAACCCATTTTATTTAAAAGAGTTAATAACAGCGGAATATGTAAACATTTTCAAAGCTCCTTTGCACAATCTTTTTTTTTTTCTTTTAGAAAAATAGTCAAGCTACCTAAGGTATTAAGCATCTCTACTAAACTAGAACAAAAGTAACAGTGGAATAAAATAGACTTAAAAAATGTAACTAAAGTGTCAAATTTCAGGCCGACAAAAATTTGTAAAAAATAAATTCTCTAATCATGACCACCATATTCAATCCTTGACACATGATCAATTCAATCAAGCCACACTTCAACAAGTCATTGTCATAGCAAAATTAGACCAATTTATCACTAAAGAGAGCTAATTTCAAATCAAACTATCATCACAACTCAATTCACTTAAATGCCTTTCCCTCACACTTAACTAACACATTGTCCCCAATGTGTTATAAACAAGTAAAACATAAAAAGTAAAAGAGAGAATTAACTACCCTGAATGATGTCTCACATGAATTTTTTGCAGTGTTCCTTCTAGTTAGATGCAGCCATGATCAAATTTATCCTATATACAAAGAGATTGAACTAAAAAGAAAGTATAAGATCCATTCAAAGTAAAACAAAAAAATAAAAACAAAATAGAACAAAAAGAAAATAAAAATAAAACAAAAATAATAAAAATAAAAATAGAAACCATCAATGGATTGCCTCCCATTCAGTGCTTCTTTAACATCATATTAGCTGGATGTTCACCTTATTCATCCTCTATCAATGGTGTAGAGGTTTCCTTGTGCTGTTTACCTCCACAAACTAAGATAAAGAAGAGTATGCAAAGGTTTTGGCCTTTGCATAGCCTTCTTTCAGCAACAATAATATTTTTGGTTCTCCATTTCATGCAAACTTAAGCTTGCTAGTTTCAGAACCATCGTCGAATAATCTTACCCATAGTCTAGATGTAGGGATTTCTAGCTTTTCACTCAAAAGATTAGGCACATCACCAATGTCATCCACCTCTTGCAATTCCAAGATGCGCCACCCAAATTCACTAATTTTTTGCTTCAACACCTCTACAAAATAAATTTCCCCCTCCAAAAAAAATATAGAGATTACAAGTACTGGCCACATACTTGATTCTCCAACAAAGAAGCACTTAGAGAAGGGTGGTAATGATTTAAAGTAGTTTGTGGATAAGTCTTTAATTTCTAAAATTTGGGTTGTATGAAGGGTGGATTTTGGGATAGTAAGTTTGTTATTTTGATTCTCTTCAAAAGATGCGAGAGATGGAATGATGGGGGAGATGTCGTTTTCATTACTCTCTAAATTCATAATTTCCCCTTCCATGCTCTCACGCAACTCACTGTCATCAAAAGAGAATTCTTTAACACTCGAATCTACTCCACACATGTCACATGGCTCAATTTGGGATTGCTCACTTAACTTATCATCTTCGTCAAATTCTTTGTGAAACATTCCTAAATTTGCCTCACCATTCTCATCTTCCTCATTATCATCATCCTAAAACCAATTGATGGCAGTGCTCTTTTATTGCTCTTCCAGAATGGCTTTAATATCTGGGCAAATTGTCTTCAGGTCTCTCACTTAGCAGTTTCAAAATTTGCCTAACGAAATTGTCTAGATTATGAAGAGAGGTCTTTTGGTATTCCAGAGCTGTCTCTATGCTCTGAAATCTTTTCTCTATAGTTCCCACTAATTTTACAAACATCTCTTCCAACCTACGCTCCTCTTGTGCATGCTAATCATCCTCTAATGTAGTGTCCACTGCAAACTGAGTTGGGAAGCTAGCTTATGATGCATCGTTACTTTTGTCCACTTCCTTGACTCAATTCTTTTATAGATTCAGTGAATCTTTCTAATGCAAACTCAAAGGATGACTTCTCTTTTGGTGCTTCTCATATATATTCCTCTGGGAAATCAATTTGATAGATGTATCCATGATCTTGATACTGATTTCCCTGGTATCCCAATTCTAGATTTGGGTAAGACTTCCAATTTTGATAGTTTTGATCAATCATGGAGAAAATTTTTTTCTTTTTTTGGCAACACAAAAACTTAATACAAAATAAAAACATAAAATAGAACAAACAAATAAAACAAATAAATCAAAACAAAAACAAATATGAAAATAAAAAATACTTCATCATAATCTCTATTAATATTGCTACTATTATAAAACTATCCCTGGTAATGGCACCAAAAACTTGATTATGCCGAAATGCACACTAACAGACTGCAAGTGCATAGGTCATTATAAGTAATAAAGTGATGAGTGAGTATCGTTTCCCACAAGGATAGTTTATAAGTATTAGTGCAAACCTCAACTATTGTGAAGTGAAGAATCAATCAAGGGGTAATTAAAACTAAAATAAACTAAACTAAGCTAAAACAATGAGAAGATTGATAGATATAAACAAGGATAAAGCTACCTAGATATGAATCCCCCCTAGCCTCTCATGTATGTCATGGATAATGGAATCAATTAAGCAAATAATGTATTGAATTGGCATTCCACTAATTTAGATTAAAACCTCTCTCGAGCGATTTAATCCCTAATCCCTAGGTAGAGTGTAAGGAGTCTCTTCTCAATACATAATTAAATAGTTTATGCATTAAGAACAAGGAATAAAATACCAAAGGTTTTTGTAGGCCTATCTCTAGAGCCCCAAGCAACCCTCAATTCCTATGAGTGATCAATCCATGTCAAGGTATCTCTACTCCTTTGACATGGAAACAAAATCTAACTAACAAGCTAGCAATTGCCAATTAGAATAATAATACTAATAATAGAAATTAAACAATCAAAAATGAATTAATTAATATTGATATTATTCAATCCATACAATCAAGAACCAGCATTCATCAATATCTAGATAAAAACAATTAGTTCATAATAGATTTGAAAGACAATAAAGAAAAGATAAAAGGAGAAAGAGATCTCAAACAACCCATGGATGATGCTGAAGAAATCTTCTCTCTAATTCCTTGATTATTGCTTCAAATCTATGCAACTATGGATCTTTTATCTTATTTTTGGCTTTAATCTCTCGAGAATAAAAGAACTAAAACATAATTTGGGGATTCTAGGAACCCTAGGTCAAAAGAACAGGTCCTTAAAGCAGCTTTCCTTTGTTTCTGCACAAAATTCTTTAAATAACTACTGAATTTTCTGCGCACGGCTACGCCATGGCCGTGAGTCACCTTGTGAGAACAGCTTAGCTTCTATCATGGGCATGGGTCAGGTTGTGGCTTACCCTATGATAGGCTACTAGAATTTTTTAAATTTTTTTTTTGTATGTCATAGCCAACCTCACAGGTGTGGCTTACCTCGTAATAGGTTATTGTCCTTCATTCTTTTGCCCTTTTTGCACCGATTTCGCACCTTGTTTTTGTACTTCCAAGCTAATTTGATATATAGCATCCTAAAACATAAAATCACTAAAAGAACTCTGAAACAAAATTGAATACAAAAATTAAACTCAATTTAAAGATGAAATATATTAAGAACAAGGGGTAAAATGTAGTCAATTAAGCACTTATCACTTATCGTCAATCCATTACATTTAAGTTGTCTTTTTGCACTAGCCCTTTAGCCATCTATAAGGCCTCTTCCTTTTTGCCAGTGTGTCATCTATATTGAGTTAGACTAATAAAGTGTCACTATAAGAATCTCTTTAATTGCAAACAATAAGAATCTCTTTAATTGCAAACAATAAGATAGCTTTGATTACTCTTCTCTATGAATCATGCTGTAATAGCAAAATCATATAACCTCCCATATCCTTCTTTAGAAGATCCAACCTACCGTCAAACCATTCTTAAACTTCATAGGCAAATCAATATTATCTCTTCAAAGCCCAAACCTTCTTGGCAAATCAAGTCATTTTGTAAAGCCTAAATATATTGGCAAAGCAAAGGTCAATATTTGTTAAACTATATTCAAAGGGCAACCCAAATGATCAATCATCCTTAAAAGCCATAATGCCAAACCAAGTGGTCAAATCACCTTCAAAGCCATGTCAAAAGGCAGACTCTTGATGTATGGGTCACACCAGACAAATCATCTTCTTAAGAAATCTAAAATCACCCTTATAAGTGCAAAAGTTGATAAACTATCCTTAAAACTCGAAAGCCTTTTAATAAGCCCATAACTAGAAAGCTTTCATCTTTGACCCTAAAACCCAAATCCAAAAACCTTCATCTTCTAACTATGAAACCTAATCCAAATAAAGGCTAAAACCTGACCGAGCCTTCCAATTTGACCTCCTATATAGCAAAACTAGACTGAGCTTCCAAATTCATTCTCTCTAAGGCTAAAACCTAATCGAGCCTTCCAAATGACTTCAGCTAAGAAAAAAAAATTGACCAAGCCTTCCTAGATGACCTCCTCTAAGGCCTAGCCCTGCAAGATGACCCTCTCATTCTAAATTACCTCTTCTAAGGTTGAATCTAACTTAGCCTTCCAATCTAATCCTAAACCAAACCTTTCTCTAAGGCCAGATCTTACTAGCCTAACCTCTTCTAAGGCCATTTGCATAGTTAGATGCATTTTACACTAGACAGATCATCAATCCAAATTTTGAAATAAAAGATGGATCATTAATCTAAATTCTTAAATCAAGACTCAAATCAATTAGAGTTCCTGAATCAAAACTAGAACCATCAATATCAAACCATCCTATGATAGCTTTAGGATACATACCTTAAATCTGAATAAGGTATCTCTTTTAGAATCAGACTCATCTAGGATAACCTTAAGATATATTCTTTAAATCTAAATTAGGTATCTCCTCTAGAATTAGACCCATCCTATAATAGCCTTAAGATATTTCACCCATAAATGTCCTAGATTTCTCTCTGGTTGATTTTTTCGGTTTCATTTATCAGTCAACTTCCACCTATAAATATTTAGAAATAATTACTTAAACATCCATATGGTCCTTTTACCATCTTTTTCATATTCAATTATTTCTATTACCTAAACATGTCCCAATCTTGATTTGTACATCCCTTTTGGTTCCTTTTACCATTTTTCTTCATCAATTTTCCCACTCAAACATGTTAAAACATAAACGAAGACACTAGTTTGGTTTCTTATTCAATCCCGTCTCTTGGGTTTAGTATCATCAGAATTGTCTTTCGATTAAGCTAATTCTAATTAGAGGGTAGTTGTAAACCCATAATTTTGCACCCTCTAATATGCATTTAAACCTTAGAAATGCCTAAGCTTGGTAAAAAGACATCTGAAAGCCACCAAAACTGAAAGCTAAGAAATGGAATCTCAGCAGTTGAGACTCACCCCCTCTAGCCTTCAAATCATCCTTAGATTATCCTGGGTTAAATAAGGAGCATAATGCAACTAGAATTGCAAAAAACATAGTTAAAATGAACGAAAATGGGCTTACTGTAGCAAAAGCCTTGTGTCTCGCCCGAGCACCGGCCCAATTCGCTAGAGGGAACCGGGATGCTCATTCGGGTTTAGACTCATGATGGAATTCTCGGGTTCGAATTGGTTGATTTTAAAAATGATTTTAGGAGTCGCCACCCTAATTTATTTTTAAATAGGAAAATTAAGGAAAAACCCAATTTGACTCCAATTTATTAATTTTTTACTTTAATTTGCCCATAGATAAAATCGCTAGTCTCAAACCAGGTTGAGTTCGGAGACTAGGTTTTTGGTTTTTGAATAATCAAAATTTGGCTTCTAAGTTTAATTTGACTTTAAAAATTAATTTCACGAATGACAAATGTTATATGACAATTAATGCATAAGTATAGTATGAGTGCAAGGAGTAAATAAAACATCCACAAATTAATTAAAAAGGGGAAAGGAGAATGATTAGAATTTGGATTTGAGGTTTGGATTTAGATTCCAAACATGCCTACGTATCCCATTGAATGGGGATCAAAATCCACGTAATTCGTTCCACAATTAAGTGGAGGGGTTTAGGAGTTGATCAAATTGATTTTTTGGTTTGGGTGTTTTGAAAGTGAGGGAAAAATGCTGATACCTTTGCTTTTAATGGGTAAAGAGTTTTATCAGATCGAAATTTCATTTTATTGGGACCAGGTGATTAGATTGATTTGAGGGATTAATTAATTAATTAAAATGATTAATTAACTAATTAATGTGATGAAATAGATGGATGGATAGATGGATTAATTAATTAAAAAGATTAATTAATTAATTTGGATGAGGGATGGATTAAAAAAAAAAAGATTAATTTGATTTTAGAAAAAAAAAAGGTGATTAATTAATTAATTAAAAAATTAATTAATTGAGTAATTAATTTTGATTTTAAAAAAAGGATTTTTAGTTAACTAAAAAGATCAATTAACTTAATTAGGATGAGAAAATTAATTAATTAAAAAGATTAATTAATTAATTAGAGAGTGGTTGGAGGGAGAAGAAGAGAGAAATTAGTAGATAACCATCAATACTAATTCAAGATGTGTTTATAAATGAGAAGTTAAGGGAGGTATTTATAGGAAAAGTGGGTAAGGATAGTTTGGGAAGTGAAAAGACCAAAAGGGTAGGGCTGGAAAAATGCTAAAAAATCATCTTAAGAGCATTTTGGGAACAAAAAAAGGGTAGTGGGGCCCGCGCCACCAGAGTTTTAGATTTTAAGACTTCTGGGTGCAGGTTGCAATTTTCTATTTTATACTCGGTCAGATTTTGAGACTTTCGGGTCAGTTTCTAGGAGTTTTAGAGCTCAAAAAATTAATTGGTTAACTTTGATAGATTCAAAATTAATTTTAGAACAATTTAGCGGTCAGTCTGAGAAAAGATCCAGTTAGTTTTGAAAAAATGATGTCTCACATAGAAGGTCCAATTAAGATAAGAAAAGTGTCAGTATTTGAAAATTAAGCATCCTCGCACTAATGTGATTGAAGGTCCATTTTTAGCAAGACCGCCGTGCTGGCTCTGCGTAGCACACTAATCTTAGCAGGTGTCAAGCTGCGGTCGAATGATGAGGTGTAAAATTAAGAGTTCACACCCTGTGTTTGCCACAGAGTGGCCTTGTGGTACTACAAGGCTAGCCTATAGTTGTCGTAGGTGGCCTTTATAGTGGCACAAGCTTTCGCATGGTAGCAAATATGATTTTCTCCTCTTTTTCGATTTTTCTTTAGTTTATTGCAACAATCCCACATGCAAACTTCATGAAATTGTCCCTTAGCCTTTCCTTTACAAATATAGGGCATCTATATCAGCTTTATTTACCTTTTGACTTACTTGATTAGCCTTTGTATCACGCGATGCATTCTAATAAGCTTGGTCTACCAAGGAACGAGCACCCTAGTTTTAAATTTTTCTTTTCTTTTATTTTATTTTTATTTTGTTTTCTCTTTACTATTTGCTCCTTGCTTTGCAAAATGATTTAGTCATCATTAGAGGTAGCTTTCCTTAATCATGTCCAAGGAAGTTCCTTAAATTGCTATCTAAGGCAAGTCTGCCGCCGGCTGAGATAAGTTTCCTTCGTCTAAAAGCTATGTAAATGCAAGCTAAGGCTCTTTTCCTTTCCTTTATTTATTTTATTTTATTTTTCCCTCCTTTGGATTCTCTTCTTGCCTTTGGACTCCTTGCATACTTCTTTTCTCTCCTACCCCCAACACTCTTCATTGATTCACTTAGGTTAGTTAGTTAGTTAAAATCTGAAATAATTAATTCAAAAATCTAAAATAAAGTAATTCAACCTGCTAATCAATTAAAATCAATTATACAATCAGTTAATCAATCAATCAAAACATGATAAAGTGGTTTAGGTAAACAAACCCCTTTGTAAGAAGGGGAAATTATATGGGTTTTGATTCCCGTTAAAAGGGATATGCAAACATGCTTGGTTCAAGTAATGAATTCAATTAAAATAAACCAACTTCTTTATTTAGTTAGGATTTCCTTTATCTTGCTTGTTTGTCTTAGAATTAGTTTGGGGAATGTGTGACTTCTCTGTAACACATAAAGGCTAGAAGGTATCCCCTAATTTTAGATTTATGTTGTAATTTTTATTTAACTTTTCTTTCTTTAGTTTCTTTTCTATTTTATTTATCTTATGAATGGATTGTCATACATCATTATAACTGTACATGCATTAATCATAAAACTTATTTTTTAGTCACAACTAAATTAATTTTGTTAAAATGAATAAAAAACCTAGTCACTGAATCCTCTTTATTTTTTAGACTAGTGCACTTTTTTTCTTTTGGATATTAATTAGAGTCAAATAGGTTTTTTTCTTAACCTTTTCCAAATAAAATAAAATTAAGGTGAAGACTCTAAATCAATTTTGAAAATCAATTAATTTAAGCTCGAGGACTTCACTATAAGCCTTTTCCTAAATGAACATTGTGATTGCCTTTTGGTGGATCAATTCGGTGCTCAATTAAGTCCTCACAATAAGGTGTACTTGCAAGCCCACTAGGGTATAGTAGTTATAGAGAAACCTTAATAGAAAGTTCTATACAGACTAGAAACATCTAGAAGAATGTTATGCTGGTCAGTAAAGCTTAAGCAATATTGGCTATAATATAGATTGAGATCAACAATTAAAGCCCAAACATTAGCAGATTTTATATCTAAATGTTCCTTTGACCTTGAATAAGAACATGAAGAAGAAAGCCCTAAGGGTATAAGTAAGCCAAAGCCAACACCACCAAAATCCAAACTTAATTGGAAATTGTTTGTGTATGGGGAAAACTACAAGGAAGGCAATTGTACAGGCCTCATATTGAAAAGTGACAAAGGGTTCACATTGGAACATGCCCTAAGGTTAGACATCAAAGTCATAAATAATATTGTCAAGTATGAGACATTGATCCAACACCTCCTCTTCACAAACTGCCTTTAACTAAAAGAGCTAAAGGTGTATAATTACTCCTAATTAGTGGTAGGATAGATAGTGGCAGAAGTTTGAAGCTAAGGAAACAAACATGGCTAAGTACTTATAGAAGATGAAGGCCATCATCTAGAAGATGGTGGATAAGGGTGAAGTTGCTATTTTAGAATATCCTGAAGGAAGAAAATTGTAGAGCTGATAGCCTTGGCAAATTAGCACCTACCTATCCAATCAAGATCCCCCAAAAGATATTTGTGGGAATCCTAGCCTTTCCAAGTATTCAAGAAAGAGAGGAGGTGATTGAGATAAATGAAGAGCATATTAGCTAGATCTAATCAAGGCATATCTAGAGAAGGGTGAACTGCCTAAATATATGAAAGAAGCAAAGAAAGTCAAATACAAAAGCACCCACTTTTCCCTACACAATATAATCTTATACAAGTAGGCTTTTTGCCTTTATTGGTTAAGATACTTGAAGCCAAGCAAAGCTAAGTATGTCTTGAGGGAGAATTATAAGGGCTCATGTGGAATACACATAAGGTAAAAGATGTCGGCAGCTAAAGTGATTAGGTAGGGATACTATTGGCCCAGAATAAAGAGCAAAGTCATGGATTTCATTAGGAAATGCCCCTCACGCTAGATATTTAACCATGGCAAGCACATTGCAGTAGGAAAGTAAATGTCCATCTCAGGTCCATGGACTTTTGCAAAGTGGGGGATGGATATAATGGGACCATTGCCCATAACTTTAGGGTAGAGAATGTTTCTCTTAGTAGTAGTGGAGTATTTCACCAAATGGGTTGAAGCAAAACCATTGGCCACCATTACTATTAATAAAGTTATTAACTTTTTATAGAGAAATATCGTATGCAAGTTTGGCATTTCATTGCAGCTCATTAGCAACAATAAGAAGTAGTTGGTAATGCCAAAGTAAAAGCTTTCTATTTAGGGCTCCACATCAAGTAAAACTTCTTGTTAATTGCCCATCTACAAATAAACAGCTAGATAGAAGTAACAAATCAAATAATCCTATAAGAGTTGAAACAAAGACTGGATAAATATAGCTGAAACAAGGCAGATGAGCTATACATCCTGTAGGCATACAGAACAACTACAAGGTAGCCAACTGGAGAAACACCTTTTAGCTTGGCCTATGGCACAAAAGCAGTGATCCTTGATGACATAGGCCTATATAGTGGCAAAGTTAATTATTATAGAGATAAAGAGAATGGTTAAGCTAGGAGGATAGATATAGATCTCTTTGAAGAACCCAAACACATAGCTAACATTCGAGTGGCATCTTACAAATATCAAATTGCTAATTACTTCAACATAAAAGTCAAAAGTCAGCCATTCAATAAAGGAGACTTGCTTATAAGATTCCTTGAGGCCACTTGGAAGCGTGAAGACATAAGAAAGCTTGCACTAAATTAGGAAAGACCCTTTAAAGTATAAATAGTTATAGGTCCATGCACATACAAACTTACAACAATGAAAGGTGATGAAGTTTCTCACACTTAGAACATTCAGCACATGAAGATGTATTACTAACGAAAATTAATAAGATAAGAAAATATTACAAATCGATTGATACTAATGTGTGCATAATAACTTGGAGAAAGCAAATCGCAAAGCTCCAACTCAAATAAAGAAGACATTGAGATAAGCCGAAAAGAGGAAACTAGAGGCAATAAGCCAAATTGTGACTAATACTCCAAGCTGAATCCCAACAGATGAAGCTCTAATCAAGAGTGAATCCCTATATGAATTGTGAACCCTTAATCTTGCACCCTCTAGTATACTTTTGAACCTTAGAAAATATTTAGGCTCAGTAAATAGACCTCCAGAAATTGAAATTGCCAAAATAAAAAAAAAGGAAATAACCCCGAAAATTGAAACATATCCCTTTGACCTCTAAACTATCCTCATATCATTTGGGATTGGATAATGAGCACAATGCAACTGGAATCACAAAAAACATACTAGAAATAGGCCAAAAGACAAAGTGCGGCAGCCTAAAGACAACTGAGACAACTGGCAGCCAGCTGCAATAATCACAAACAACACTATAGTTACCATAGGGGGTCCCTGCAGTAAGCTATTGGCTACTTAGTAGACCCTATAGTTGCCATAAAGAGCCCTTCCATTGTCGCAGCCTAGGCCCAGTTGCCACAACATGTTTTTTCTGAATCTCATACCAAAATTTGACAGTTTTCAGCTCCCAAACTCCCCTATAAATACCCTACACTCGCTAACAATTTCTAGACATGATTACATACTTTTGTGCTCTCTCTAAAACTCCCAAAACCCTATTTCTAAGCCTCTAATCATCCAAATCACCTAAAACCCTATTTCTAAATGTCCTAATAACTTAAAATCCTATTTTCTAAGAATACTAATTGGCCTCGCCCGAGCACCGGTCTAATCTGCTAAGTGGGATCAAAATGCTTATTTGGGTTTGAACTCACGATTGAACCCTCGGGTTCAGATTGATTGATTTTTAAAAAAAGTAGCCATCTTAATTTTATTTTATTTGGGAAAAGATTAAGGGGAAAACCCAATTTGACTCCAATTAATATCCCAAGGGAAATGATCAGTAGCCTCAAAACCAAAGAGGATTCAAGGACTAGGTTTTCAGTTTATTTTAAGAAAAATTAGTTTGGCAAACTTAATACAAAATGACTTAAAATGAATTTCATGAACAATTTATATAATGCATGAACAATTATATAATGCATGAATAAACAAATAAATAAATATTCATCCAAAATGATAAAGCAATAAAGAAATTAACTTTACAATTCAAAATCAAAATAGGGGATACTTTCTCTAACCCTTATGGGTCCTAAGGAAGTCACACATTCCCCAAAATAATTACTAAAGAAAATACTGCAAAAGAAAGACAACATCAATATAATAAAGAAAACAAATTAAAAGCAAATATCACAAAGAAAAGAACTAATTCATAAAGTGGCATACAAAAGAATGATTATATTTTATTTAAGTTGGATTTGATGCTTTAAATAAGCAAGCCTACGTATCCCTTTGATTGGGAATCAAAATCCACATATTTCGCCCTTCTTGCAAAAGGGTTAGTTTAGCCTAGCCATTTTATCATGTTTCAGTTCATTGATTGAAAGGTGGGTTGATTGATTAAATCAAATTGATTGATTAATTACCGAGTTGTTAATTAGATCATATTTTAATTAACAGGTTGATGCAATAATTTAAATCATTTACCTAGTTGACTAAATTAGATTCTAATCAACATGCCTCAAAATAATAAAAGAAACGATAAAACATGCAAAGCAAAGAAATAATAAATGAAGAGAATAAACTAAGCAATCCTAAGAAAATAAAACAAAAGAAGAAAAGAAGAAAATAAATACCATACGAGGAAAGAGACTTGGGGACATCAGACGGATGAAGCGGACGACTAGATTGTAATTCCACCTTCTCGGCTCGGCGAAACAACAACCTTTCAATGGCAATCCGAACGGCGTATTCAGGACCTCCTTAGACTGATTTAAGAAGAGCTACCTCAAATGACCATCCAAAAAATTAAACTAAAAGTTTGTTCCTTTTGGACTAAACTTGTGGAGATGGTTCACTTGATGCAAAGGCTAATCAAGCAAACCAAGAGGTTAGGCTGTTAAGAGGTCATTGCTTTGAAATCAATTAATTTGATTAAGCAATTATGAGTTTGGAAATGAGGTAAGGGGATGTTGCTTTTATAGGGAAAGAGTTGGGTGGCAAAACAATAAAGTTTCGATGTGGGATTTGCTTCCCAAGATACAAAATCGCATAGGATGCTTCGGGAACTGCACACAGAGGCTTCTGAATCGCATGGAAGGCATGCGAGCACAGTGTAACCGCACAGGACTTATGCGGTTCCACACAGAGCCTATGCAGTTTCGCAAAGCCTCTGTGCAGTTTCGCACAGGGTCTGTGCAGTCACCACTGCTCTGTGTGGTCACCACGAGATTGCCTGCTGTTTTTGACTCCGTTCTCATCCATTTCAGCTCTGATTTAAGCCCGATTTAATTTTATGGATTCATAATTGAGTGCGGGTTGTTAGGAGGTGCAAATTTGAGGGTTCACACTAATCAATCAAATGGTGATTCAAGTTCCTTCCTTCAAGAAGAGTTTGCGCTGTTCAAGAATTATTTTTCTAAAAGGAGAGTTTCCATTGTTCCAAAGCTAAGGTAGAACTTAGATCCAATGACAAGATCATTCCCTACTTTCCTGGTCATCGAAAACCTAACGTAAGGTTCTTTCCTTTTTTTTCAATTATAATTAGAATTCTCTCTCTTCTTCTTTCCTCTAAGACCTAAATTTGAAAAAATCTAATTTTTTGTTAATTAAAACCTGATTTAATTAACAAAACTCTAAATCTCTAAATTAATCAAATCATGATAATAAAGCCTATGGCTTAAAAACCCCTCCTTTGTAAGAAGGAAAAATTGCGTGGGGTTTGATTCTCATTTAAAGGGATATGTAGACATGCTACCTCTAAGACATCAACTCTACTAAAATTAACAACTTCTTCTCCCTATCATCTTCTTCATATAGTTTAGGGCTAAAATTATTTTTCTTAAATAAAAATCAAAACTTTTCTGTTATTGTTTATTTTCTTTATTATGAATTGTTTAGATTGGTACTTTTACTTATTAGATTTGGGGAATGTGTGTTTTCCCTAGAACTCATAAGGGTTAAATAAAAGATCCCTTAATTTTACCATTTGGATTTGTAATAGTTTTAAATAGATTTCTTTTATTTTGCTTTATTATTGCCATTGCTTAATCTTTGTCATGCATTGCATAAATAATATTTGTTTAATCCATCATGTTATATCTATTCATACATACATAATAAAAAATAAAAAAAGAAAAAAAGAAACCTCATTTTTTACAAAAGCTATTGTATGTTTAGGCCAAATTAAAGAAATAAATTTTTTCTTGAAATATTTTTAACCAAAACATAGTCTACGAGCCCTCTTTAGTCACTCATGGACTAGTGCTTTTCCTTGGGATGAATTGTACAATTTTTTAACCAATCAAATTGGATTTTTCCTTTCATTTTCCTAAATAAATAAAATAATATTGAAGTGATGACTCATTTTGCAAATTATAATTTACACAATGTAATTTTTTGAACTCATAGTGAGTTTCAATTGTGATGTTTCTCTTAAGGAACATTTTAATCCCTTATCATATTAGACCAGTGCTCGTACAAGGCCTCACAGTTGGCAATTCCACTAAGCACTCCAAAATCTTTTTCCAAAAAGAAAAAAAAGATAAAAGTGGACTACTTTTAGTAAACAAAAGTTTGGCTTTCAATACAAAATGCATCACTACATTGGGTAACTTGTTCAAAACCCTAATTCTTAGGAAAACAAAGAATAGATAGTAGCATTAAATGGGCAACATTCCTTAGGTTTGCTTGTCGATTGCGAAATCTTCCAACCTACAATGAGTATGCAGATACTATCAGACCTATGAGTATGCATATACTATCGACCTATGTGAGGCTCTTTGACTCACATGTGGTTAGATATATTGTATCTCTAGTGTGATGGGTACCTAATTCCAAATGACCCTTACCTTTTTATGTAATGATCCTAGATTTTCACCTTAGGTTATAAGTACTATAATCAAAACCTTTTAACTTTGGACTCTCATCCATACTATACAATAAAACATGCATTGATCTTAAATCTAGGCCAAACCTTGAACTGAAGAAGGGTTAAACACTCTTACCTCTATCCCAATCACCTTCGCCTCTACAAAACTTAAGCACTGATAAGTGTATATTTGACTATATTTTATCTCGTGTTCTTACTTAATTTAATCGTTAAATTGAGTTTAATTTGTTTGTTAAGTGGTCTATCAAAGCATTTTGAGTGCTTTGGCTGATTTGGAGGCCACAAATCAATTTGTCTGCAATTGCAAAACTAAGGTGCAAATTCAGCAAATTTTAGGCAAGGATTTAAAGACACAGCAGGTTATATGCCTAAAGGCACGAGCGTGTATTTGGGCGTGTTGACCCATTATGCCCATGTACCTAGGTGTATTGCAGCCCATATTAAGGAGCCAATTTTCGTGAAAGAAATAGTCGCCTACACACCCAACAACACAGGCATGTACCAGACCGTGTACACAATAGGTGCATCCTTTAAAAAATGTTTTCAAAGAGAAAAGAGGGGGGAATATGATTTTTGGGGGAGAGTTTTACTTCAAAAGAGCACTCTAAGAAGAACAGAGGAGATTACAACCAAATTCAAAAGAGAAGAATGGGATTAGAGTGGATTTGAAAGGGGTGATTTAAGATTAAAGAGAAGATTTTTAAAACTTTTCTATAGATTGTTTTATGGATTATTCTCTTCTGTCTTTTCATTATTCTTCTAATTTATCATAAACGAAAACTCTTTTTATCTAGATGGGATGAACCATAGTTCTAATTGTATGGGTTTAATGCTTGGATTGTTAATCAAATCATCCCTGAATTAAGTTATATTCATGATTTATATTTATAAATTCTTATTGACAATTGCTAGTGTATTGATTTGATAATTGATTTCTTATTAAGGAGTAAAGATACCCTTAATTTGATATGATCACTAATGAATATTAGGGATTGCTTGGGACTCTAGAGATAGGTTGACAAAATCCTTTGGTGTTTTTAAATCCTTAATCTTAATGCTTTACCTAACCTTATTGAATAAGAAGAGATTCTATTTAATTTATTTAGGAAAAAGGGGGTTAATTCACTTGGAAAAGGTTTAATTCTTTTTTTAGGATTGCCAACTTGATTCATTGGTTGATTTGATTGATTCCACATTCTATGAAATACATAAGGAGCTAGGGGGAGTTTCTATCTAGATAACCTATTCATTGATTCTTTTCTATTAATTTGGTTTATTTTCTGCACTTAGTTAATTTAGTTTAATCAGTAATTTATTTTAATTCTAACTTCCTTGAAATTTGATTCACTAAACAATAGTTAATGTTTGAGCTAATACTTATATAGTTTCCCTATGCTACCTGAATGATAAGTACACTTGCTTGTAACTAGGATATAATGGACTTAAAGTTTATTTAACCTGGTGGAAGTATAAATACACTACATCAAGTTTTTGGCGCTGTTGCTGGGAAACGGTTATATAATATTAGCAAAATAATAGAGACTATTGATTTAGTTCTTTACTTTTTATTTCCAAAAATTTTATTCTTGGTCTCTTATATTTCAGGTGATTTGATTCTTGTATGACCAGATCTAGTTCATCCAACTTGGTGGAGATAGATCCTGAAATAGAGAGAACTCTACATAAGAAGTTGAAGGAAAAAGAGCTAGTTGTAGTTGAGAAGATTGAGGAAGAGGCAGAAGTTGAAACAATGGGAGAGTATGCTAGGCCCAACACTAGGGCTGATTCCAATGTTAGGAGGCTGACGGTTGCTACAAATAATTTTAAGATCAAACCAAATATCATTCAAATGGTTTAGCAATCATGTCAGTTTGATCATTTTCCTGATGAAGATCCTATGCACATCTGGCAAATTTTCTGGAAATCTATGACACATTCAAGATCAATGAAGCTTCAAATGATGCAATTAGGTTGAGGTTGTTTCCATTCTCTCTGAAGGATCAACCTAAGGAGTGGTTGAAATCATTTTCTGCTAAAACTTTCACTACTTAGGAGGGTTTGGCTGAAAAGTTTCTAGAAAAGTATTTCCCTCCTTTTAAGACAGCGAAGTTGAGGAATGATATCTCTTTATTTATGTAGAGTGATACTAAGATGTTGAATGATACTTGGGAGAGACTCAAAGATTTATTGAGAAAGTGTCCATACCATAACTTGCCTCTTTGATTACAAGTTCAAACTTTCTACAATGGTTTGAATTATATAAGTAAGCAAGTAATCAATGCAGTTGTTGGGGGTTCAATTAATAACAAGACATCGGAGGAAGCTAGGGATTTGATAGAGGACAAAGCCATTAGTAACTATCAATGGTAGCCCACTCGAGATCAAGGAAGAATAAGGATTGTTGTATTCATCAAGTAGATCCTGTGAGCTTTGGCAGCTCAGCTCAAGGCTATGAACAAAAAGATTGATACTTTAGCCTTATCTTCTAAAGCTGCTTAGGTCATGTATTATGAATGGTGTACGGCAGGACATCAAAGTGAAGATTGTCAGATGGGAAATAATTTTGCCAAGCTAGAGTAAGTGGATTATATGGGTAGTGCACCAAGACAGTATAATAATCTATATAGCAACACCTACAATCCTGGTTGGAGAAATCATCCAAATTTCTCTTGGAATAACCCATCCAATACGAGAACTCCACTTGGATTCCAACCCCAACGTCAGCAAGAGAAGAAAAGCAATTTGGAGGAGATGTTGAGAAATTCATTGTAGCTTCAGAGACTAGATTTCAAACCACAGAGACAGCTCTAAGGAATCAATAGGCCTCTATTCATAATATGGAGGATCAAGTTGGGCATATTACAAAAGCATTATCTGAGAGATCTTAAGGTAATTTGCCCAACAATACTGAAACTAATCCTAAAGAGTAACTCAAGGCCATTATATTGAGGAGTGGTAAAAAGTTGAAGGCACTTGAGAAGCAAAATGAAAAATTGACTGTTAAAGATGAGGGTGCCAAAGATAAGGAAGTTAAAGAGAAAGTAGATCCTACACCTATGTTTAAAGAGTTCCAACCACACATTCCCTATCCTACGAGGTTGAAGAAGGATAAAATGAATGATCAATTTGGTAAGTTTCTTGAACTCTTTAAACAATTGCATATTAACATTCCTTTTGTGAAAGCTCTTTCACAAATGCCAAAGTATGCTAAATTTCTTAAGGAGCTACTTTATGATAAAAGGAAACTTGAGAAGGTGTAAGTGGTCCAACTCAGCAGATCAATAAGTGGGTGTTTCATGGCATTCATGAAACTATGCATTTTATTTCTAACATTATTCATAAAGATCATTTGGAGTTGTGTCTTGTGCAGGGATAGGAGGATATTGAGACACCTAAAACCATTGAGCATTTAGCCTATCTTGAGGCTATCGAGCCATTGAAGAAAAGCAGGGCATTTGAGCATATTGAGATGCCTAAGAGTGAGAGAATGAGGCCATCTATTGTTGATCCGCCGAGTTTAGAGCTCAAGCAACTCCCTTCTCATTTGGAATATGCTTTCTTAGCGGGAAATTGTAAGTTGCCTATGATTGTGAATGCTAATATGTCAAAGGAACGAAAGCCAAGGTTATTAAAGGTTTGGGAAAACATAAGAAGGCTATTGCATGGAAAATTGCAGACATCAAAGGCATTATCCCTTCTTTTTGCGAAGACAAATTTAAGCATGTGGTACAACCCCAAAGGCATCTCAATCCTAAGATGAAGGATGTGGTCAAAGCCGAAGTGATCAAACTTCTTAATGTGGGAATTATCTATCCTATTTCGGATAGTTCTTAGGTGAGTCCAGTCTAAGTGGTACCAAAGAAAGGAGGCATGATTGTAGTGCCTAATGAAAATAATGAGCTGATTCCTACAAGAATAGTCACAGGATGGACAGTGTGCATTGATTATAAGAAGTTGAATCCTGCTACCAAAAAAGATCACTTCCCACTTCCTTTTATTGATCAAATGTTAGAGAGACTTTCCAGGCATTGTTTCTTAGATGGAATATCTTAGTATTTTCATATTCCTATAAACCTTGAAGATCAAGAGAAGACAACATTCATCTGTCTTTATGGAACTTTTGCTCATCGAAGGATGCCATTTGGATTATGCAATGCACCAGCTACCTTTCAGAGGTGTATGATGGCCATTTTTGATGAGTTAGTTGAGGACATCATGGAGGTTTTCATGGATGATTTTTGGGTGCATGGGGACTCATTTGATGGCTGTCTTAAAAATTTAGAGAGACAATTATGTCAGATGGAGAGCAAGGTAGGGAGAATAGACCACCAGCAATAGCAGCTTCACGAGCTATAAATTCAAATAATAAGACTAATGCAAAGACAGCATCGATGCATTAAGGCTCGGTTAGATCATAAGGCCGAGCATAGGAGATGGATAAAGCAGTCGATGATGGAGTTTTTTTTGCACTCGGGATTCGCTCCATCCATATAGCCACCTACATCACTACCACTTGCACCTCCGGCAAATGACAATGAGCCAGTTGGAGTTGATGATATTGATTCATTTGCCGATGAGGATTAGTTTATTTATTTTTATTTTTATTTTTATTTTTATTTTTATTTTTATTTTTATTTTTATTTTTATTTTTATTTTTATTTTTATTTTTATTTTTATTTTTATTTTTATTTTTATTTTTATTTTTATTTTATTTTCTTTTCTTTTCTTTTCTTTTCTTTTCTTTTATTTTATTTTATTTTATTTTATTTTTATTTTTATTTTTATTTTTATTTTTATTTTTTTTTTTTTTTTATTTTTATTTTTATCTTTATCTTTATTTTTATTTTTATTTTTATTTTTATTTTTATTTTTATTTTTATTTTTATTTTTATTTTTATTTTTATTTTTATTGTGTTTTTGTTTCTATCTTTTGTTTTTAATGCACATTTGTCTTTCATTTCTTTTATTACATTATGTAATTATTTAGGGGGGCCCACAAGAAAAATGCATGAATCACCTAACTTCACTCACTTTTGTATGATTCATATGATTGTCATTCTTTTTTACAATATTAGTGAGAGGCCTCCATTGTTTAGATCACACTCTAACTTAGTGCTAATTGAGAGAACTTGTAAGATGGAACCTGGTCCATCTACCCCCAACCCTCCTAAGAGTGCCACTAAAACCACTATGACTCTTGAAGAAATCATAGCTTTTTATGCTTATCCTTAGAGGAGATTGTGGACATGGAGAAGGAGGTAAAGGAAGCTGAAACTATGGTGAGGGTTGAGAATCCAATGCCACAAGGATCCCTAACAAGGGAGAGGGGCAATCCTACAAATGTGAAAAAAGGTAAAGGAAGGCCTAGGAAAGAAAAGTGAAAAGCTTGTTTAGCCTAGTTTAAATTGCACATGATTGTATGAACTAATGAAAGTTCTAAGCTAGGAATATTTTCTTTCATTATTGTAAGAGCAATGAGTAGTTTCTATTGTGCATGTATTGTCTTTATCTTTTTTTTTTTTTTGTAATCTATAATATTTCAGTTTTTCTTATTTTTTGTGAATAACGACGTCACTTAATTTTTATCTTTATGGGTTGAAAGTGGCACATCCAATCATGACTCTATCCTTATGACCAATTTTGGGGCAGTACCCTTTCTCTTTTATTTTTATTTTCTCTCTCTAACACCTTGAGGACAATGCGTTTGATAAGTGTGGGGCGATTGATTATTTAAGGGTGTATATGATTTATTTAAGGGTGTACATGGTAAGTAGTAAATTGAATTGAGATAGTAGTATGAAGTGGAATTAACTCTCTTAATGAATGAGTGTTCATTTAAATGGTGATAACTTGTTTATGCATGGCTTGATTGACTTGATCATCTATCAACAATTGAATGTGGTAGTCATGTTAGGGGGTTGATTTGATAATTTGAAGTTTAAACTCTTAGTTAAATTTTTGTGCTTATCTGATTCCATTATGACTTTTGTTTAAGGCTTGGTAGAAATCTCTAATATCCTAGGGAACTTGATTACTTTTCTTGGAGAATAAAATAAGTTAAGTAAAACAACAAAAAGGAGCTTTAAATTTTTAAATCTATTATGTTGTTCTTGACTCATTATAATATTGAGTTGAGATTAGGAATAGTGCCAGTAGCCATTTGAATTTGTGATTCTAGCTAAGTAACTGGGGGTCGACATCACAAATGTTTATACTCGTGTCAAAAGGCTAGTATGATGATTTAGACAAGATCTTGCTCCAAAAAGTGAGGAGTTTAAAAAAAAAAAAAACACACCAAGAAAATGGTCAAGTACTTAAGAGAAAATCTCTATAAATCTACCTTACTTTGACTCTTGTTGCTATGAAATCATTTGCATAAATCTTTAACTATATAGTTTAGACTCGAGAATTTGATATGAAGATTTCTTGATATGACTATCATGTTTGAGAATTGATATTTGATTAAAGATTTCAAGTTTTTGTGATGAGTGAGTTGTTGTCCATTTTGATGTTTTGTTTTGAAGTTAGGAGAGGAAATTTTATTTCAAATTACTATCCTGATTTAATTTGTTTGAGGATAAGCAAATGCTTAAGTGTGGGGGAAATTTGATAAATGTATATTTGACTATATTTTATCCCATGTTCTTACTTGATTTTATCATTAAATTGAGTTTAATTTGTTTGTTAAGTGGTCTATCAGAGCATTTTGAGTGTTTTAGCTAATTTGGAGACGATGAATTAATTTGTTTGCAATTGCAAAACTAAGGCCCAAAATTCAACTAATTTTGGGCAAGGAGTTAAAGACACAGCAGGTTACACGCCCGGAGGCATGGGCAGGTATCTAGGCTTGTTGACCCATTATACCCATGTACCTGGGTGTGTTGCAACCCATGTTGAGGAGCCAATTTTCATAAAAGAAACAATCGCCTACATGCCCAGCAACATGGGCGTGTACCAAACTGTGTATACGATAGGTGCAACCTTTAAAAGATGTTTTCAAAGAGAAAAGAGGGGGGAATCTGATTCTTCGGGGAGAGTTTTACTTCAAATAACTCTCTGAGAAGAACAGAGAAGATTACAGCCAAATTCAAAAGAGAAGAACGAGATTAGAGTGGATTCGAAGTGGGTGATTCAAGATTGAAGAGAAGATTTTTAAGAACTTTTCTATGAATTATTTTATGGATTATCCTCTTCTGTCTTTTTCATTATTCTTCTAATTTACCATGAACTAAAACTCTTTTTTATCTAAATGGGATGAACCCTAGTTCTGATTGTATGGGTTGAATGTTTGAATTGTTAATCAAATCATCCTTGAATTGAGTTATATTCATGATTTATACTGATAAATTCTTATTGACAATTGCCAGCGTGTTGATTTGATAACTGATTTCTTATTAAGGAGTAGAGATACCATTGATTTGATATGATCACTCATAAATATTAAGGATTACTTAGGACTCTAGAGATAGGTTTACAAAATCATTTGGTATTTTTAAATCTTTAATCTTAATGCTTTACCTACTTATTGAATAAGAAGATATTCTATTTAATTTGTTTAGAAAAAAGGGGATTAAGTCATTTGAGAAACATTTAATTATATTTTTAGGATTGCCAATTTGATTCATTAGTTGATTTGATTAATTCCGCATTCTATGAAATACATGAGGAGCTAGGAGGAGTTTCTATCTAGAAAACCTATTCATTGATTCTTTTCTATTGATTTGGTTAATTCTCTGCACTTAGTTAATTTATTTTAATCGTTAATTTATTTTAATTCTAACTTCCTTAAAATTTGATTCACTAAACAATAATTAACATTTGAGCTAATACTTATATAGTTTCCCTATAGGATCGACCTCTTTTGTGCTATACTACCTGAATGATAGGTACACTTACCTGTAACTAAGGTATAATAGACTTAGAGTTTACTTAACCTGGTGGAAGTATAAATACACTACATCAAACCTTAAACCTTTGACGTAAACACCATTACCTCATTACCTTAGCCCTTAACCTAAAACCTCATTACCCTTGCCTTTGGCCTTAAACACCTCTAACCTTAAACACCATTACCATAACCTCACTCAAAGTATCATCACACTAACCTTTAACCTAAAAACACCTCGCCTTATCCTTGCCCTAAAATAATAAACACCTGAACTGCGCACCTTAAGCCCTCCTCTTGAATGTGAACCTTAAAGACTTTAAACCTTTAGACCTTAAACCATAAATCTACAACCTTAAAGCCTCTATTCGACCTAAGTCCCCTTATCCGAGCCCTAATACCTAGCCACAAAATTCCTTAACCTTCATTTTCACCTAAGGACCTAGACCCTTAAATCTTCAGTACTAAGATAATACCCTAAATCCAATACTTTTAACCCAATATACCTAAACCTCTAAAGCCCAACACATTTGGCCTAAATACATTACATTATACCCTAGACCTTAGCCCATCATACCTTAAGTGATCCTCAAAGCCAAAACACGATTGGTCTATAACACTATAGGGAATCATTTTCCCTCAAAGTTTGCATACCTTCACCATCTCTTCATTTCCCTATCCATTCACTTACTCAAGACTTTTTTTGCTTCAAGGTACCAATGGCTAACAGAATTGACATGGTTGCCCTGATCACACTCATGACTAACTTCCTTAAGAAATAAAAAGAAAAATTTTAAGCTATTCTAGATGCGTAATGAGCCTAACTTGAACAACAAAGGCAATCCATCATCAAAGAAGTACATGCCATGATTAATCCAGCTAACCTCAACCCAACTAACCTAAACTTAACTTTGGACCAGACCACCCTAAATATGAACTGGGCTATTTCAGTCCAAACTTATACTAACACCACCTCAGTGACAAGCACATTCACTCACCTTAGCCCTTTTTCTCCCCTTAATCCTTTTCAAGGTAAGGAAGCTTTCTCCCACCTAGACACTAAGATGTTCATAGAGAAACTTGAAGCGATGGAGAAAGCCATCAAATCCTTTAAGCACTATAATAACCTGATTGATGTAGATAGCTTAGCCTTATTTTCTAATGCCAAGCTTCCACCTAAATTCAAAATGCCTGAAATGGACATGTTTGATGGAATCACTTGCCCCAAAACTCATTTGAAGATATCTATAAGGGCAATGAAACCTTTAGGAATTAGCAATGAGCTCCTTGCTTAATTGTTCTAACAATCATTAACCAGTGTTGCCATGAGATGGTTCCTCTCACTAAACAAGAGCTAGAAAAGGATATGTGATGATATCTATCATGCTTTTGTCAAGCAATATCATTATAACATCAAAGTGGATGTCATTATACGTGACTTGGAAACTACTAAGTAGCTTCTAAATGAGTCCTTCTTCATATTCCTTATAAGGTGGAGGGCTAAAGCTGCTTAAATGGTAAACAGACCGATCGAGTAAAAACAAGTTAATGTCTTTGTCAGTAACCTTCTTGCAGCTTATCAAACCCATCTGCTAACCTTATACCTACCCACCTTCAATGGTTACAACTACATCAAAAGTTGAAGATTACATCCAAAGTGAATCATTTCAACCTTAACTCCCCACCACTAACTCGACTAGTGATGGGGAACCTGAACCAATCCCACCTTACTTCAACCCTGAGTGGTATAACATGGAAGAGCTCAAGCCTAACTAATATGATCTGTATAAGGTTGAATTCTAAGTTCAAATCTGAGTTGAGTCCAAATCTCAAAGTCTAAGTATAAATCTAAGTTTAAGTCTGTCTTTTTATTTTTCTTTTTTCATGTATTTTTGTTGACCATGTTTGTCCCTTTTTGTTATCTTGTAATAAAATTTCCTTTATAATAAAATATCTACACTTTCTTTTCATTGTTTGTGCACTTCTTTTCCTTGTTTTAAATTCAACATGAATGAGCTTTAAAAAAAAAAAAGAAAGAAGGAAAAAAATACAAAGTGGGAGAGATGAACGAACAAATCACAATTAGCATAGATTAGAATTTGAGGTGCCCCATTCTCACAAATCAGCAATCGCTTCGACAATTCCTAATCAAAAAAAGTCAAGTAATAGACCTTTCATCAAACTGCTGAAATACAAAGAGCAAGTAAATGTAATTACCTATTGCACATTAGGTAATCAAAAGGTGCACCTTAATAAGGGGCCACAAGTTTAGAGAAGACTTTTGTCAAACCCAAAACTTAAAGGTCAAAGCCCTTCAATATGAAGAGAAGCAGCAACCCAAAACATGGTGGAATATTTTCATCTAAATTTCATTAATTCAAGCTTAAAAGGGTGACTTAAGCAAAAGTTAGAGCTAAGAAAGAGAGAAAAAGAGACAGAGAGAGAGAAAGTTCATTATAGTCATCTTTCCTTATGTCTAAAGCTGTCAAATTATCTTCAATCAATCTGTCTTGTCTCATGCATCCTAAAGTCATCCTTTCTCATTAAAGGCTCATTCTCTAAAGTTATATTGTTATATATATGCCCTTGTCCTACAGTAAGGGTATATCTTTCCAGGTCGTCATTATTTTTTATCAATTTGTCTTGTCGCTTAGCTCAAAGAGCTAAGAAATAATCTTTCACATCGCTAGTCTATCATGTCCCTATCTCTCATTGGAGCATAATCCCCAAGTTTTCTCTTTTCACTAGTCCTTTAGTCACTCTTTAAGGCACTTCCTTTAAACTAATATGTCATCTACATTTGAACCAATAACTAAAGTGTCAATCCAAGAGTCCCTTTAATCTCAAATAGCAAGAAAGCTTGACTTGCTCTTTTCCGTGAATCATGTTACAAATAGCAAGACCATATAACCTCTCTAACCCTTTTTAGAAGTTCCAACCTACATTCAAACTATTCCTAAACTTCATCCCAAGCCTTTTAGGAAATTATACTATCTTTCTAAAGTCAAGCCTCATATTACTTTTTCCTTGGCAAAATCTCATTATAGGCAGAACCAAAAATCCAAGTCTTTCAGGACTCATCATCATCAAAGTCAATTTCCTTGATAAAATTAAAAAAGCCTAAAAAGGGCCTAAACCAGTCAAAGCCCATCCATGCCTTTTTAGCAATATCTCATTATCCTTAAAAGGATCAAGCCTCCTTGGCAAAACACATAATCCCTAAAATCAAATCTCTTAAGGCCCGCAAACCATTCTCAACTTAATCCTCTTAAATTGATGCAACCATATTAAAGGACAAACCCTTATCTATGAGCCTATGGTCTCCTTATAACCAAAAACCTTTAGCATCATACCTAAGCTGAAGCCAACCCTTTTCCAAAGAGGTCTAAAACACCCTTATAAAAGATCCTAAATTGGCAAACTATCCTTAAAGCCCAAAACCCTTTTAACTAAAAGCTTTTAAGCCTTCATTATGAAGCCCAAACCAAGAAGCCTTTACAATCAAGCCCACCCCTAAAAGCCTTCACTATAAGCCTATGATCTCCTTCAAAGCCAAAATCTGGCTAAGCTTACTTAAACTGGTTTCCTAGCCTGACTTTTCCTCTAAGCCAGACTTAGCCTTCTAGTTTGACCTCCTGCAAAGTCTAATATCCTAGCTAAGTCCTAAGGCAAAATCTGACCTAGCCTTAAACCTGACCTTTCAAATGAACTCTCCAAAAGCCAAGACTTGACTAAGCCAATTTTATCTCTTCTATAGCCAAACTTGACCAAGCTTTCCAATTTGACCTCTTATATAGATTGAGCTTCCAAATTGACTTTAAGGCTAAGACATGATTGAGCCTTCCAAAATGACCTTAGCTAAGGCTAAAATCGACCTAGCCTTTTAAGATGACTCGACTCATGATCTTCATTAAAGTTGAACCTAACTTGGCCATCCAATTCGATCCCAAACTAAACATTTTCTAAGACCAATCCAACCTAAGCCTTTCTAAGCTCATTAGCTTGATCTCTTCCACATTTAACCTAGCTTTCCTCTAAGGTTGAACCAATAGCTTTTGACTAACCCTTTAACTAGCCCTCATGCCTAGTCCAAATCGAGTGTGACCCTATCATCCCCAAGCTAGTTTATTCAAATAAAATGACCAAACCATTTTCCTTTATCATTCTAAAGTGGGGCCACCTCTCTTCCAAATATTTCACATTTCTAAAATAGGGGCATCTTTCTCCCAAAAAGATCAACACTTTTATTCCAAGTTAACCCTTCATAAGTTCAAGGTATCCAATCATTGTATAATCATATGCATTTTGCATTAAACAAGCGCCAAAATCAAGATGGAACATTAAATCCAAATTCTCAAAACAAGCTAGATCAACCTGAATCAATCTCTTTTCAAGAAGCAATCTTAACCTTGAGATCAGTAACATAGCATAGGGTTAGGTTTCTCTTCCAACATCAGACCTATCATAGGATAGCCTTATGATACATACCTTAAATCTAAATTAGGTATCTTTTTTACAATCAGACTCATCTTAGAATAGTCTTAAGATCCATAACTTAAATCTAAATTAGGTATTCCTTTTTAAACCCATCTTAGGATAGTCTTATAATTCATACCTTCAATCTAAATTAGATTTGTCCTTCAAAATCAGATCATCTTAGGATAGCCTTAAGAAACTTCACCCATAAATGTCTAGTAATGATCATCAAGGCATCTATATGGCTTCTATTTTCATCAAAATCTTTTCAAAATTCCACTTATAAATATTTAGCCCCTAGTATAGATATCCCTATGGTTCATTCTCATGCATTCATTAAAATCTATCTATATTCACCTATAAATATCTAGCCCTCTAGATATCCCTATAGTTCCCCTTTTCATTCCTTCCTTTTATTAAAATCTATCAACTCCACCCATAAATATTTGGAGACAAGCATCCAAATATCATTCTGGTCTCTTTTTCCACCTACCCTTCACCTAAACATATAACCTTGCCTTTCACCTCAAACATCCCTTTGGTTCCTTTTTTCCATTCCCCATTCCTTAGTTCACTATCATCAGAATCATTTTTCGATCAAGATAATTCTAATGAGAAGGCAGCTATGAACTCTTAATTTTACACTCTTTAGTATGATTTTGAACCTTATAAGTACTTAAGCATGGAAAATAGACCTTTGGAAGCCAAAATTGCCAAAATTAACAAATAAGGAAATGGAGCCCATGAAATTGAAACCTATCCCTTTGACCTCTAAAATACTCTTAGATCATATAGGATTGGATAACAAGAACAATGCAACTAGAATCACAAAAGATGGATAAAAATGGGCTAAAAGATGAAGCGCGGTAGCTCTAAGACGATTATGGCAACTGGCAACAGGCTACGGTAACCGCAGCCAACACTACGATTGCGGCAGGGGTCCCTATGGTTGTCTATTGGCTATTATAATAGGCCCTATAGTTGCCACAAAGAGCCCTACAATTGCTACAACATGGGCCTCAGTTGCTGCAATGCATTTTCTCTTAATCCCATACTAAAATTTGGCAGTTTTTAGCTCTTAAAATCCCCCTATAAATATCCTCCACCTCCTAATAATTTTCAGACATAGTTACAGACTTCTATCCAATTACATACTTCCATCCTCTCTCTAAAGTTCCCCTATTTCTAAGCATCCTAATCATCTAAATCACCCAAAACCCTATTTCTAAACCTCTTAATCACTACAACCCTATTTTCTAAGCCTTCTAATTAAGCAAGGGGTGATTCATGTTCCTTCCTTCAAGAAGAGTTCATACTATTCAAGGGTCCTTTTTTTAAAAGGAGAGCTCACGCTATTTTAAAGCCAAGGTGGAACTTAGATCTAGTAATAAGCTCATTCCCTACACTCCTCGTTGTCGAAAACCAAAGGTAAGGTACTTCCCTTTTTCTCTTTTTCAATTCTGATTAGAATTCTCTCTTATTACCTTTCTCTAAGATCTAAATATGAAAAGATCTAATTTTCTGTTAATTAAAACCTGATCTAATTAACAAAACTCTAAATCTCTAAATCAATCAAATCTTGATAACAAAGGCTATGACATAAAAATCCCTCCTTTACAAGAAGGAAGAACTGTGTAGGGTTTGATTCCTATTCAAAGGGATATGCAAGCATACTGCCTCTAAGACATCAACTCTGCTAAAATTAACAACTTCTTCTCCCTATCATCTTCTTCACATAATTTAGGGCTAAAATTGTTTTTCTTAAATAAAAATCAAAACTTTATTTTTCTTTTCTATTATTCTTTATTTTCTTTATTATGAATTGTTTAGATTATTACTTTTACTTGTTTGATTTGGAAAATCTGTGCTTTCCCTAAAACTCATAAAAGCTAAAGGAAAGATCTCTTGATTTTTCCATTTAGATTTGTAATAGTTATAAGTAGATTTCTCTTATTTCGCTCTATTATTGCCATTGCTTAATATTTTCCATACATTGCACAAATAATATTTGTTTCATATATCATGTTATATCTATTCATGCATATTAAAAAAAAAAAAAACTCCTTTTTTACAAAAGCTGTTATGTGTTTAGGCCAAACTAAAGAAATAAATTTTTTTTTCTTGAATTATTTTTAACCAAAACCTAGTCTCTGAGTCCTCTTTAGTCACTCATGGACTAGTGTTTTTCCTTGGGATGAATTGTATAATTTTGGAGTTAATCAAATTTGGTTTTTCCTTTAATTTTCTCAAATAAAATAAAATTAAATTAAAGTGGCAACTCTTTTCGCAAATTATAATTTGTACAATGCAATTTTCTAAACTCATAGCAAGTTCCAATTGTGATATTTCTCCTAAGGAGCATTTTGATCTCTTAGCAAATTGGACCAATGCTAGGGCAAGGCCTGATATGAATATACTCATAAGATGAATTCCTAGGCTTTAGCTTAAATGGTGACAAAGCCCAAGCACATATCCATATGTAGAAACTACCTCGCAATTATGAGATAGGCCTCTTGCAAAAGGAAGTAAGAGCCTTGGTGAATCTAGGCAAAGTACCTCACAATCGCAAGATGGGCTTCCTAAAGAGGGAAGTGAGAGCTCTAATGAATCCAAGTGAAAAGACCTAATGAGACTCTAGGCAAAGTACCTTGTTAAGATAAGATGGGTTTCCTAAGGAGGGAACTAAGAGCCCTGGTGAATCTAAAAGGAGAGACCCAATGAGCTCTAGGTAAAAAAACAAAATAAAAGGAGACAAAGCTCTATTCATATTCCTAATAGGCAAAACACTATGACTAAACCCTAAAATGCAAAAAGTCCAAATGAATCCCAACCAGATGAAACGTAGTAAACAAAAAGCCTAAAGGAGTAAAGGCTTTCATGAAGCAAGCATAAAACGTCTAAGGAAAGGTCTTTCCTCTTTGTTGAAGGGGGAAGGGAAGAAGCCAATAAAATTATTGAGTCAAATGTATAGGCAATGGCACACAAACACGAGTAAATAAAAATAGACAATCAAAAGATTACAAAAAACAATTGCAATTTCATTTCACATGTAAAAGTGATTATATACCAAAAAGAAATAAAAAGAGAAAAAGAAGAGAAAAAGTTACCTAAAAGGGATGTCGCTACTAAAAGGAACAATAGCTGTCGCAACACTAGCTTCACTTGAAGTCGAATGGGGATCAGCTGGTGGAGTGGTAGAGGGATCAATAAAAGAAATAGCAAAAAGAGGCTCGACCATTTGAGCTTCATCATCATTGCCAGCTTTGCCACCACCATCTTTGCCATCACCATTAGCTTCACCATTTTTATTTTATCTTAAGAGAGGAGAAGTTAGCATATCTACCTCCTTCTCCTAGGCAGGAAAGTCCTTAAGACAAGGCACACCTTCCCCTTCCTTATCAATAGTCTCTTTGAATTTATAGAAGTCTGGAACATAAGACTGCTTAGCAACTTCCATCTAAGCAACCTCTTAGAAGATGCTAACAAAGAAGGCCACTACATCATGCAGGGCACTATTATAATACTGGGTAGCATTATTGTATGTATGGTAGGTGATGACAATGTCAAAGCTTTTGAACTCTATGAAGTGTTAGATGGCTTTCTTCTTAACTTTCACAGCTTTTCAACTTTATTTCTCTGAAGCCTTAGCCTCTTGGAAGCATTCTCAAATGCAACGTCGAGCACTCAAAGCCTGCACTAAGCTTTCTTGAAATCTTGGTAAAAGGTAGCAGCCTCCTCTACTTGTATGGAGAGCTCTTCATTTTGCTTACTTAGATCTTCTAACTTGGCATTGAGCTTAACAGCAGATTGTCCTTCTCAATAATTGCCTTATCCATTTTAGACAAGGCTAAGTCTCACTCAACCATAGTATCTCAAAGATCCTTAACTTTTGCTTCAACCATTTTGTAAAGCTCATCACTCACATTTAGTTAAAGCTCTACCTTAACCTTCTCTTTCTCTAACTTTGCTAGTAAAGCTCTCCTCTATTTCTCTTCCTCCAAAGCCAATTTGGTAGCCTATATCTACCTCTAGCTTCGAGTAAGCTCTTGTATTTCCTTTACTACTTTCCTTATAGCATCATAACAGTCTTTAAGAAGGCCAAGCTGAATGTGAGCTTGTTAAAGTCTAAGGTGGCTTATAATAAAAAAGCAAAGGAAAAAGAAAAAGTGAAACCCAATTAATAGGAGAAAAAGAAGTGTTAATTAAGAGAAAAAACAAATAAAAATGCTTACCTCCTGAAGCATCCTCTTCTACTTCTCAAAAGTCTCCATTAAGGATGCTAGAAGGTATAGGAGTAAAGCAAAGAAAAGTCAAAGGTACCATTGGAATTACCTACAGAGAGGTAGAAACCATTTTTGTCTCTATAGCAATGGAAGGTTATCTAAAGTCGGATCTTTAGCCCTCTCAATTATTGAAAGATTATTCTCTATAGTCTAAAGCTAGTCTTTAACACTCTGTCTCTTTGCTAATAGAGCAGCTATAGTAGGAGTCGAAGCCTATTCTGCAGCGTATTAAGCCAGCAAAGGCAAAGCTTCCCTTTAAACTAGTAGAGGAATAATAGAATCCTCCACCACAACAATGCTAGTTGAAGACAAAGATGAAAGGGGAGAAGCTAGCCTTTTCTTTTTCTTATTATTTAGGAATTCCTTTATTGTCAGTTTTTTCTTGGGTGCTTAGTAGGTAGAGGAGGAGGAGATGTCCCTTCCGCAATAGTTTGAGCCCCAACATTAGGCTCATAAGTGAGAACTGGCATCACTGTAAGTCTTTCAAAAAGAGGTGGCATAGACACTTGCTTTGAAATAATAAGAATATGTACAGTTGAAGACTCTATTAGAGTTAAAGCAATGGCCACCTCAATAAGACTTAAAAGTGAAAGGAAAAAGGTCAGACTTAGAAACTAAAAAAGTAATTCACTAAGTAAATTGTTTTCAAAAGACACAAGCCTTCCCCAATTGAAATCTTAAATAGAGAAGAGTAAAGTGCTTGAAGGGTGGCCAAGTCAAGCAAGGAGACCTTGTTCATCACATACTCCTTCAAAGCAACCTCTTATGAAGTAGCGGGAAGCCTTTTAACTCCAACACTCTTCAACCACCTCAATCTGGTGCTTTAGGCCTTATTTAAGGATTAGGGTTTAAAGGTGGCATAGATGGAAAAGTAGGATAATCCTTCGTACCTATCTGGAGCGCAAATTCTAACAAGTTATAAATCTTAACTAATGAAGCTAAGGTGGCATTGAACTCTGCATCATTAATAATATATTTTAAATGCTTTTCTAGATTCACTAACTTTTCAACAACTTTAGAGCTATAGGAGAAGGCATCTAGTACATCGATGGTGGGCAACCACTTCTTCTTCGACCCCTTTAAAACATATTCTACCACTTATTTCCCTTTACTAATAACTGGAGGAGGAGGAGGAGTTGGGACATTTCCTTTAGAGATAGTAATTCCCCTTCGTGCGACAAGGCAAGGAATAACAAGGCAAGGAGAAGCCCTCTTAGGCTGCATTATAGGTTGTACTGAAGGAAGACCCAAAAGAGCAGTCCTTGTCACAAAAGGAATAATAGGATTAGAGGCCTTAACAAGTCTTCTTCTACTTAAAGCCTCCTCTGTTTAAACTACCTCTGCTTGAGGCAGCTCTATCCAAGTCTGCTTCACTTGAGTCTACCTCATCTACTTATTAGAACCTTTAGTAGGCAAAGGACCAAAGTTAGCTCTGACTCGTACCCTTAGTCTCCCTATGTAAGGGTCCAAAATGGGAAGTTCAATAGTGGGTATGTAAACCCCTGACAAATGCTCTAAAGGTCTCCTTTAAAACATCTTAATAATTTTTGGGGTTCTTGCCTTCACTGTAAAAAACAGACAAAAAATAATAACAATGCGGCATAAAGGTCAACAACTTCAACTCCAAAGGTGTACAAGCGAAGACTTATGGGTTAACAAAGGCTTATGAATGATAACTTACCTTGGACATATGTCAGGCAGGCCTTAGGTGTAGGGTTTCCATTGGCATCTCTCATATGAATAGTAGACCCATCTTCTTCGTGTCATACACATACCTTTTATGAATAAGAGTCCTCAAGTTTTGCCTCTCATCATCCATCAGCCTCTCAAGCCAATCCCTATGGCCTTCGATTGGTAGTAGAAAATGACCAGAAAAGCCAAAGTTCTAACCTACGGCCTTGACTATCAATGATCTTAATAAGGCCAAATTTCCTCTTCTAATCTTTTACTTTCTTTTCTTTACCTATAAAAAGGCCATGAGAAGGCTTTGTTGAGGTCATGTACGCACTTGGTAATCTTAGGCACTATAGATCCTAAAAAAGCACTAAAAGAGTCTAATAGTAGGATGCACGCTGTAGGCAAAGTATAAGACTTCAAAGTAGTGAAAGTCCCTTATAGATTTGGGAGTCAACATCATAGGGTTTACCTAGAAGTAATTGAAGCATTCCACCATAAACCAAGTTGGAGGAAAAAGAAGACCAGCCTCCATCTGGTGATAAAAGATGATGTAATGCTTATTATCCTTAAGAAGGATATACATCTGGATCACCCGAATAGATCCTTTCATGAGGAAGAGCTAAGCAAAATGCAAACTAGTTGTTATGGTCTACATTCTCACTGAAGGTGGCAAACTTGCTTTTTCTGCTAAAAGGTTCAATAGCTCCTTATAACTTATTAAGAATTTGCTGGTATTGTGCAACACTCACTTTGTCTCTTTTAGGGTAAGTATCCTTTTTGGGTATCATTAAGCAAGAAAAGTAAGAAAGAAAACAAATGACATAAAAAATTAGGAGAATAGAGAACGGCAAGAATAGGATAAAGCTTCAGAAAGATAAGAATAGTAGAAAGAGAAGAGGAAACTCGAAAGAATTGTAAAAAAGTAAATAAGAGCTCTAAAGTGAGGAGTTGAAGGGTAGATATAGAGGAAGGCCCTTCAATAACTGCCAAGCAATAATGAGGGAAAACAAAAAGGCAATTATCATTTGAAATCCCTTTGAAAATTATGCTAGTTACAATGGCACGTGGCCATACTTGGACATAAAGAGACATACATTAAATGGATGACTTTATCAATCATAAAATATATCAAAATGAGTTTTGCTGATTTACTTACCCTACGAGGGACTTTCAGGCAAAGCTCACTAGACAATCTGATCACTTCAACTAAGCGAAGCCACCCTACTAACTATACTGCTTCGTCGAGGCAAAAGTAATAGCAATAAGGTTAAGATATGCTCTTTGGCAAAGCTAAACAGAGAAATAAATTTTTTAACTAAGGCTTCATTCTTTTGCCTTTGCCTCAGTGAAATAGGGGACCTCTAAATAGGGATAAAAATAGCCTAAAAGTATAGTAGGCATAGAGGCAATCAAAACCCACTTCCCAAAGGGAGAACCATTAGGTGGCACACCTTTGCCCCTTGACACAACTAACTTGTTATATAACAAGAGACACATTCGCAGACCATGCTTGCCACAACTTGTGTGCTTGCCACACTAATCAAAGACATAATATGTCAAAAAAACATTCTTTCTCTCCTAAGACCACTATTACATGTCTTTATCATGCAAAAGCCTACAAAATAGAAGGATAAACACTTGAACCTATAGCTTGAAATATGCATCTCGCTTATCTCCTTTCTCTCACTAAAAAGCTCTTGAGCTAACTTACCTGAAAAGAGAAATCTCCTTCTCCAACAACTACCAACAAATCTCATTACTGAATTTGAGTGTTGGAGGCTCTTTGTTGTTTTTGGCGCTCTTGACCTTTGTTTCTACAAGCTCTTAGCATACAAGCCAAATATAAGAGTTTTAGCCCTAATCATCTTTTTTTGACAAGCTTCGATCAGAACTCTTTCCTAAAAAGGCTGTTCGGACCAAAGGCAACATTTGGAGAGGCCATTTTTTATGGAATCAGAGACCTAGTTAATTAAGGCAAGTAAGGCAAAGGTGGTGATGGGAGCTTGAAATTGAGCAAAAGAATCGATGAAAGTGATGGTGGTGGGGTTGGATTGGGGATTGCAAATTAGGAGCGTGGGAGGAGATGGGGAACACATTTTTCATTGCTGAGAAAATATGCGAATTGGAAAATGAAAGAATAAAGAATATAAGGAAAGGAATAGAGCAAAGTTTAGAGAAGGTGAAGCCTAAGTATTTTGATTTGGTTCAATCTACTCAATTTTTTTGTATTGAAAATTGAACCAAATCAAAATAATCAATTTTTCCATGCTTAAAATCAAAATCGGACCAATTTTTTTTTAAACTGAAATGAATTGCTCAATAGATTTAGTTCAATTTGATTATTTAATTTTACTAGAATAATGCTGACCATTAATTAGACACACAATTATTTCTTACTTCCTGAAGTTTCCATAAAATATAAACAATAGACTCCACTGATACCAGACAAATATTATTAGTGGCAAGAGACAGAGTAATACAATACCACTACCTATTAAAATCATAGTATGGATAGCAACTAAGTGAAGCATTAAAATAGAGGATAACTAGACTTGTTAAGCCAAATGACAAACAATAAACATATGCTCAGTTGTGTTATCAGAGGCTAAACACAATGGGTTCATATATTTTATTCACATTGATATTCAAAATTATTACAAGATGATATTTAAATTTAATAAAATAATAATAATAATTTACTTGTATTAAAATATTTTTAAAAAATATAAATTAAATAAAAAAATATAATCAAAACTTGTCCAAAAGGCGAGCCCATCACTCTTTATATTAGATGCATTGTAATTTCTATCCTTACTAAAATATATTTACATTAAATAATTTTTTTATTATGAATTAAAAGGAAGCTTCCTTTTTTTTAAAGTTCAGGAATGGATAGAGGTGAATGCCCTAATTCAAAGTGTTCTCCTAATCAGTATAAAGTAAGGCTACGTTCAGATCCGCCAGCTAATAAGCCAGTCTTAGAAACTATTCTTTAGTTGTACCCAATCAATAGTGAATAAGTCAATGAGAAACTGATCTTTAAGGACCTAAATTATATTTGTCAATATGTGGGGAAAAAAAAAGGAAAATTTAAAAAAATATCTTATGATTTTGCACTTTTGCAAATATAAATCTAAGATTTTTTTTTTTTTCTAAAACCAAGTATGTATATCATGCAATTAATAATTAAAGTCTGACATCTCAACACCATCAGTCTCAATGATGGAATATTAAATTTTACTCTCTTTATTTCAAAATATTTATCATTTTAGAAAATTATTTTGTTTGAATTTACTTATCATTTGTTTGCTGTAAAAAACATCTAGGTAGATGTAACAAAAACCTTTAGATTATTTTAAAATGGGTTTCTATTTCAATACTAGCCAAATCTAGGAATTTGTGCTGATATGACAATATTTTTAATTTTTCTTTTCTTTTTCTAGAACTTGATGAAGCCAATAATAAATTTATATATATTTTTTATAACATTCAAAAACAAAATAGTACTCTTTCATAGAAATAATGGAGAATCAAAGCCATTAATAGCCAAACAATACTATTTTTCACTATTTTTTATATGAATAGTCTGAATAGTAAAGAACAAGTATAAATAAAAGACAAAAGAAAAGTACTCAGAAATGACGTATTTAGGGTGAAAAATCCCATCAACATTAGATCTGGAAATTAGAAAATACTATAAAATAACCTAAAATGGAAATATATAGGTTTTAGGAATCATCAATTACCAACCGGGTATTTATAGGAACAATAAAACCATAAATACCCCTCAGGTTTTGCTAACTAGACTGATCATATTTGGGCTTCAAATTGATGAGGACCTTAACCTGATGACTTATGGGCCCAATAATTTCTAGGCCAATGTAAACAATGCCCCCTGCAAATCTTTGTCTTTGATAAAAGATGGAGGGTTGCATCTTGTCCTTTATTGATGCTCAATTAGACTCATTCAACCAATTCACTCGACCACTCACTAATTGATTCAACTCGGCCATACTTGCTTAAATATAAAGGGTCACTATTAGATCATCATGTCTGTTTGGCTTTCAAAATGGTTATTAATCCAATAAATGTGACCCTTTTTCATATCTCAACAATTAGGTTTTATAACCATCACATGTAATGATTATGAGTAGCCAAATCGTCGCACTTATGGAGACTCTAGAAGTTAGTCATTAGGTAACCAAACTATCACGACCCCTCTATTCCTATTCCTTTTTGGATATAAATAGTAGTCTTGCCCCATTTTTACTTTCATTTTTTACATTCTTTACTTTCTTTTAAAACTTTTACTCTGCTTCTGCCTTTACATATTCAAGTGCATTCTTAGTTCTTCCTCAACTCCATCAATTAAGCCTTTATCTTCCAAAATATTTATACAAATTTTATAGCTTTTGTTCTTTTTTTTTTTATACTAGCATCATCTTATAATTTTGTTTTTCTTATATGTGTGCACTAGGATGACCAAGTCTAAGGGAAAAGAAGTATCTACCAGTAGCCCAAAAGAAACCTTCAAAAAGATGGTCAAATCTAGTGAACCCATTTCTTTTAAGGTATTGAATGGCTCTTCTCTGGACCTTGTGCTCAGTCCCATTCTTATCGAACATAAACGTGTCTTTGAAAAATTCCTTCTCAGCACTCATACCCCTTAGGTTTAGTTCAAAAAATTTCTTAAATTCCTACATGTATGCAAAAATGCCTCGATCTTGGCTAACTATCCCATTTAATTATGTCTCTTGGTTTGACCAACTCTATCCTTTTTTCTATGATCAATGGAAAAACCTTGGTATTTAGGAACTTTTGTAGCTCACCAAAACTAAAATTTGCTTCTAAAAACACTTATTAATTTCTTTTTTATTGTTTCGATCAGCTAAAAGCAATGTTTTCTGCTTTCACTTTGGCCCTATGTCCATTACTCTGTATGATCTAGTCATTTTGTTTAATCTCCCTTTAATTAGTGAATTCGTTAACGCTTCTTTGGAAGTCGAGGATGACCAAAGTGACATCAATTTTGGCAAAACTTCCTATAACTATAGCAATTTTATATTAAAAAACTGATCTTCAGAGCCTCATCCCTCCAAACAAGAGCACGTCGCTTTTCTACTCTATTGGTTGTGCAAATTCATTTTTTGTATGGCCTCGGTCAAAGTGACAAAAGAGCATTTAAAGATCACACTTGCTCTTGCCTTTAATCAAAAATTGCTAGTTAGCCCTTGCATTCTTGCCCATATGTACCGAGCCATCCATACCTTCCTCTATGATGGCTCACCCTAATCTTTTAGAACAATATGTGGACTAATGTGGATGGTCCACTTTTGGCTTTTCTCATACTTTCCTGAACTCTCCCACCATTCATCTAAGCACGACCCTAGTACAATCTCAAGTTACGGTCGATGGGACCAAAACTATACTTTTAAAAACCTTGAATCCAAATAAGTTTTTTACTTCTTCTATTCCATCGAGCACAGATCATCTAACATTTTTTGCCCTTTTCGTCCAACTGAATTCAGCCTTGAATGGACTTGATTTAGATATGAAGACCTTTCTCCAATGAACGAATTCATATAAGATGAATGGGTTGAATCTTAGGCTAGTAATTTAATTGCTTAAGACTTACACTTTAGCATCCTTTTAGATAACAAATGTGGGGTTGAAGTGTACCAACCTAATATCTGTGCTTGGCAATTCAAACTGACTCAAGGGTTACCTTTTTGAACTACCTTTTCCACTAATGATAGTCATGGGACTCGACCATTAGTCCATCTACACTTAATTCTAGAAATCAATGCTCTCTAAAGTGAGAGGATGATCGATTTTAAAATTGAAGACTTGCTTCTCCACCTTAATTGTTTTGAGCTATATAGTGAATGGCGGGTTGGTAGCATCTAGAGATACATGTCTAAAACATTTGATGAAGTTTTTATTTTACAAGATTTCACCACCCCTTTTTCCACTACTCAATATATCTCTGGTTCATCTCATGTCATGCAGGGTCAAGAATCAGCCATGACTAAAGGTATGCATCTTACCGAGATTACAAACTTCAAACATTTTTATAGAATAAAATATAATTACCTTAAGCCATATGAAATGTATCACTAAATAAAACCTATACGGGGCTAAGCTTCAAATTGAAGCAAATAAAAGGGCTTTAAGAAAAAGGGAAGAAATTGCCAAATGAAGGCAAGAAATCTTGACCTAAGAATGGCTTCTTCAAGACATATGAGACTTAGGTAAAGAAGCTATGTTTTGCCTAGGATGGGTAAAAATAAGGGTTCTTAGACCTAAATGGCCTAAAATTCTAAATGCTCCTTTTGGAGTAACTGGGCCCCCTTTAAGTCAAACAAATCGCCAAGAAAAAAGACCAAGTTTCTTAGGCCTTTTCTTATGTTGATGATTGTCTAAAGGTTACAATTTGGCCATTGTCCGAGCTCACAAACGAGTTCCCTTTAGTTTGGCTAGGTATAACCTATTTTATGTTTTGTTTATATTCAAAACTCTTTCTTACTAATTGTGTTTTTTTTTTTTTTTAGAGGCTATTCCAAGAGAAATTTCAAGCCATCCTAAGGAACTTCCTCCTTTAGAGGCCGAGGAACCTCCTCGAAAAAGATTCATACTTAAGGTATGTGCCTTGATTTAATATTTATCTATTTCTTCATGCCAAACCTAATCTAATATCAATTTTCATTTTTTCCAGGCTAACAGGGTTAAAAGCATGAACCTAAGAATCAAGCTTTCCTTTCCTAACAAAAATTTTGCTGGCTTAAAACTGAATCCCTCAATCAATTTAAAGGATGGTCAGTCAACTGATCTTCCCTCTGTCGAACTAAGCATCCTATCCCATATGGAGAAAGAAGTTCCTCCCTCAACTAAGCAAGAACCCCTTCACTCTGAAAAACATATAGATCTGAAGGTAGGTCAACACAAAAGGAATAAGCCCGTGCCAAGCTAGTTACACTCTTTGGGTAAAGAAAAAAGTGCCTAAACCTGAAATAGGAATCCAACTTGGAATCGAACTTAACGATCCTAGGAAGGAGAAAGAAGAACCATTTGATAGATCATTGCCTACTTATCATGGACTAGCCCACTTAGCTATTTAGTGATCTCAATATAAAGATACAGAGACTAATATTCTAGATAATCTAGACACCGTTCTTCCTCTTAATGTTACAGCCGAGGTAAGTTTTTTATATATATATATATATGTTCTGCTTGATACGACCTTTAACTAAAACCTTCAATTGGTTTTAGGAGGAAGATCTAGACAGGTTGACCAATTTCTTTTCTAACTTTAACTCTAAAGCCATTTAGCCTATTGCTTCTACTAAAGCTTTTGTTCAAGCCGATACCACTCAAATTCATGAGGCACTGAATTTGGCTCATGCTATTAAAGGCCATCTTGACAAACTAGCCTCCTTCAAGGATTATGGTTCAACCATACTACCAGATGATGAGGCTGTCAGTATAATGTGTGATTCACTATCTTTCATTCATCAACACACCTCATCTAACCATTTTGATATTAGTGCTAAGGCTAACATCAACGACTTCTTCCTTGGACTTCATACTTATACCAAAGACTATCAGGCAGCTTAAATCATTCTGAACCAATACTAAGTTGCCACTCAGAAAATAGTTAAGATCGATATTTTAGTTCAACAAATAAAGAAGTCAAACATTGAAATGGTCACCAAGTAGAAACAATTGTCCGAGCAGAAGAAACATATCTTGTATGAGATTGACTAACTTGGTCAAGAGATGCATCAATTAGAGGCCCAAGCTGTTGAAGTTGACCATATGAAAGATATCAATGCTGGTTTAATTGAAGAGACAAAATCAAACCTTGAAGGCATCAATAAAAACTGGCAAGCTATAGTGTTAGCAACTCAATCTTTAGAGCCCGAAGTCCTAACAGCCCTATCTTGCCAAGACCAAATTTTTAAAATTTGAGAACAATTTTTTAAGCTTTTGTAATCATAAATGCTACATGAAATATTATTATTTTGTTTATTTATTTACTTATTTATTTTTATATATTTTTTCTTTTAAAATTAATATTCATATATTTTGCGCATATAGTAGTTTGGAATAAAAACAAATATTGAGAAATTGAACCCTTAACATTTCATTCGACTTAGTAATTTACAAAGATTAGGGCCAATCTCAAAAATTAGATTCAGCCTTTCAAGTCCATTTAGTTACTATCTAATTTGGAATAAAGGTTCAACTTTTACATATGACTTTTTAAAACAATGATATATCAACTTCTTTCCAAAGTGATAACCTATACAATTTTAAAAACTTGCCATTGATTATTTGGTCATGTAATTCACCGTCTCGATCTAGGAATTGGTATGCCCTATTTTATTTTATCTCTTTGACTTCATAAAAGCCTTCCCAATTTGGAGACCATTTACCTAATTCAGGTGTCTTAGATCCCACTGGCAATACAACTTTCCAGACCAAGTATCCCACCTTGAACTCCTTCGATTGAACTCTTTTATTATAAGTTTGCTCTACTCTTTTCTTTTGTGCTTGAATTCAATCTAGAGCTACTAGCCACTCATAATTAAGGTTGTCCAATTCTCTAAACATTACTTGATTATATTGATTAGCTATTAATTGATTTTGAAGTTTTTTCCTCAAGGATTTCATTATTAGCTCTGCAGGAATCATCGCGCTATAGCCGAACATGAGCTTATAGGGAGTTGCCCCCGTAGCTATTCTTAGCATAGTTCTAAGGGCCCATAGAGTCTTACTTAATAAATCATGCCATACTTGGGGATTATCATCAACCATTTTTTGGATATTAGCTTTAATTAACTTGTTCATTGATTAGGGATGACCATTAACCTGAGCATAATATTTTGTGGAATGAATTAGTTTTATACCATATTCCCTATAGAACTCCTTGATCTCGTCTATAGTAAAAATCATCCCCTGGTCAGTCATAATTATCTGTGGTAAGCTATTATGGTGCAAAATATATTCGTTGAAGAATTTAATGACCGACTACTGATTGACTACCTTCAATGGTGTCGCTTCTACCCATTTCGAGAAGTAATCAGTCGCCACCAAAATAAATGAATGTTATTTAGAAGATGGTGGATAAATCTTACCAATGATATCAATGGCCCATCCTCTGAATGACTAGGGTTTTATGATCGAGTGTAACTCATCAGCTAGAACTTGTTGAATCGGTCCATGCCTCTGACAAGCTTCACATCCACTAGCATAATCATGATAATCTTTTTTTATATTGGGCCATTAGAAACCATGCTGTTCAAAAAGCTGCCTCATCATCTTGCCTGATTAATAAGCCCCAGCCACCACCTCAAAGACCTTGGCTATTACTAGCATTGCTTCCTTAGGACCAAGGCATAACAAAAGTTATCCACTAGGATACCCCCTATACAACTCACCTTAATCTTTCCAAAATCTTAGCGCAATTAACTTAATTTTATGATTTGCCCCTAAGGACGAATCCTTTAAATAACTTACCATCTTTGCTTGCCAATCCTTCGAAAAGTCCATTGCAAATATACTTTGATGCTTCATTATTTTTTCCTCTAACCAATCTATTCCCTTAACACACAATACTGAAATTGGTGTGTATCCAAAAGGAACCTTACCGAACTAAGTCAAATATCTAGATGTCCTATGGGCCAGCAAATTGGCTTCCTTATTTTCAATCCTTACAGCATACTCCAATGAGAAATGCTCAAAATTATCCAACAAATGCATTGCTTTATTATAGTAAGGCCTGAGAGCTGCTGACTCACAACTATACTCTACCAAGACTTGCTTCACTACCAATAGTGAATCTCCCCTGATACCAACATACCAAACTCTAAGTTCTACAATAATCTCAAGCCCAATAATTAAAGCTTCATATTCAGCTTAGTTGTTGGTACAAGAAAAGCCGAGTACAAATCCTAATTTGGTTGAAACGCCTGCAGGTGATGTGAAAACTATGCCTGCCCTAGCTGAGTTCGTCATTCTTGATCCTTCAAACTACATTTGCTAATTTGTTTCAACTAGACAGTTGACCTCTATGATTTCCTCATTAGTTGGATGGTGGGCCAGGAAGTCAGCTAATGCCTACCTCTTAACTATCTTTTAGGGGATATATTGTAATGCAAACTCTGATAGTGCTATGATCCATTTACCCATTTTATTCCTTAGAAAAGGCTAAGGTAAGATATACTTGATTACATTAGTCTTGCTAATAACTAAAATCACAACTGTTAGTATATAATACTGAGTTTTGTACATGAAAAATACAAAGCTAAGCATAATTTCTCCTTTGGCATGTATTTAACCTCGGTCATCATTAAACACTAGCTAAGATAATAAACTGCCCTTTCAAACCCTTCCTGTTCTTGAGTAAGCATACTCCCAATGGAATAATGTATATAAAATCAGAGGCTAATTCAGTCTTGGAGGAGTCATGACCAAAGGTTGTGTTAGATAGGCCTTAATTTCATCAAACACTGCCTAGTGTTCCTTGGTCCATATGAACTCATTATCATTTTTAATCTTCAATGATTCCCTCTATGACCAAAGTTTACTTGCAGTATTTGCTATAAATCTTCTCATAAAGTTAATCTAACTGATCAACCTTTGCAATTCTTTCTTAGTATGGGGTGGTGGTTTGATAATGGCCTTGGCTTTTTTCTTATCTAACTCTACTCCCCTTTGGTGAACTAAGAAACCAAGGAAGTTCCTAGCCGATGCTCTAAAGGCATACTTGAGAGGGTTCATCTTTAACTTGTGCATTCTTATTCAATCAAAAGCCTTTCAAAGGTCAGATAGATGTTGTTTTTCTTGCTGGGACTAAATAACAACATCATCTATATATACCTCTATGAATTTTCCAATCATGTCATGAAAAATAAGGTTCACGGCCCGCTGGTAAGTGGCCCCAACATTTTTTAAATCGAATGGCATGACCACCCATTCATATGTACCAATTGGTCTAGGACATCTAAAAGCAGTCATACTTATATCGTCTTCTGCAATTTTAATCTAATTATAGCCTGAATGTCCACCCATAAAGCTAAGAATTATATTGCAAGCAGCTAAATCAATCAATATATTTGAAATCGGCATAGGATACTCATCCTTAGGAGTTGCCGTATTTATATTTCTAAAATCCATGCAAATTCTCAACTTCCCATTTTTCTTGATTACAAGGATAATGATAGAAAGCTATTCCACATATATAGCCATTCTTATAAACCCCGCTTCAAAAAGCCTCTTGAACTCCTCCCAAACTAACTCTTCTACTTCTTTCGACATATGTCTTATGGGTTGCTTGAATGGCTTATATCCTGGTTTAATTGATAGTCTGTGTCTTACTAGGACTTGGTCAAGGCTAGGCATTTCATCATAATTCTAGGCGAAACAATATTTTTATTCTCTCAACAATGTTACCAACTTTACCTCAAACTCAGTATTCAATTTTGCACTTATGAAAGTAAATTATAGATTGGCCTCAGTACTAATATTCACTTCCTTCAAAGGGTCTTGCACCTCATGGGTTCATCTTGAAGCTTTTGAGAAGCCATTTTCAAATTCTCTAATCGTACTTGCCCTGCTAGATCTTCTTCCTCATCCTTGTAAATGCATTCAGCCACAATTATGCCCCAATCCTTGAAGAATTCTTCTATCTTCTTTAAAACCTTCTTTTGATGCTTGGACATATCTATATTTAGTCAATTAGAAAATGATGCTCGGCTAATAGGCCAAACTAAAGAAGGTTTAGAGACCTCATTTGCCAAAATCATTGACTAATCTAAAGGTGTGAGCTCAAGTTGTTTCTTCACATTCTTGGCATATTATCTATATAATCTAAGCTTGAGGCTCATAGAATAATGAATTTGCCATGTGTACTTCCTCCTTAAATGGGTTTGCATCAATTTGCACTATCTCTACATAACCTTTTTGGAATAAAATCAAATTCTAATGCATAGATGAAAGAATGCAATTATTGGAATGAATCCAATCGCGGCCTAGTAGAACGCTGTAGTTAGTTTTAACATCTACCATAAACATACCCTCAGGGCAAGTTTCGCGACTGACCTTTATCTGAATTGTTAAGAATCCTTCTATCATTATTTCCCCCAGTGAAGTCATTCATCGAGATATCAACCCTTTCCAAATTTTCCTTAGTTAAAATGAGCTTCTTGAGAAGTCTTAGTAGCATAATATTTACTCTAATGCCATTATCCACTAAAACACGGTTCACAAGTACCCCATTTATTTTGGCCTTAATGTAAAATGGTCGGATATGGTTGGCCAAGGCCATTGTTGGTTTCTCCAATATAATTGACTATTGAACTTCTTCACCATTCACAGAGGGTTCGGCTTCCAAAACATCTCCATCCAAGGTGAATTGCTGATCAGGCTTAGGTAAGAAATCATTAGGCAAAATGGTGACCATACTGATATTTCCTCTTAGATATAAAAATCTTGCACCTGTAGGTGGAGTCTTCATAAACTCAGTATCATCACAAGGCCCTTCCAACTTGCACATTTCATTCTCAATAAGATCTTCTATAGCTAAGTCATCATCTTCCAAGGCTTTTATCATAATTAGTAACTCAAGTTCCCCCTGTGTGTGATCATTCTTTAAAACCCACACTCTTTTTTCTTTATTAGATGACTCAGCCCCTTGTGTGTATAATTTGGCCTTAAGAATCATTCTTCGCTCATTGTCTTCCTGTAATTGTACTTCGACTTCAACTGCCTTTTGCATATTGCTGGCCTGGATCATTTGTTCCACTTGCCTGATAAATGATGTATTTTCAACTTGCCACTGTGGACTTCCTAAAGCGACTGGTTTTCCTTTTTGAGTAACTAAATTGGCCCATTCAACTTGTCTCTTTCTTTAAAGCCTCCTCTTTTATGTCTTAGTTAGCATTGGCTTCCTTTCTAACTTCTGGCCAAGCTTATGAAGACTTTCTATCTTTCCCTTAGGGGGAAATGCTCTTCCTATCTTTCAACATTTTGGGACCATGGTTTGAATGTGCTTAGAGGTCTCTCCCTTTTTTTGACTCTTGGTCCTTGATCTAATTGCTTTGTAGGGATCTAAATAGAGGTTATTGTCTTTAATGCCCCTGAAACCAACCTAAAAATTTAGGTGAATTTTGAGCTGCTTAGATTTCTCTTAGCCTTTTAGGTGGCTTTTTCTAGCGTTGGTGTTCTAATCGATCCACACCTTTTTCCCATAGCTATCAGCATTTGAGAGTTTCTTTATCGATCCTGCTCAAATCCTTTCTTTTTGGACATAACCTACATTTAGATTTACATGATGGACATAAGAGACATGCTTGTGATATATTCACCTTTTGTAGTTGCTCAGCCTCCTTGCTGAACTCAAAGTTTATCCAAAATAGCTTCAATCATAGGTTGCTTGCCTTCAACTTTCCTGATTATATCTATTTTCTCCTTTGGTCAATCTACTAAGTTCTTTTGTATTTGCTTAGGGCTAAGGATCTTCCAGTCGGTCATATTAATTTCTGCCACATGAGGTGCAGTAACCGCTTCCTTGAAAAATATATTTGTTTCAACTTGGGTCTTGCTCTTTTTTGAGAATGATAATTGTTCCTCATTAATGGTCTTTCATATGATATTTCTGAAGATAATGCAATTGTTGGTGCTATGTTTAAAGGAGTTATGCCATTTGCAATATTCCTTCTTGGCCTGTTCTTCATATGGTGGGATAATATGGTCAGTTGATAAGGTAATCTGATTGTCTTTTAGCAAGCAATAAAAAATATCATCGACCGTAGTAAGATCAAATGAGTACTCTTTGGCTATCTTGTTAGGTTCAACAACTTTCTTTTTGAAAACTAAAGGTTTATTTAGAGTTGAACATTCATATGAGCCTCCAGCCTTAAGGTCAGCTAAGCAAACTTCATCTTCTGAATCAAACTCCTCAGCTTGGACATTAAAGACCTCAATTTGATCTTTGTAATATGTCCCTTTTGATGAAGACTTCCTTTGATCCTTCTCTTTTAAAAGCCGCTCACGGCCATTGACTTGATCCAATAAATCATAAAAATCTCTGAATCTGTGACCTTCGAAATTCTCCTTAATGGTGATGTTCATACCATGAAAAGCTAGTGTTACCAACTCTTGCTCTGAGATACTAGCATTACAATAAGCCTTCATCTTCCTAAACTGAGCAATATATTTTTCAACCGATTTGCCAGGCAATTGATACGTCCGAGCTAAATCGGCCAAAGTGATATTTGGAGGGGTGCGGTAAAACTTAGTATGGAACTTCTCCTCCAACCTCTAGGTGATAATAGAATTAGCTCTCAAGTTAGTGTACTAAGTGAAGGTGATTTTAGTAAGGGAATTTCCAAAAAGCCAAAGCTTTAGAAAATCTTCAGCAGAAGCTTCTCCACATTGTGTAGTAAATTGAGAAATATGCTCAATCGTATTAGAATTCTCTTCACAAGAGAAAAGAATGAACTCTGGAATTTTGAAACCCCTTAGAAAAGGGTATACTTGGTCAATCCAATTTGAATAAAGCTTCCGATATACAAGCAGAGCATTTTCTCTAAAATTAACACCCATTCTCCTTAGTGCCCTCATCAGATCATTATCTACTGGCTATTCATTTTGGTAGTCATCCTCTTATACAGGTTTATTAATCTCCTTCTGACTATGACTAGGGTTCAATTGCATTTTGTTACGCTGTTGAAACTCAGACTCCAATAATTCCTTGTCAAATCAGTTATTGCCAAAGTATTGATCATCTAAGTATTGATTTCCACAACGAAACCGACCAGGGTATCCTTCACCATATGCATCTTAATTGACCCTTTCACCCCTTCTCAAAATGTTGACTTCCCCATATCTTAATTCATCTCAAGGCTCTAACCTTCTATTTTCTGGGGCATTCCTTCGCAACTGGTCATTGAATTTCCTTATTCCAGCAATGTCCTCGTTCTGTCCCTCTATGAGTTTAGTGAAAGGAGTAAGGGCCGTTGTGAAAAGGTTAAGTGACCGATCAGTAGTTTGTTGGACTATTCGATTTTCATCCACCAGAGGCCTCATTACTATAGCAATCTACTCAATCATGCTAAGATACATATCATTGTTAGCATGAGATACACCTTCGACAATAGTTACCTAATCAGCTTGACCCAAAACCATTAGCTTAGGAGGAATGGCTATTCGGTTGTATTCAGGATCTTTGCCCAGCCGAACATGTTCTCCTGTTGGACAAGGATCTCGGCTCTAACGTCCTTGTTGCCCCCAGCGTGCCACAACTTTTATCACTTGACTAGTGTTTTCTATGGCCAAATTGGCCTAATTTTCTTAAATAGCCTCGGCTATTAAAGTTGAGCTATTGGCTAAAGTCGAATTCTTTATAGATGTAGCCATGTTTGGAATTAAGAGTGGTCCCACTAGGCATGCTAAAAAGATATTTGCTATAAAAAATATCTAAGTAGATGCAACAAAAAACTTTAAATTATTTTAAAATGGGTTCCTATTTGAATACTAGCCAAATCTAGAAATTTGTGCTAATATGACAATATTTTTAATATTCCTTTTCTTTTTCTGGACTTGGTGAAGCAAAAATAAATTTATATATATTTTTTATAACATTCAAAGATAAAAATAGTACTCTTTCAGGGAAATAACAGAGAATCAAAGCCATTAAAAGCCAAACAGTACTATTTTTCACTATTTTTTATATGAACAGTATAAATAGTAAAGAACAACTATGAATAAAAGACAAAAGAAAAGTATTCAGAAATGACATGTTTAGGGCAAAAAATCCCATCAACATTAGATATGGAGATTAGAAAATATTATAAAGTAACCTAAAATTGAAATATATAGGTTTCAAGAACCATCAATTATCAATTTTAGGAATATGATATATAGGTTGCATGAACTATCAATTAAGGAATATTGAGGGTATGTTGGCCAAGCTGTGCTGTCAACCCACGATCACCAAGAATTAATTTTGAGAAAGTTTTACTGGTATTGATATCAGTGATGCCTAAATCACATCTATGAGAGAGTTTTTATAGAAACAATAAAACTTTAAATACCCTTCAGTTTTTGCCAACTGGATTGATTATATTTAAGTTTCAAATTAATTAGGACCTCAACTTGATGACTTATGGGCCAAATAATTTCTGAGCCAATGTAAATATCGTTTTAGAATTTTAATAATATATTTATTTTTTTTAACTTTATCCTTCATTTTCTCGCCACTAATTATTTGTATCAATAAAGGGTAATTTATCATTTTTATTTTAAAATTATGATAATTTGATAATTTTCTTAATTTAAATATTAAAATGTTAAACAACACATTTTGAAATAGAGAAAATAGAGAGTAATAAATATAGACATTATTTTATTAACAAAAAAATACCTCAAACTCTTAATTATAAAAACGCAAAATCACATATGTATATGGTAATTTTTGAATTTTCCTTAATTTTAAAATTATATGTATATTTTTATTTCGAATTAGCTCCATTATGTTTGTTTATTAACACACCACATCAAATCAAACTGAAAGATTAATTTTTACTGCGCTAACTGCTAAATTATATAACGGACCAAAACTCTAATTTTACCCTCAAAAAAAAAAAAAAAATACATACATGATTTGCAAAATCGCCAAATCACAGGTAAATTTTTTTTTTTTTTTTTTTTAACTTCCCAAAAAAAAAAAATTGATCTTTTAAGAGAATAAAATGGAGTAGCCATTTTGTTTTTATCGACTTGGGTGATTGAATTCTAGGCGGCCTGCAATTTTCAAAATTCCATGGAAGTAGAGTAATAAACTACAAGGCAGTAGCTGAGCCAGATACAGAGAGAGCGAGCGAGCGAGCGAGAAAAATGGCAGTGTACTCCAACTTTGCATCTTTGTTCGATAAATTAAAGGTGGAAGATCCATGTCTTCCGCCTACTACTTGGGAATCTATTCCTTCTCAAAATGGCTCCCGTACCTATCCACCAAATTCCCCTCCTCCTCCGCCGCCTCTACACCCTGTATCCTCCGTCTCTGTAAGTGGTTTTCAACTGTATAATTATTGATTTTAGAGATATCTATGATTTTGCACTTTGTATGCTAATGTGTTTTTTCAAAATTTTGGTTTGGGTTCATTGTTGATAGCGTGAAAGGGTCAGTAGTTTTCATAATTCTAACTGAAGATATAACTTAGCTGTATCTGCGATGTGAACATTTCTGTAATTTCTTTGTAAACTCCATGTTATTTTTTGAGTTAATGCTATTTTAAGATGCTTGTTGACATATTACTTTGATGCAGTAAATGGGTTGTTCACGTCTTCAGCAGAAGTTGTGTAGTTGTGTAATGAATATGATATTTGTTTTTTGGTCTCAGGAGGCAAGTTTGGTAAGATTGGCATTGAATGCTATGCAAGGTGTGGAATCAGCTCTTGTTAGTATTGAAAAGCTTTCTGCTGCCTTTTGTTCTGACCCAGCTGATAGATCCTACCATCGAATTCCAAGCCTATGGAACCGGTCTTCAAGCACTCAGGCATTGGGAAATATTCTCAACTCCATAGGCTGCTTGGGTTGTCTGGTTTTTCTTCTCCGTAAATTTGTGGATAATTTTATGCATATAAATATGGGCATGCATTCATCAGGAAATGGGCACGAGAATACTGAATCAGTTTCTCAAAGCCATTGTTACAGTGGCAAGCCAAAGGAAGAGTGTCTTTCTTACAGTCTAGTTAATCAGGCATTTGCTGTAGCTATAGGAAAGGTATTAGATGGATACACGTGTGCTTTGAATACAGTATATGCATCAGCAAAATTGAGGGGTTCATCAGAAAACGTTGATGTGGTTTTGCATAAGTCCTATGAAGATGCATTCCTCACGAGCATAGTTCATTCTAAAGTTACACTATTGGAGGTGTATCTGCACACAAAGGAATTGAGGACTCAGATTGAAGCACTTGGAAATATATGCAATGTATATAATATTGCTCTTTGTTTCTCAATGTCTTCTTTGGAGGAATTAACTGCTAAATCAGCCTTGGAGTTCTGTAACTTCTACAGAGGAGGGGATCTTCTTACTTATCTATATATGCACCTACAGGTCTGCTTAAAATTGTTTACAGTGTTTCTTCCTTATCTTCTTTTTCCACTTGTTCTCCCTTGATGCACAAAAGTAATGATCATTGATAAGATGTGCTTTTCAATTAATTTCAGTTGTTTTAGTTACTAGCCTTTGCAAATGACATCTTTTCACTTGGCTGTATATTATTTAATGGAAATTATGAACTCTTTTTACTCACATGCCAGATTGCTGTGAAGTGTTAACTTTCAACTGTTGGATAAGTATATAAGGTTGAATACACTCGCTTCTCAAAATTTTGTTCTCTACGTGAAATGAGATTATGGATGGCTTCTATTGTAAATATTGTATTTATATATATTATGATGTCGAGATCATAGGTTGCCACACTCTTCCTTTTTAAGTTCATGTTTTGATTTTTTTGGAAGTCAATCTTAACTGCTTCCATGTTTTGGATTTTCTGTTTCCTTGGATGGCTTGTATCACGTGACATGTCTCATGGTTCATCTGAACCATCCTTGCAACTATGTTCCTGTAGGTTGCTGATCCTGCTCAACATGCTCTACTCAAGTTCCTCTTTCTTCGCTCATGTGGACCATATTGTGGATTTATAAGATCATGGATATTTAAGGCTGAGACTAGTGATCCATATAAGGAGTTTGTAGTAGAATGCAATGAAAATCTATCACCTAATCTGCATTATAAAGCTGGTATCCCTTTTGACTTCCCATTGGCGAGTATTAGGGTAATGTTGTTAAAATTAACATTTAAGGTTTTGGATACCATGATCCTTTTTATTTGCTTTACTTTCACCATTCTAAGTTAATGTTGATTGTCACTGTGTGTCTGGGTAGCAGGATGGAGTTGCTGTTCCTTGTTTTCTGAAGGACTTTTTGATTCCAATTATCAGGGTCGGTCAGCAGCTTCAAGTTCTAAAGAAGTTGCTTGAACTGTGCAATTATGCTGGCTCTGGTGACTATACTTTTGAGGATTTTCTTCCCAGTTTCAGTGGATATTTAAATGATCATCTGTTTTTTGCCTCTCCAATGACTTTCAGCAAGGAAAATTTAGAAGCAATGGTAACTGCAAGAAATACCTATTACAGAAAAATGCAGGAGAAACTTGGAAATCTGTTGACAAAGTTGGAATTTAGACATCAACAGGTAACAAGGATTATGCTAGGGGCTTTTTTGACATTTCATTATTATCTGCTGCACTTGACAAGGTTGAACTGTTTGATATCCCTTTTCCTGTTTTCATATGTTGCTATGTTGATGTCCTGGCATAATAGTGGTGGACTTGGTGGGTAGCATGGTATTTTGTGCAAAATTTTTAACCAATGGCCAAGATAATAAGAAGACCAGCATTTTTCTTTATAACCATGGAAACTATGATGCATGATATTCTTTCTGGCGATTCATAGTCTCCTCCTTCATTAAAACACTTATTTTTCTGCAAATCTCTACTTTGGTTGATTCCTTTGCACAAAATTTTGAAGTCTTATTCACTTCCCATTTTCCACAACTTGTGATACCATGATGCATGCCATCTTGATTGTTTATTGCCTAGCTAGGATAGATGTTTTAATTCTCCTGCCTATCATCAAATTTGCAAGTGAAAGCAACGCTTTAGGAGATTGGCAATTCATAGAGCACAAAAATCTCATTTAGCTCTCAGTAATTGAATCTTTATCAAACTTCAATTTTTAGATGTATCTACCAGTTCTCTTGTTCTAATAATGTTAAGATGTTATGAAATTTGTACACAACACTTTGATTTTTTTTTCTTGTGTATTTGAATTTTTTTTTTTTCTCCAAGAAACAAACTGCAAATTCCCTGCTTTTTAGGATGAGGGACTATTTCTCATATCAAATGTTCTGTTCTTTGTTGTTTTCATATGTTGTTTTCTTGTTTTTCAATTAATTTTCTACTTGCCAACAACATTTATCTACAATATAATTACTGTGTTTATTGGTTTTTCCTTTTCAACTATTTTTGAGGAAACAAGATTCTAATAAACCTCTCAAATGCTCCATATTTGATAAACTTATGATATACTTGTATTTCAACATTGAGATTCCCTAGCTTCTCCCTAATACTTTTCTGTTTAAGCTTGTGTCAGATGCCATTTTGTCCCTGGAAGTCAGTCATATATAGAAGCATTTCTAGACATTTGCAGTTGTTGAATTATATTGTTGGTTTCCAAGTTCACCAGGAGCAGTCTTTTTCTGCACGTGCCTTTTGTTTTCTTTTATAACCAGTCATCTGAATTGTGAAATTGGAAATGTTCATTTGTGACCGATACTCAAATCATTTTATGTCTGCTTTTATGCTGGTGCTTTTTCCAGAATTTACTTGGTTATTCAGTAGCCTTCTTACATCTTGCATTAAGATTTCCATTTTTCAGGTTGTTTCCCATGGTGCCCTCGTTGATAACAGTGGAGGGGGTGTAAAGAGCGAAGTTCCCTTCACTTTGAATGATGGATTGTTTGTCTCTTCAACAGCTGACCAATGGAGCTCAAAAATGTAAAATCTCTCTCCCATCCTATTTGGTTTTTATGCGTTTGTGTTGGCTGAATGTGCATGCGAGTATATCTGCCTAAAATTCACATAACCTTGCCAACATCTGGAGGATGTTTGAAGCATACAACTTTGTCAATGTCAGGACACAGGGGAGTGAGAATACCGCCTGGGTTCTCTGTTTGGTCTAGTCAATTTTTGATGGTTGTACAAATCAAGTTGGTGTTGACATGATACTGACCAAACTGAATGTAGCAAGAGTACCAAGTCAATCAAACCATGCCTAGCTGATATTATTTGGGCAATTTGAGCACCCCTAAAGGGCCAAAATATTAGAATCTCTAATTGTAATTTGGGCCTTAGATTTCAACTCCTGGGCTTTTAATTTCTAAAATTTTAAGTTATATCCATTTAGACAACTTGTAGAATAGGGACCTTGGGCTGTGTAGTTTTACTATTTTAGATGGGAATATATACTGTATGCAAGATGACAGTTTTGTTCTTGGTGTCAATTAATTTGAGTTATTCAATTGTAAAATTCAGGATCCAGAACTAAACAAAACTTTCTAATTGAATATCTAAAACCTAAAATGACCAAACTGTTCTTGAAACTGAGATTTTCATGTCAGTTTCAGTCAGTTTTGATATTTTTATTGGTGGTTCACCCTAAATACCTCTTGGCCTGAATTTTATTCATTAAAATATTCATTGTCCCCCTCTTGGTTTTCTGTGGGTCATTTTCTATTTAAATTGCTGTTATAGGCTGGCTTATCATTGGATTAATATGCTTTTCAGGGCTGTTGATAAAATAGGATCTGATCACTCTAATACAAAAGATTGGTTGGAGACATGTGAGGCATCTGATTGTTCATCTTTAAGTTCTGAAGAGCAAACTGATGCTGAACAACTGACTGAGTGTCCTAGTAGCTTGGTTGTCCTGGAACACAGATATTTATCTTCATTGAGGTTTTCCACGAGTAGCCCAATTGGTGATACATTGGAAAAGTTTACTCAAAGTTCACCTGATATGGAAAGAAATTTTCCTGAAAATTGTCAAAAGAATTATGCTTTTGGACATTTTGTGCAATCCTATCATGAGAAAAGAACTCAGAGTCACATGTCTGCGCCACTGGGTTTGGGGAACTCAAACTTATCATGCATATCAGATGGCCAAGATACAGATAGGTTAACTGACAATTGCTGGCCACTTCGAATTCCTAATAATCTTTTCTATGATGATGAAGGCTATAGATATTGCCAGAGGTTAAATCAATGCAAGGCAGCCATAGATGTGAAAAAAACAGATACAGTATCCATAAATGAAGGCCTGCCATGTTTTAGCAAAATGACTTGCACTAATGATGTTTCAATAGAAGGCTTGGACAAACATCAACTTGAAAATGGCTTGCATGCTTCAAATTCATTTACATTGCAGCCATGGAAGGATATTTACCATTGTAATCTTCTCAGTACAAACCCAATGCTGAGAAAAAATGCCTTATTTCACATAATGAGCAAACCTGGAGAGGCGTGCAGCTCAGCCTGTGGGCAATCATTACCTTACTTTGACTTTTCAACCGTCGAAGATCCTTGCAAGGTATCTGCAGAGAAGTTAGCTGCCAGTTTAAGACAGGAATTTGGGTCTCGGGTTCCTTCCCCTGATACCGCTGGTAAGAGTCGTGACAAAGATAAGCAAGACTATGATGGAGAAAATGTCTTGATTGACACTTCGAGAACGTCTTGTTCTTGCTCGCCTTTAGACTTGAAGGAACGGGATCAAAAAGCTCTTGTTTCACCAGGTGTTTTTGGTGGGAAGACTTGGGAGAGTCTGCTTGATAGTTTTAGTTACACGGAAAAGGAAAGTGTTGGAGGGCATGAGGAGAGCTTGTTATCCTTGTTTGAGATTCCACTTGATTTCATTATTGACAAATGCCTGCTGCTGGAAATCTTGCTCCAGTATCCTTTTTATCATTTTATTTCCTCTTAGAATTACACTTCAATATATACAAGCATCTATGCATGTACATATGAGTTCACTTATATCAAGTATGTGAACTAGATGTACAGGGACAATTATTCTGTTATTGCTTGTATTATTTTGGCCCTCTTTAATGGTACATCGCTTTAAGCTGAGATATTTGGTTTATGAAGAGGCATATAGTTTCTACTTTCTACCATATTGAATTACCACTGTCTCATGGCATTTTATTTTTCTGCTGGCTGTAGATTTTTCTGTTGCTATGTCATCGTCTAGATGGCATGGTAAATGGCTAGATATGATTCAATTCTTTATATATTGAACTTGGTGAAAAATTTGCTTCGTAAATGTAAGCGCGAGTGTATAACGTTGTTAATTTTCTAGTATCCATTTGTGAGAAGCATCCTTGAACTGTCCTAGTTTTATCTTATCATTATTGTTTGTTGGCCTTTTTCTTAATAATTTTCCCCTTTTTTCCCTTGTTTTGGATTCTTTCTTGCATGCTTTCAGCAGGTCAACAATGTCCATCTTTTTCTTCTTTTGGCCACTTTTTTTTCTTGCCAAAATTTCTTGGAAATGATTACATTGTTTAGGTATCCATATATGATTGGGTTTGCATTCTTTATTTAGTTCAACGAGGTTTCATTTGTCTTTATTTGTTTTCACTTGAGAATCAAGTTATGCCTGGGATCTAGCTGCAAAAGTTATTTTCAGTGTTCCTTTGAGCTATGTATTGGTACTTAGTATCTTATTGTTTCTTTATTTTAGAAATGGGCTGGTTATCAATTTCTTTGCTTCTTGTCAAAACCCTGTCAATTGAGCTTGAAGGCCAGTCTTGGAAGCTCTATTTTGATATGTCTGTGTCTAAAGTTTTGAGAACTTCACAAGAAGCTTTTCAATGATCTTTTTTTGGCTCTTCAATCATCAAAAGAGAAATCAGAAATCTTTTATGGATTCGAAAAGAGTGGTAAGGATTGAATTCTCAAAAGTTTCATGTGAAAGTGAGAGTTTGTTTGTCATGAACAATTTATATGAAACATGAGGGTTGCAGATGTTTTCTTCTATTTTTGGAATAATCAATCATATTGCTGGTATAATGGATTGGTGGTTTTCCTGGATTCCTTGATTCACTCTGTTCTTGTCATTCATATTCCTTATCTGTTTCGTGGAATGATTATCAAAGTCATTTCTAATTTTGATGCTCAGTATGATGCTATTGGCAGATTAATCATGCGAAAAAACTATGCATTTCCTTAACAATGCCTAGGTACAAGTATGTCAGTAAATTGGCCATCCAGCTGCTTGAAGGGTTTGATTTGCAGGAACATTTGCTGGCACTGCGGCGTTACTATTTTATGGAATTAGCAGATTGGGCAGATTTGTTTATCATGTCCCTTTGGCATCATGTATGCGTGATAATTAGTTTAATATGTTAAGTTTTGGGATTATTTGATTAAACCAATCTTATCTTTTCTGAATCCACTCTCTTTTTCAATTGAAACAACAGAAATGGTGTGCTGCTGAGGCAGATCAGAGAATTTCGGAAATTCAAGGGTTCCTTGAGTTGTCTGTGCAGAGGTCTTCATGTGAACGAGACCCTAATAAGGATCGGTTGTTTGTGTACATAAAGGGGAACACCATAATGCCTCTTTCAACATCTGCAATTGGTGAATTTTTCCTTGATAACCCAAGCATAGTTATTAATTTATTATAGTTGTGCAAAGACACAAGAATGCCGTAGGTTTAGGGAGGTGACAAGTTTAATCCTGAACTTGCACTAGGCCAAACACTTGCAACTTACCTTTTCCTGAGACACTGTTCCTTGAGGTCCACAATGCAAACAACTTTGTCTTGGTTACTTTCTGTGTTTGTTTGTTTTCTTAAACCAATTATATATCAACTTTCCTTCATTCTTTGGATGGACTCTGCAATCTTAGTGATAACATTTTGACCTTTTACTTACCGATTTGAGAAGTGCAGATGATTGAGAAGGTTTTACAATTCCTGACAATTGAAAACCCCTCAAAATGACTTAGAAGGGATTTACAGTTAATCAAGATCAGTTTTCCTTCCCCACCTATGAACATCCATTCATGTTGACATGGTTGTGATGGTGATGATGTTGATCATTATTGGTACTGTAGTTATTATTGTTGCAATTGTTACAATCATGAAAATCTCAAATGTAGCTTTTTTTTTATTTTTTCATCCTTCTTTTGCTGATTAGCAATCAAAATATTGAATGTTGTGGGTATAAATATTAATAGGTGTTTTCATTGAAGTTGGACTGCTAAGAAACTGATGATTGAACAATAGTTCCTTTTCTCGCTTCCTTCCTGAGATATAATGAATGCATATTTTGCCTATCTATTAATAAGCATTTTCTTGTCTTTCATTTGAATATGATACCATATCTTTTGTTTCTCTGTCCCTTTCTCAAGTTTTATTGTTTTTCCTCCTTTGCTAATGCTGAGCTTGTCAACATGTCAGGAGTCCATTCCTTCGATTTTTTGGGTTTGGGTTACCGAGTCGATTGGCCTGTCAGCATTGTTTTGACTCCTAGTGCATTGAAAATATATGCTGATATATTCAATTTTTTGATACAAGTGAAGCTTGCCGTTTTCTCTTTGACTGATGTATGGTGCTTACTAAAGGTACTGACCAATATCTAGTATCGTATAGGCTTTCATATATACTACATATCAGTAGCATACCTTTTTTTTTTTTTTTTTGTCTGTCAATAGGCCTAGTGGACTTGGGATTCGCAATGAGGGGTAGCCCATCCCCCTTCCCTAATCCCACCTCACCAAATAATTTCTCCAGTATTTGGTGGATGGGGAGACTCAGACTCAACTTGAAACTAATGCACTACCATATTTAACATATCTGGGTTACTCTAATTGTGACTTTCACAGCTCTTTGAATGTTTTGCTTGTTTGCATCTCTTCATGTAACTAATTCTCCTTGTTTTGTTGCATGAGGATTCATTTTTGAACCATTATTTAGAAACTTATTTTTCCTTTTTTTTTTTTAAAGATAATATGAAAGAAGACCTTGAATTAAAATTTTCAGAGATTGCAGAAACGGGTGTATCTGGAAACTTGGATAAAATAATTAATGTCAGTCACTGCGATTTGTTTTTTCTTATATTAAGGTATATGTTTTCTACAGGATTTGAAGCACTTCATTAGTAAAAAAAGTCATTCTGCAGTGCATGAGAGGGAATTGGTTCAATTTAATATGTTGATAAAGATGAGGTATGTAAAACTTTGCCATCCAGTATATGTACTTTTGACATTTTTTTTTTCTTTTTTTGCATCACCTGATGGTCATGAATAACTGGGGTGTGGTTTTTAGGAGAAAACCTTGTAGAAACGTGCATTAACTTCAAACTTTGAAGCTTGTGCTTTGTGGGATCTGGTCAATGATAAGAAACAAGTTTTGCATTAGTCAAAGACTGCTTGTTGGGCACAATTTTTCAATATTGATGTTGTTTTGACTTTTGCCAGAGTCTGTAATTTAGCTAAGTAAGAAATTTGTGTTTGAAAACTGGAAATTATAATTATTTCATTTTTCTAACATATGTCAGGCACCAGATCAATCATTTTATCTCTACCTTACAACAATACGTGCAGTCACAATTGTCTCACATATCATGGCACAGGTTTCATCACAGCCTAAAGTACAAGGTTCGAACCTTGTTGGTTCATACTTTATTGTCTTCATCCAATTGTTCTGTTCTTTTGCTAGGTTTTTGGGTAAATAAAATTTTAGCTGCATGTGGTACTGCTAATATTGTTGAATGTTTATAATTTACTGTTGAAGGTGAATGCTGAGTTGAGGGTTAATTTTCAGTTGAACTTTCATACAGGAACAAATCTAGAATTATTTTGTTGGAGGAGTTAAATATCAAAACATTCCCTTCTCGTATAAAAAAAAAATATAAAAATTACTTTTGCTCAAGTTATAACAAACTTAGAAATAATTCATTATAGGAATTGCAATTTCATTACAAAAGATATTATAAAGTTGAAATATAGATATAAACTTGATAAATTGTTTGTGTTTCAATTATTTAGCTTTACATGATTTTTTTTGTAATAAAAATCATTTATTCATTTTATTTTTTTTTAAATAAAAAATCTTAAAGAATTTCCATCCACATTTTTTAACCACTAATAATATTATAAAGCTTACAAAAGATATTATAATTTTATTTTTTTATTTAAATTTCCATTGCATTTGGTATAACTTAATTTAGTGCTTTGATATATTAATTTATTATTTCAGGGATCAATTTTCTCTCTCTCTCTCTCTCTCTCTCTCTCCATATATATATATATATATATATATATATATAAAATAAAAAGGCTTGCAGGGGTGGTGTGCCTGGGGGTCATCCCTGCTGAGATATAGGTTTAGGGTGATTTAGAATGTGTATAGCGTGTATCATCTTATTGACCATGGAATTTGAGCATTCAGAAAAATTATCAAAATTGTGTTATGATATTGACTAGAATTGCTACTTCGGTATGCAATCCAAGATATCATGGTCATCATGATTGGCTACAGAAACATGAAATGCCACTGGTACATATATATATATATATATATATATATATATATATATATATATATATCAGATTATCTCTTTTCATTTGAAGAAAATAACTCTCTCATTTTCTTTTTCTGCTTTGATTGATCTTGAACTTATTTGTGGTTATTTTAGGTCAAAGATATGATGGATCTGGAGTCAGTGCACATGGAATATCTTACTGATTCACTACACATGTAAGTTCAAGTCATTGTTCTTGTTTGAAGTTTGAGCCATCACTTGTTAGTAAGCAACTATTTACTTTGCTCTTAAAAAAAAAAAAAAAGAGAAAACAATATACAGTATATACTTAATTCTTCTATCACCACTGATGAACCATTTGTCATTTTTTTAAATCATTCACCTGTTTTTTAGTATGGAGCAGAGCTGTATAATAAGTGTGCAAAGTTAACCATTATCTAGCAGACATATTTATATGCTAAAACTTCAGAGCAAAATGGACATAACATAAATTCAGCCAGCTGTTCTCACAGTGGGCAACCATGTTCTGTCTTTTTCAATTTTCACATCATAGATTCATAGTTGCATGATTGGGTGGAACAGAATTTCATGTATCCTAGAAGTCAAAAGGAAGCAGTGGAGATTATATTAACTAGTCAGCCTAATTGTGCAGGTTTTATATTCATGTACTATATGCTATAAGGGAGAATAATAGTATTCTTCCTATTATTCTCCCCGAAGCCTCTTGCCCTGGAAAGATCTATGCTATAGGCTGAACCTAGAAAATTGGAGCATTATATGTCTAGTATTATGGCATCATCGTGTTTTGTTTTATGCAATGCATCCAGTGACAATTTCTCGGGTAAAAAGTATTTCTCCTTCCATTTTTCCTGAACACCATATTTTCTTGTGTCCCCTTTTTAGGTTGGCAGACAAGGCACATGAAATTTCCTGAATTTTTATACCTATAGTAGTTGTAGTTGACAATGATCTTTTTTATACCTTTCATATAACTATATGCACCTGGGTCTATTTTCATTCCACGATGATGGTTATGACTTTAACAGTAAATGTAAAACTTCACAGATGTTTCCTGTCTGATGAAACACGGTCTGTAGCCACCATCATAGAAAGCATTTTGCAATGTGCTTTGGACTTCTGGTCTTGTCTTATTACCAGCACATGGGATGTGGAACTGGATCAAGGAGACTCGCTGGGTAAATTTTCTAGAATCAATATATCCCAGGTGATTTTCTACATCTTTCTCCGCTGTTGATTAATAACTTAAAAGCAGCATTTCATATTTATTGAAAAGTCTTGCATGAGCATGGATATTCTCAAGGTATCATGCTGGAATGTCAACTAAATTTCAAATATGAAGATCCCTTGTGTCTTATTATATTGTTTATTTGTGAAACACAAAAGGAAAAATTCCTATTGTTTAGGATAAAAGCAAGTGCATGAGTGTATAGCTCACAGTGCTTCACTTTTGCAGGTGCTTTCCATAAAACAGAAGTTCGACAAAAATCTGAAAGAATTGCATATGTGTTATCTCAAGTCACCTAGGCATGGAAAGTTTGGGCTTTCTTGTTTCTGGGGATATCTCAACTACAACGAGTATTACTCAGAACTTGGTAACGGAATGAACCTCTATGGTTTTTGACCCTATGCACTATTCTAACCACCATGAGGAACAGATTGGTTGCCAATATGCTTGAATTATTCCAGCCGAGTTTGGTAACATAAGTATATTACCAATCAGTGTTGGTAATCAACTCATTTGACGACTTCTGAATCTCAGTTACCTCGCTTGATGACAAGAATGGAATTTGTATCCTGTTGATCCTTGTCCATCCTAGGCGGGTTATTCCTTCATTTTGATTGTATGCTGAGTTATAACATGCAATTTCAATGATATACTGGTTCAAATGACACGCAAAGAATTCTTGCTCTTTCCTCTCGCCCCATTCTGGGGTTTGTATTGTAATGGGCAGGACGATGTGTGAAGGAATCTTTGGTGTTCCTTTGGTTTGAGTATGGATAGGCCTTATATTATGCAGTTAGTGCTAGAAATTTGTGTATAGTTTCCTTTGTGATTATTTCAAGGATGATTTTAAGACGAATTTGGTTTGAGCAGTGTAATGAATCATGTAGTGGAATGAAAAATGAAAAATATAGTGTAATGAGATTGTAATGTAATATAATTTAATAGTATAAATGAAATAATGATAAACAAAATTAATTATTTCAAAGTAAAATGATCAAATTAATAATTTTAAATTAACAAATTAGTCATGTTAAATAAATAAAGAACTGCAACTGCTAGTCTAATCCAAAATCGAACATACGGAAATTTCAGGGCCATCATATGAAATACCACTATTGATTAAAAGAGAAAAAAATCAAAATTCACCAACTCTTTAATACTAATCAGAAGATATTAGTGAATCATAGGCTTGTGGTTGCTGCTAAGTCGGTTAGCTGTTCCTCTGTTCCATCTTCATTTTTACAGCAGGTGGAAGTGTAGATCAGAGACAATGAATAAGTGGACGATGGTGTTGTCTCGGAGTATTGGCGAGCTTGAAATAGAGTCTGGATTCGCGTGGAGCTCACTAGAATCGTGAAAATCGAGCCCAAGCCCATTGCAATCAGTTTTGCTGGCAAATTATTACATGGACCTGAGTCCATGTAGCAAGGTGGAGTAATTATATAGTCACACGTGCGCCATCAGCTATTAAAAAAAAAAAAAAAAAAAAAATCTTTAAACAAATAATTCAAAAATTAAAAAAAAAATAATTTTTATGTTTTCTAATTTTATATTTTGCAAAAATATCCTAAACTTCTATCTTCATTTACAAATTTTAGCATCTTTTCTTCTTTTTGCCTATCAAGGTTTGATTTTTTTTTCTTTACTATCATATTTTGGTTTCACCTCTACTTTTAAAAAATTTAATTTAATCATATTAAATTAATTTTATAAAAATTAAAAATAAATTAACTATTAATCAATATTTAGATTAAAAATTATAAAATTAATTTAATCATATTAAATTAATTTTATAAAAATTTAAAATGAATTAACTATTAACCTATATTTAGATTGAAAATTATATAATTTATCTAAATTTATATATTAGATTTTTCATAAATTTATATAGTCTCATTTGTTTCGCAGAAAAATTAAATTTATATTTATAAAATCAAATGCTTTTAAAATTATATTTTACTTGAGATTTTAAAAAATTCTCAAAATAAACAAATAAAAAATCACAGCAAATAATATACATTAAACAAAAAATAATATACTTCTTGCAAATAATTAGTATCTAATATAAATTCAATATAATTATACAATGTAATTAGTATCTACTCCAATTTATACAATCTATGAATTTTTAAAAAAAATAAAAAATTGCAGCAAATAATATATATTAAATAAAAGCATTATGCTTCTTATAAATAATAAGTATCTAATACTGTTTAACATTTAATTTATGAAATATATTAAATAAAATTCATTATAATCACAATATAATTAGTACATACTACTATTTATACCAGCCATAAATTTCAAATAAAAATAAAAAGTCATAACAAATAATATATATTACTATAAAATCAGTAGTTTTTAGTATATAATAAGTATGTAATACTATTTATATATGACATTAATTTAATAAAACTAGCTTTTTTAATCAAAACATTATCAATAGACTTGTATTTATGTAATCTAGAAACTTATGCCCATTTTGAGTGTGGAATAGAATTAATGGTGATATTTGAAATTGTCTTTGCCTTTTTCCAAGTTATAAGAAGAAAAAGGAAGGATTAATGTTTGAAAGTTAATTGCAATTTTCTTTTTTGAGTTTTCTTAATACATACCGTTTAGTTTATATTAATTTTTCATTATCAATTTCAGTATCTATATTATCTATACTATCTATAAAAGTGGCTAACAAGGGAAAATATTTTTGGACAATAATAATCTTTACAAAACACAATAATTACTTCAGCCAGTTACCATTCTTCTTTTTAAGTTGGAGAAAAACAAAAAACTAATAATCAAAATTTACTAATTTTAACTTATTATTTTAATTGTCATATTAATTAATTCAAATTTAAAAAAGTAATACATTTATCTCTAAATTTTCTATATATTTTTCTCATATATAATAATGACTATTATACAAATTAGATTCTTAACTTTTCTTAGACTTAATTACATTACACTATTTCTAGCAATTACACTTTTGGTTTTTTTTTTCCTAGCTATTATGTTAAATAAGGAAGATTCGCTTCAATACACTGAGATCAACAAACTCAAACTTGCAAAAAAAAGAATGGATTATTAAAGTTTTTATACTTTGAAGAGGAACGATGGAAGATTATTTTAGTCGCACAAATAATGGTCAACTCTAAAAAATTATATTGGTTGATAGTGAAATGAGAAAACTAATTAGCAACTTTTACAATTTTTTCATATGATTTCAAAGATCAAAATATTTATATTTCAAATTTAATCTAATCATACTAAAATATTTTTAAATTCTTAAATTTACTTTTTTTAGAGACAAAAATATAAGTAGCTATATTCAATCATGCAATTGATAAATTTAAGAATTTCTTTGATAAGGATAAAACTTATGATATCTTTAACAGTGTGGTTAAAAATATTAATGTTACATTTGTTAATGTGAACAACAGTATAGAATTGTCTTTAACACCTTTTACGGTTGTTAATGAGAGCACGAATGTCATTCATAAAAAAGCTATACATTATAATTTCGTTTCTTTTAATGATGTTGAGGGCAAAATAGAAAGTTCACAATTTTTTGGTATGAATTATTTTACTCTCTTAATTAATTTTTAAATTGATTGTATAATATACATAACAAATCTTTTCTAATATTTATTTTCTTATAGATATTTTGGGTGTAGTCCTTTACGTCAAAGTTTCGATCAATATTTTTTGAGAAAAAAAATAAATAAAGAAAGGAGAGCTTATAATAGTCAACTCTAAGTAATAATTATATTTTTATTTTTTATTGAATTCTTTCCATATAAACTTATTAAATTTGAATTTTTTTTTTAACAAAATACAGCTTTGACATAATAGAAGCAATACTATGGAAAGATCTAGTAGAAAATGAAGGAGGATATATTGAAAAGAATATTGAGAACCATCTGATTATAGCTCTGTCAAATTGCAAAACTTCGTTTTATGATGACCATTTTTGAAATTATATAAACTATCTAAATTTATTATTATAATTACAATTTCTTGACTAATGATATTCAATTTCTTTTTTTTGGAATAAATTAGGTAATCTCTAAATTTTCACAAATTTTGCCACTACTATTTAAATCAATCCAATTGTATCAAAAGCCAATGGGTTAAAAAATTAGTAAGTGAAATATTTAGTAATGTAATATTTATTCTAAGATATTTATATTAGGTACAACTTATGCAACAATTGCAATAAAATGGTTTTTTACAGTGATGACAAAACAATGTGTTTTAGTTGCAATGAGTCTGACATTGCATTTAACCTAAGGTACGATATATAATTAAAAAAAATAGCATTTTTAAAAAAAAATATTCAAGCTAAATGACCATTTAAACAAAATTACCAATTTTGCTTTAAATTTTAGGTACATTTTAAAATTTAGTGTTTCTTACGGTGATGAATAAACTCATGTCACATTATTTAATAAATCTGAGATAATAATTGGATGTTCACCAAAAAAGTACATTAAATCTATGATAGAGGTACGAATTTATCTATTTAGTATATATTAAATAAGTATTTTTATTCTTTTTACATTTAATATACTAATATTTCTTGCCTTATTATTTGTAGGGATAAAAAGAAAAAAAGCATGTTTTATAGAAAATTAATTTTGTGTCAAGAAAAAGAATACCGCTTTCTTGTCAAGTTAAGCAAAGATTTAGAAATTGATTGTTTGACAAGGCAAATTATTGCACAAGACGTGGTAGAGATTAAATCATAAAATAAAGAAATAGTTGTTAATTCCGATTAAGATGCACAACATGATTTGAAGTTAAAAAAAATAAAGGTTGAGAAAGAGTAAATTATTTGAATAAATATGAAGATTGAAGAGAGAAAATTACTATTCGAGTATTTTATATTAGTTTTACTTAGAATTTTTAGTGATCATCTTTAATAAGTTTAAGACTATATTAAATTTAGAAATGCTTTATTGTTTGATATTATTGTTCATAAATAATATGTATTTCATTTAATTTTCTTAATATCTTAAATTTCAGTGTTATGGTTTATTTATATTTTCTCTTGAATGAGATCAAATTAAAAAATTTAAATAATAATAATGAGTATAGTCTTATGAGAATATATGGACTAAACATATTAGCCAATTTCTTTTTTTCCACTATAGTAGGGAAGGAGATAAATAATTAAGACAAGCATAAATAAACTACAAAATTTGCAGAAAATGTAGTTTATTTTTGTTTCATGGATGATCACTGTCTGTCTCTTTTGTTTTGTGGAATTTGATTCTCAGAGTTTATTTTTGGGAATCATAATTGCAGGAGTTGGGCACGAGAATTTAGTTGAGTGAGGAAATTTATAGGAATATAATTGTCAAAGCTTATATTTATATCTAAATGTAATATAAAATTTATCTAAATTCACAAGTGATATTTTCAATTATAAATAATAATAATTTATAAGTAAAACAAACAACAATTATTTATAAGTAATAATTATTTATGTAAATTATTTTTCTAAACTTATAAAAAATTGTTATATATCTTCACTTATTATATATTTAATTATTTACATAAGTAATAAATTTTTTATATTTTATATCTTATTAAGCGTTTTTTAAATTTTAAAAATAATACTAAATATATTTTTTATAGAAATGTATAAATATTAATTATAAAAAGATTATTATATAAATATAATATTTTAATAATAACCCTTAAATATAATGCTTAATATACATATATAATTATTAATACTATTGGCATTTGTGTATGTTAACATTGTTTAATTATGAAGTTACTATTATAATTTAAAATTTTCTATTATAGAAAACTTAAATGAATAAAATTAAAGATTTATTGAAAATTTACCCTTATTTATTTTTCCATTCTATAAGAATATATATTTATCTAAAGTAATTAATAGCTAATTCATTACATTAAATTAAAAAAAAATAGAGATATTTATCTAATTTATCTAAATTCACAAGTGATAATTTTCCATTGGAATACATTTATCTAAACTAACTAATAACTAACTGATTTAATAATAGTTAATTCATTATATTAAATTAAAAGAAAATAGAGATATTTATGTAATTTATCTATATTCACAAGTGATAATTTTTCATTGGAATATATTTATCTAAACTAACTAATAGTTAACTGATATACAGACATATTGATCCAATTTATCCAAGTTCACAAGTGATATTTTTGCATTGGAATATATTTATTTAAACTAACTAATAACTAACTGATTATATTAAATAAAAAGAAGATAGAGATATATTTATCTAATTTATCTAAATTTACAAAAGATGTATATTTATCTAAACTAACTAATTACTAATTGATTATATTAAATAAAAAATAGAAATATATTTATCTAATTTATCTAAATTTACAACTGATATATATTTATCTAAACTTTCACAAGTGATATATATTTATCTAAACTAACTAATAACTAGCTGATTATATTAAATTAAAAGAAGATAGAGGTATATTTATCTAATTATCTAAATTAAATAAATAAAAAAATAATTTTAACATATTTTTTTAATTCTTTTATCACATTAATTAATTCAAATTCTAAAATACAGAATTAATTTAATTTTAAAATTAATTTAAAATATAATTATGTTTTTTTAATTTTTAAATATACAAACGAATTACTATTCTTCTTTTTAAGTTAGAAAAAAAAAATAAACTAATAATCAAAATTTACTAATTTTAACATATTATTTTTTAACATATATATAATATATATATCCAATACTTTGTTATTTAATACTTAAATTTATGTTTATCATACCAATCTAATTAAGAGTTTTTCTATCATCTGCAATCCAAATAGCAGTACCCAGGCAGAATTTGAAAGGTGCCCTTCCCACGTTAGCATCAAATATTTTTCTATTCTTTTTAGTTTGCCAATGTAATGTACACTGACATGAAAACCAATCACAGATAATTTTCAATAAAATATTAGTTCAAATTCAATTAATCAATTATGTTAAAGAAAAACTCCAGTTAACTTGGGTCCTGGTTTTTAGCATGTAAATTCTTATACATATAAATGCATACACTTGACCATGGAATTGCTGAGATGCAAGTAATTTCAAGGTTTGATGGCAAAAAGTCAATTTATTTAAGCTATGAGCCTCTTTTTTTATTATTATTATTTTTTTAATACATATAAATAAGGAATTATGTTTGATCTGGGTTGGGCTTATTGCTAGATCAAAATCATGTACAACTAGCCATTTTAACCCATTAGAAGAGAATTGGACTAAAGGATCCTTTGATTACTGTTAATGATATAATCATGAAGGTATTGATTCAAGTTGCATTGTGATTTAAAAAAAAAAAAAATTTATGATGGTTTTGGTTTGAATTTAGGGGGAGTATATTACTATTTATGGCATTAAAATTCTCAATTAGTTGGATAAGACTTTAATATGAGGCATTTAAGACACTTTCAACGAAAAGAGAATCTGTTTGGTAGTTATTGCAATAAATTTAATTGTTGATATGAATTTTTCTAAATTTAATTGATATGTGTGACAAGTTTTCTTCTTATGTTTTTGCAACTTTATGTTAAATTTTTTTTTTATACTATTTTATTTTAATGTCAATATTATCTCTTATCTTTCCTATTTAGACAGCTAATTCTATTTTATTGAACATTTTATTTCAAATAGTGAAGTAGACTCCAAATATAAATTATTGCAGGACCATAAAAAGGAAATCCAATTTCTCTATTGTAATTAAGAATATTAAAAAGAAGAGAGCTATTTTTTTTTTCATCTCAAACACGGTAGATATTATTTTCATTTTATTATTATTGTTTGGATGGATAGTCTACTAAACATATCAATGTCTATGTGTACATAATCATATACATCTATGATATTACTATCCAATAATCTTATAAAAAATAGATATGCCATTTTTTTTTTTGTAAATAAGTAAATATATTGTTGTAATAGGCAGCTATATTGTAAAACAACCTTTTCATAACTTTTGTACTTTTTTTTTTAAATAAATAACAAATCATATTAGAGTCCATTAGGATACCAAATCATTTGAAATTATTAGAGTATTTGAAATTTAGTGTCATGCCTATAATCTATTATTTATGATTTTACACCAGAAACTCAAATCCAAATTCATATTCATTTTAGATTACCATTTATCTAAATAGAGACTTGAGCCATTTTGAAGTAGCATAAACATTCAAATGGCTATATTTGATGCAAAATCCAATAATTAGAACATAACATGATCTATTTTTACATTGTAGAGCTTGATTAACAAGGTCATTGTTTAAGCTTAGTGTCTTTAAAGGATTGGAAACCTTTGATAACTAATAATGATGAAATATAAACACCAATCAAATAGTATATAGTGCTACATCATATCTAAGGGAAATTATTTTAATAAACATCAATTTACACATTTAGGCATATTAAAATGTAATGCAAATAGTCTTTCTTGTTTTTTAAATTAAAGAATATAAAATTTTATACACTAACCTAACCATATATAACTAAGAGCTTGAATAATTAATATGGACCTTAGAATGAACAAAAGGACCAATATAGCTACCTAATGATAAGAAAATGCTAAGATTTTGGCCAAAAATACCAAAAATACTAAATTTTAAATTTGGAAAAAAATATAAATAATGCAACCAAAAAATATAAAATTTTAAATTTAGGGTTTACCTTTTTTCTCTTTCTTTTTATGCTTTCCTTAGAGTTGGTTTACTGGAACAACTATGCTAGGGTTTGTAAAATAATGTGTTTGTAAATTGGGTGAATTTTTTCTTTTTTCTTTTTTGAATTATTTATTATATATATGTATCACAAGTGTCTCTTATAAAAAATTCAAATTATATTGTATAATGCTTCTCAGGATGATTACCTCCCATTAAATTAATAAAAAGATGCTTATTGATTTTAAAATTCTATGTACTTGTATTAGATTTTTTCTCCAACAAAAAAAAAAAAAAAGTAGAATCTAATTCACATATATTTGATCAACTTGTAGTGATGTTATAACTCTTTTGAATGGTCAGGTAAACTACAATAATTTGACTTTGGAAAAGTAGAAAGAATATATTCAAAAGCAATTAGATAGAAGAAGAAAATTAGCTTCTGCATTTCCAAATAAAGCAAATGTTAGGATTGCAAGCAAAGCCAAAAAATAAAAAATTGATTGGTTGGGCAAAACACAACTGGAATCAAAGAGCGATGAAGGTTGGTGTAAAAATTTTGAATTCAACATAATTAACTGTATCTTTTTTTCACTTTAATAATATTTCAATATCTTTAATAGGACAAACATCATATGATCCAATATGCTTTCCTTTGCACCAATTGGAAAAAGTTCCACTGTGTACACATTATAGGGCAAAGAAGTTTGAATATGAGCTGCCAACAATATATTGTCAAAATGGAAAAGTCAAATTAGTTGGGATAGAAATACCAGAAGAGTTATTTGTCTTATTTATTTTTGATTCTGATGAAGCAAAGGTTCACAAAAATATTCATCTTTGCAACAACATTTTTGCATTTACATCATTTGGAGTTACATTAGATAAAGAACTTGCTTCAAGCAAGAAAGGGGTTTATGCATTTAAAGCTCAAGGACAAATTTATCATGATCTTCCATCTCTTGTACCAAATGATGGAAATCCCCCTTTTTCTCAATTATACTTTTATGATAATGATAATGAGCATAAAAAATGAATGAGAACTATAAGTGGTGCAAAATTAACTGAAGTTATCACGAAGAACTTGATGAGAGTTTTAGTTGATAATCCATATGCTCAAATTTTTCAAAGACTGAGTGATTTTGATTCTCTTGAAATTTTGAAAATCAAAATAACATCAACTGTGCATATGGATCAACGAGTGTACAATAAACTAACAGCAGATGAAGTTACAGCTATCTCGGTTGAAGGGAATGATCCAAATGCTCCATTAGAAAGATATATCATAGTTGAATATATCATAGTTGAAGCTTATTCTGGACAGAAGCATAGAGTAAAGCGCTACTATGGCTGTTGTGATCCGCTACGATATCCTATACTTCATCCAAAAGGAGAAAGCGGTTGGCACCAAAACATACAAAAGGGAAATAAACCAATTGAGAAAGGTAGTTTTCAATTAAATTCTTTTAATTAAAAATATCTTTAAAAGATAAATATTACCTTCAAGTTATCTTTCATTGTATATTATTTTCATCACCATCAATATTATTTTATTTTAATGTTTTTAATATTTTTTTCAATCATTACAAATACCCTTCATACAAAAGAGGGTCTACAGGATGATTTTACAATGTTTTCTCAAGAAGATAACAATTTTGATCAACCATTCTTGACATCAATTAATGACATATTCCAAAAAGAGTGAGAAGGTAACTAAATAGACAGTGGAAATTAAAAGTTCAATCTAATTATTCTATATGCTGAAATTTGTTGACTTGGAATGAGTATGCTAATACATAAATTTTTATGATGATGAGTATAGGTAAAGAAAGAGGAAATATAGGGAAAGTGTCATGCCACGAGTACTATGTGTATAGATTGCAAATGAGAAATAGAGAACAATCGGTGCTTCAACATGACGTTGATATGTACATTAAACTTGATTCAACATGACTTGATTTCTATAGGAGGAAACAATCACAAATCATATCCGAGTTTTATCAAGGCATAGTAGATTTTGTAAATGTTGGAGAGACAAGAGGGGACAAAGTAGGTCAAGGAAATGTGCTTCCAGCTTCTTTCATTAGTGGTCCTAAAGATAAGCGTATCTAGATGCAATGGTTTTAGTATAGAGTTATGGAAAACATGACCTTTTCATAACTATAACACGCAATCCTGACTGGGAAGAAATCAAAGAAGAGTTAAAACTAGGTCAAACTCCTCAAAATTGACCAGATTTAACTGCAAGAGTCTTTTGTGCAAAACTTAAAGATCTTAAAGATCAACTTTACAAAAAGGAAGTATTTGGAAAAGTTGCAACACATGTCCATGTCATTGAATTTCAGAAGACAGGGTTGCCGCATGCACATATTTTGGTTATACTTAAACCAGGGTATAAAATGATGTGTCCAAATTAGTATGATAGATTTGTATATATAGAAATACCAGATGAGGGAAAGTATCCCGAATTACATGAAATGGTTGCGAAACACATGATGCATGGTCTTTGTGGAGATGAGAATCCTAATTGTGCATGTATGATTGATGGGAAATGTAGATTTCATTATCCAAGGTCATTTTCCTCAAAAATAATGCAAGGAAAGGATGGTTACCCTATATATCAAAGAAGGAATAATGGATGACAGGTAATTATATAAAAATATATAGTAATTTCAATTTATTATAAATAAAATATAATAATAGATTTCCATTGATGTACCTGTTAACATTTATCTTTTTTAATTTTTTATTATTTAAATATGTTATAATCAAATATAAACGTACGGGTCAAAGTAAGAAGAAAGACATTGGACAACAGATGGGTGGTTTCATACAATCCGTGTCTTTTGACGTGATACAATTGTTACATTAATATTGAGAGTTGTTCAGAAATTAAGGCGGTTAAGTACCTATACAAGTACATTTACAAAGGGCATGACAAAGTTGCAGTTCACATCGGTCATGATGATGGAGAACGTAGAGTAGATGAGATAAAACAATTTCAAGATATGCGATGGATTTCTGCTGAGTGGCCATTTGGAGAACTTTTGAGTTTGAATTGAATGAGATTTACCCCCTAGTTATTAACCTACAGTTGCATATCCCTGACAAGCACTCTATCAAATTTTGGAAAAATCGAGACTTGAGACACATTCTTCAGCAAGAAAATATTTCAAGACGATACTTACTAAAATTTTCAAGACATGCTCTAATGATGAAAATGCGAGAGGAATATTATATAGAGATTTTCCAGAGCATTATGTTTGGAATAAGAAAACAAGATTCTGGAAGAAACGGGAAAAAGGAGAAGTTATAGGGCTTGTCAATGCAGCAAACCCAATTGAAGGTAAATGATAACAAATATTTTTTTCTTAAAAAAATAAAGGCTTTACAATCTCTTTTTTGGCATGCGTCTCAAAATTTATTTACTAAATTTTATCCTAATAGTCTATATTTATTTTGTTATTTATTGATTCAACGTGAGAGATACCATTTAAGTCTACTGCTGAATCATGTGAGAAGGCCAAAGTCATTTGATGATTTGCTAGTTGTGGATGGTGTGCCATGTTGAACATTTAAAGAGTTAGCAATGAGACCAGGGTTACTTGAATATGATCATAGTGCCTTAAAATGTATGAGTGAAGCTCTAACTTTCCAAATGCCATGAGAACTTCGAAGACTTTTTGCCATTTTGTTAGTACATCGTGAACTAGCAAATGGAAGGAAATTGTGGGATGACTACTTTGAAGTAATGTCAAAAGATTTCAAAAAAAATACAAGGAGATTCATTAGAAATTCAAATTTCATCCACTTTGAAAAGCATAGACTCTTATTTGCAGAGCATGGGAAAAGATATTAAGAAGTATGATTTACCAAAGATTTCTAATGAAAACTCAAATTTAAGAGCTCAAAATTTTAGAGAAATTGCAAATGAGATAGCGATACAGATTTCGAAAGAGGACATTAAAACAATAGGAAAACTAAATCCAGAATAGTTGCAAGCATATAATATCATATTTTCTAGAGTAAATACAAAAGCAAGTGGGGTCTTTTTTGTTGATGGGACTGGTGGAACTAGAAAGACATTCTTCTATAGAGCATTGCTTGCTAATGTGAGAACTAGAGGAATAATAACTCTCGCAACAATAACTTCAAGAGTAGCTACAGCAATAATGGATAGAGGAAGAACAACACATTCTCATTTTACTATCCCTTTAAGTCCAACAAAAATGAGCTTTTGTGAAATTTCAAAGTAAAGCAATCAAGCTGAATTGTTGCACAGAGCAAGACTCATCACTTGGGATGAAGCACCCATGGCAAAGAGATTAGCAATTGAGACTGTTGATAGAAGTCTAAAAGATATTATGAATAGTTCAAAATCATTTGGAGGAAAAATCATTGTATTTGGAGGAGATTTCCGTTAGGTTCTTCTAGCAGTACCTCGTGATACAAGATAGGAAACAGTAAATGCAAATCTAGTCAAGTCTTACTTATGGTCCATAATAGAAGTGCTAAGATTGGAAATGAATATGAGGGCACAAGTAGATAAAGAGTTTGGAGATTTTTTACTTCGTGTCATTAATGGATATAAACCAACAATATGTGATGACATGATAAAGATTCCAAATCATATGGTAATAGGACAAAAAAAAATGGAGAGAATGGCAAAGAAGCTTTCATTAATGCTATTTTCCCATCTTTAGTAGAAATTTTTTGTTCAAGAGATTATATGACAAAACGCTCAATATTAGCAACAACAAATAAGAATGTTGATAAACTTAATGAGAAGATAATAAGGATGTTTCCTACAAAAAGCAAGATATTCAATATTTTCGATGAAGCAGTTGATGATACCAATAATTACTATCAAGAAGAGTTCTTGAATACTTTATTGCCAAATGGACTATCTCCACATAAGTTAGAATTAAAGGCTAACTATTCGATCATAACTTTAAGAAATTTGGATCCATTAAATGGCTTGTATAATAGGACAAGGATGGTTTGCAAGAATTTTAGTGCAAATGTCATACATGTTGAAATAACAATGGGGCAACATGCAGGAAAACAAATATTTTTACCAAGAATTCCTCTTTCTCCAACTGAAAATGAAGGATACCCTTTTCAATTTAAAAGAAAACAATTTCCAGTACGCCTATGCTTTGCCATAACTATTAACAAAGCTCAAGGTCAGACAATACCGCATATTGGAGTTTATTTGCCAGAAGATTTTTTTTACATGGACAGTTATACATAGTATTATCTAGAGGGATTTCAATATCTACAACAAAAGTTCTTGTGCAATCTGACAAATTAATGAAAGAACAAGAAACTTATACAAAAAATGTAGTTTACAAAGAAGTTCTTCACTCATAAAGGTGAATTTTATCAGATGTTAAAAAGATATATTAAATATTTAAAAATAAATCATTATTCTAATATTATTTTAAACAATTTAATTGTTGCAGTGATGTATATTCATGGTGGACGAGAAACAAATATTCTTTATTTCCTGATGTTAATGTTGAGTTTGTATAAATCTTATTTAGTTTTTAATTTTGGTTTTTTTAAATCATCTTGTCTAAGTGTTATTTTTCCTATTATCTATTAATATATGATAAAATTTTATGATAAAATTTACATTTATTATTATTATTTTAATTTCATACAATTAATTCTTTTTTTTTTTTGAACAATAATATAACTAATGCTCTTTATTTAAAAAATTTAAAAATATATTAAATTATATGTTTAATAATAATTCTAATCACATGTATCGTACGTGGAAAAACAAAACTAGTAAGCATTAAACATACAAATATTAAAAGGATTAATAATTCTTCAAAAATTGGAGAACTAGCAATGGGAGATTAAAACTCAAAACAAGCATTGAAAATGCAAACAAGTTGAACATAACTGAAAACATACAAAAATCTATCTAAGAAAAATTGATTTACAATAGTCAATTATTATTATTGAGACTATTAATTAGTTGATTCATTTCATTATAAATTGCAAGAAAAAAAATTACGTAAATATGATTTACAATTACAAAAACGTGAAATGAATTACAACAATAATAGTTATGAATTTTTTTTAAATATTATGGCAACTATTTTGATATACTTTTTGTGTATATATCAAGTTTGTATACTGTTTAAATCTTTGATATCACCCTACAGTTGGTATGTATTTTTTGATAGTTTGTTCATTGTAGCAAAAAATAACATACATTGTGTAAAATTTACAATGTAATCCCTTATATAATAATAATAATAATAATAATAATAATAATAATAATAATAATAATAATATGAACAAATATTATACATTAGTATAAAATTCAGTATCATTCTGGTAAAAAATTAGTATCTAATACTATCTATGCATAGCTTAATTTTATAAAATAGCTCATGAACCAAAGTAAATAATTTATAGCATATGATATAAATTAGAAATACTAATCTCTTATGTAATAATAATAATAATAATAATAATAATAATAATAATAATAATAAAGGAAGTAACAAATAACGACAAACAGTGTACATTAGTAAAAAATTCAGTATACTTTTGGTAAAAAATTAGTATCGAATACTATTTATACATGGCTTAAATTTATAAAAATAGCTTATGAATGAAAGCAAACAATTTATAGCATATGATATAAGTTCAAAATAATAATAATAATAAATAACAAATAATAGTAAACAGTATACATTAATATAAAATTGAATATCCTTTTGGTAAATAATAGTATCGAATACTGTGTATACATGACTTAATTTTACAAAAATAGCTCATTAAACAATGCAAAAAATTCTATATCACAGAGTATCCACATATATAATAAATAGCATACGGTATAAATTAGTGAAAATAAATAAAATCAAATATACTTACTACATGTGCCTCATAGATGAGCTCAAACTAGCCTCCCTCGCTTTTAAAATTATAGTGCAATGACATAAAATAAAATCAAATGAATTCAATTTAAAGTATAAAGTCATTGTGAAAATTTTCAAAACTTTGTCACAGTGTTTGAAACACTCAAAAAAAAAATTTCAAGAAATCAATTTTTCAATGAGGTTAAAATTGAAAAATAAGTACAATTTGATTTTACATTTTAATTGTTCCAAACAATGAAATTCATTTGAATTCTATTATTTTAATAGTTCCAAATACATGAAATTTGATTATCAAATCATTTGAATTAAATTGAATTCTATTTCTAGAATTGTTCCGCCTATAATCTTTTAAAAAATTCATTAATTTAAATACATTTTAAAAAATAGAATTCTAAAATTAATTTAAGCACTAAATTTCGAATATATAATAATGTAAGAAAACATAAAATTCCAATAAGTAATACCAAAATAGACAAGTGGGAAAGAAGTAGTGGTGCCTTGTAATTTCCTACCTCTAAAATAACCTTCCTCCACTATCAATCTCTATCCCTGGAAAATATCCAATTGATATATATATATATATTGAGAAATAGAGTTTTTTTTTTTTTTTTATTAGTTACTGTAATAACTCTAATAGTTGATATGCCCTTTTTTTACTTTATTATATGTAGCCATAAAAGATAAAATGAAATAAGAAGCTATAAAAGGTAATAAAACAATCTAAAATGTATAAAATAAAAAATGGAGCTAAAAAAGATATTTCTTTTAAAAAAATGATATAGCATGTAATTTTCTCAAAAAAAAAAAAAAAAGGTTTCTATAGAAATACCTAAAAAAATAATGTTGATTACTATTATACTTTTAATTACAAAATCTAACATTTATACACTGCCTCCTAGTTTTATTAGTTTTATATGCTTCTTTATATATAAACAAAAAATAATAACAAATCTCATCAAAAAATACAAGATTTTGAAGATTCAAATTGAAAAAAGTTTGGATAGAGCTCTCAACACTAAACAAAAAACAAATAATCTAAAGAAAATCAAAAGATCAACAAGTTTTTGAAAATTTATTTAGATAAATTGTCAAAAAAATTTCAAATCTCCAATTGTTTGAGAGGTAATTCGAATTACTTACATATAATTCAATAAATTTTGTGTTGTTTTAAGTGTGATTTCATAAAATGAGAGAGCTGGATTTTTTGGTGAGTAATAGAGATGATTTTTAAAAAGAGTGGGTGAAAGAGAGCACACGTTAGTGCAGAGATTGGCCTTCTTTTTATTTTTGGATTTTATTTTTTATTTTTTTTTTCATTTCCTTTCTTTTTCAAATATTAAGAAAATAAATAAAAAGTCCTTTAATCCATGAAAATTTATTTTTAGATTATATATTTTTGAAATTTAGTTTTAACACTTTAGTCTATAAACAAGCATAATTTTACTTTCTAAAACTAAAATTAAAGTTGAAAAAAATGCAAATTTAAAATCCTATTTTAAGATAAAAATTAAACTTGAAAATCATAAAAATCTTCTAAAATTAATATAATCATATAATTTACTAAAAATTTTAAAATTAAAAATTTACTGGTTAAAATACAGTGTCTACAGGTCTTTTTTATGCAAAAAGAATTCCTAATCATGCAAAATTCCATGTTTAATTCAAATAAAACGTGATGTGCATGAACATGGATATGGAAATAGCTAGCCTTAAGGTTTTAGTTGTGGTTCCTTGTCTTTCAATGGATAAACAAACCTTAGGTTTGGTAACCTAACTAAACATGACATTAGCCATAATGAAAATTATAATTTTGAGGAAAACATAAGAAAAACCAGTTATGATTATATGAGTTATGTAACATTGATTGCTATATATCCATATGATCCTTCAATAAGTCATATGATTAAAAGCAAATTAAGATGACAAATTAATGAATGAAGAAACTAATTGCTATTTCCATGAATATTTTGATGATACCAAAACTTTGTTTGACTAAGTTCAATTTATATAAAGCATGTGTGATGCAAATTGACGTTTGTAATTGAGTTATCTTTATTGTATATTTTATATTCACAGGGTGTGACTTCACAGTAATTACCAAAAAGTCACCCCTTGTTACAATCTAATTGGTATTAAAGTGATTGTCGGATATACAAGACTCATTGTCCTAACTAATTCTTCACTACCATTACACTTTAATTACTCTCTGGAGTTAAAATCATTCACTATCATTAATAAGAAAGACAGTAGCATCTTGAAGGTTCACTCACTGGGCTTACAAATTAGTCACTACCATTATCATCTTGAGTAACTAGAATTATAAATTACTAACTGGAATTACTGCCCTAAAGATAGATAAAAATATAGTCGTTAAATTAGTTGTTAGACCTTGTCTGGACTATTTTTAAAGCACTAAAAAATGTTTTTGTGCTAGGATTGAAGACCTACAAATATATGAAGCACCTAAGTGATTCTAAGTGAAAATCAAAACTATACTTCTTCAATATTTTTATACTCTATTATTGAACACTTCTAATTGTATTAGGTAGTGTACTTAAATCTATCATTTATACTAGCGCTTTTGTAAGTCTTGAGTGACTATAAATTAGTTAAACACTCTTAAATTGTTGTATCTTTTAAGAGTTGAGTGAAATCCCAGATAACTATTGTATTAGCGAAATCCAAGGGAATTTGGACAAAATCCATATCACTATTGTATTGGATGAAAGCCTAAAGAATTAAAGCGAAATCCTCAATTCAACTATTGTAAAGTGTTAGGCACAATCTCGAATCAATAGTGAAATACTAAATTAGTGTGATTTAGGAAAAGTGGATGTAGGATAAGAGATTGACTCTAAACCACTACAAAATTGGTATAGTTTTCTCATTCTTTTATCTATTTATTTTGTTATTATTAATTTTGTCAATATATTGTATTTAGGGTGATTAATTGCCTTACAAATCATAAAATCCTATTCACCCCCTCAAGGATTTGCCATATTTGGGCCAAGACTAATTTACCAGAATGTTTGGCAATTTGCCATTAGAAGTACCTTTTCATTTGATGTGAGATTCAGTCCAAATAGCTCTATGCCAAGGAATTCTTTACTTATATAAAGATGGTTTAGGTGCAAAAAAAAAGGATTTTGATTAAGAAAATATGTTCTTTTTTAGAGGAGGAGTTCTTGATTATGCTTTGGCAAGTAGTTTTAAGAAATAAAACAATTGATTTGTGAAGAAAAAAGTCTTTAGATTTTAAGAATATAGCCTCAAGAAATTCTATAGAGAAAGGCTCTTATGTTATTTTCTAAAATCCAAAAGTCAAAAGTCTCCCTTCTATAGAAAATCCTAAGATATTTATACGAGAAAGCTCTAGGAAAATATTCCTAAATAGATTGAAATATTTTGTGTGCAAGTCAAGTAAGCGTTGGCTTCTTATTTAGTTCGAAACTTATAAATAAAAACTAAATAAGAAATCAAGTTAAAAACTTCCTAATTTTATAAAAACTGTCAAGAAATACATTAAAATGCAAAAAAAGCAAGAAAATATGCATGGATAGTCCTAGAAAATGAAGGAAATAACACAAAATTGGAAATTTGGGCTATGACAAACTAATAGAACTGTGGGGATTTGCTTCCATGGGCCCATCAATTTCCCTCCGAGGCCTATGGAATTAGCCTTTCTTTTGGACTTCCAAACTTGGCCCAATGTTTCTTTAAATCATTTTTAATAGGGATTTCTACAGAAATGCCTAAAAAGAGGATCACGGTTACAAATATACCTTCACTTTCTAATTCTTATTTTTATACACTCCACACTCTTTTTATTATTTTTATATGCTTCACCTACATAAAACCCAAAAATCTCTCAAATCTAATAAAAAATCAATATCCTTTGAATATTTGATTCGAAAAATCATTGGGCAATATTCTGAGTAGTAAATCAAAACCAAAAAAGATTAAAAAAAAAAAAATCAAAGATCTGCAGTTTTAGGTAAACCAAAGATCTAGGAATTGACTTGCCTTTGACGAAGCTAGCCATTTGCTCATCTCTCAGATATGTTTTAGCAATCATGTGCCGATTAAGAGAAAGTTCCTTGAGCATGCAATGACCTTCAAGATTGTTCCTATGCTTATCCTCTCTCTTCTCCTTACCAGTTATCTGCTTTTTTGCTGTTGTCTCTCTTTGTTTTAATTTAATAGATGATAAAGAGAGAGCATGTGATGAATTTTTTGGGAATGGAAATGGAAACAGTTTAGTGAAGAGCAGGATTAGTTTTAGTTGTGGACATTAATTGGGTTTGGTTGACTGGGCAAGTGGAATCCAAGGAAGTAGCTTTTGAGTAAATCAAGACATTTGCATTACTTGATCTAACAAGAGAAAGGTGGAGATTCTTCCATGAGATGATGATGTTTGGACTCATTTGGATCCCACCACCACTTGTTTTACCATATCACATCACATCGCTTTATAGTCTATAATTCTACTACTTTTTATAAGTCTTTCACTGTTGCGTGCTATGCTTTAATCCATATTAATTATAACCTAACATAAAAAATCTATATTAATTATTAATATTATCATCCCCTACTTTAATATATATCATGATTTTGAACTATTTTTTCTTTAATTATTTTTTTAAGTCTTCATAAAATGTAAATAATAATTTTGAACTTTTTTCAAATAACATATATATATATATATATATATATATATATATATATATATATATATATATATATATATATATATATATATATATATATATATATATATATATATATATATATATATATATATATATATATATATATATATATAATAATTTTGAACTTTTTTCAAATAACATATATATATATATATATGTGTGTGTGTGTGTGTGTGTGTGTGTGTGTGTATGTATATATATGTATGTGTGTGTGTATATATATATATATATACACACACACATACATACATACATACATACATACATACATACATACATACATACATACATACATATATATATATATATATATATATATATATATATATATATATATATATATATATATATATATATATATAAGTAATATTGATTATTGTAATTACCAAAAAATCAACTTATAAACAACTAACAATCAACCTAATCAACCAAAGAACACTTTAATTCTCAAGCTATTCCATATTTGCTCTAAAATTAGTAGTATTTTCAAAATATTAATGCAAGAATACGTCAAAACCAACAATCAACCATAAAATACCAATAATCAACCTATAATCAACAAAAAAAAAAAAGTATTTTAGCAATACTAATGTTAAAATATGCAACAACCAACAATCAATTTGTAATCAGCCAACAATCAACATGTAATCAACAACAGATCAACTTCTGATCAACCAGAAGACAACCTAATTCTCAAGCTATTCCATCATGTCTCTCAAATTATAATATTTTAGTAATATTAATGTTGATTCTTAGTACACAAATGAAACCAAGTAAAAAAAAATGGAAAACACATACAAATAATTCAAAAAGTAAGAAAAAACCACAAAAAACATAAAATTTACTAAATGGAGATAATCCATCTCATACATAAACAAATGATTTTCACAGTAAACAGTATATCTTAAGTATATAACGAGTATATTTTAAGTATGTAACTAGTATATTTTAGATATATTTTAAATATATATTAGAAATATATGCTTATATATTTTTTAGAGACTTAACACTCTTAATCTTTTTCTTTGAAGTAGAATCATTAACATGTGAATCATCATCAAGCATAAACAACAATAATAATTTGAAATATATGAATATTCTTAAAGAATTTGAGAGTTAAATTCAATGCTTATCCTATTCTTTATTTTCTATTTTTATTAAAAAAAAAAAAGAAAAGAAACTATGACATGTGTAGGTGAAAGGAGAAAAAAATATGATATGCGTAGGTGAAAGGAAAAAAAGTGACATATGTTGGTAAAAGAAAAAAAAAGGTGACATGTGTAAGTGAAGGAAAAAATAAATTATGATGTGTAGGTGAAATAAAAAGAAAATGTGACATGTGTAAATGAAAGAAAAAGAAAATGTGACATTTTGTAAGTGAAAGAAAAAAGAAAATATGAAAATGTGACATGTGTAAGTGACTAAAAAAAAAATAACAAATGATTTTCAGTATTCACAATAAACAGTATATTATAGATATATTTTAAGTATATAACAAGTATATGTTGGATATTTTTAGGTATATTATAAGTATATAATAGAAATAAATTCTTTCATCTTTTTTGGAGACTTAATACTTTCAACTTTCTTCTTTATTTAGTACAAGAAACTCCAGCTCAAAGATTTTCAGCACAAAATTTATAGTTATTTAATATATTAGTATATTAAATATTACTTTAAATTAAAAAATCAATTTCTTATTATATCATTCAAACCTCATGAATTATTGATTAATCTTCTCTAAAGCAACAAAACTCTTCTCTTTTGCTTTCCTCTATTTTCTAAGGCAAAACAGAGAAGCCTAAATTGATCCTTAAAACAACAACAACAAAATGACAATAGTATAATTGGAGCGACACTAACAAATAGTCTTTTATATAAAAGAGGAAGAAGTGATTGGAGGGAAAATGATAGGAAGAATCAGAAAGTTGAATTTTGGATATGAATTTTTTATAAAGGTCTTGCCTTTGTTTTTTTTTTCTTTTTTTTTTCTTTTTTTGAAGTAGTCAAAACCCATGAAGGCCAGTGACATACAATTATAATTGATTACCTACATTAAAAAAAATGATGAAAACAAAACTTGAATGCAAGAAAAATAGGAAATGTTCAAAACTTTTGAAGATCGAAAATGGCAAAGAAGAATAATCTAAACTTAAAGAACGATAACACTATGTTTTTTTTTTTTTGGTTTTTGAGAATATAAAAAACTAAAATGTTCAAAAAGAAAAAGTCAAAATATGATTTGTTTATAATTATTTTTTAGAACTTTTAAATTTGTATGTAAGAAGCAGTTAAGGGAAGGATGGACAATGCCTTAAGCCGCCAAGAAAATTTTCAAACACAACAAAAAAAAAAAAAGAGTAAAGATAAGTGTAAACACAAAAACCTATAAAAGAAAAAAAGAAAAAGCAAAGAATGTATAAAAGTAAAAAAGGATTAGCCAAAAAGTTAAAAAAAAAAATAATGGAGGATATAAATGTAGAGTTCTTAAAAAATTGAGTAGATGGTGCAATTTGCTCTTTTTAATATTCTTCCAATTTTTCTGGGTCTCAAAATAATTAAAATCTAGCTCGAATCGTCAATCGCTCAATCCCAAAGATTTTGCAACTTCATCGATCTATTTCTTTTGTAAAAATCATTTTATGAAAATTCAGTTAATCCAAATCCATTTTTTCTAAACTATACTTCGTTTTAACAAAGAATTTCTTTACATATCAATATTCAATGCCTTATCATTGGGTTTTGGCTCAAACTCAAATGCGAAAAATTAGGTGTCTACAATATTTTATTTTGTTTGTATCTATATGAACATGTGGTTAATTTTTCTTCTTATTGTCTTTTATTTTTGCTTTTTATTTATTAATCGACTTTAGAATTTCAAATTTTGGTACTTTATTGGGTTTGTTAAGCTACCTTCAACTGCAAAATTTTCTTAGCTTGCATGATCTACTCATTCTTTCACTTTCCCTTGTCTTTTCAATTGATTTCTAATAGTGAGTTTGTGTTATATGGTTTGAATTAATAACTATATTTACATGTTCTAGATAGCTATACTATGTCACAATATAACTTGTACATCTTCAAAGTTTTATGAAATTCGGGTTAATTTTCACCAATAATAATAAAATTTATCTTAAAAATTATTATCCAGATGACTAGAGTGAAAATAATTGTACTAAAAATCACTCCAAGGTAGATTTCTAGGAAAGAGTGGTGGGTCACAATGGTCCCACTTAAAAACTATACTCCTTAAATAGAATTTTACCAAGACAAGTACTTTTAATAGCACAATAATTTACAACAACTATACCCGACAATAACTATTAAATAGATATAAAATAACATAAAAAGAATACTAGAAATTTAATGAGGTTCAGTCAATTTTGCCTATGTTCTCGAACACTACCAAAATAATATTTTACTAATTGAAAAAATATTACAAAAGAGAAAAAGAGAATAAAATTGCCTAAATATATGAGAGGAGGCAATTTTTGGGATGGTTAACAATGAGGGGGGGGGGGGGGGGGGGGAGGTGTCCTTTTATAACCAAAGAACTCCTCCCATTTTTTCTAAAATCCCGATATAGGATTTTGACAAAACCAACAAATCTCCACCTTGGCAAAATCCCATACAATTCTCTCACAAATCCAATCTTCTATAGTGTCTGCAAATTTCATCTTTCAATTTTTAACAATATTGACCAAGTCTAAACAATGTTTAAACTTGACTATAGTTACCACTTTTGTCATCATATCAGCAGGATTCTCAGTGGTCCGAATCTTCTAGATTATGACTCCATCTTCTTCTAGAATCTCTAGTACAAAGTGATATCGAACATCAATGTGCTTCATCCTTGCATGATAAACCTAGTTTTTTGCTAAATGAATAGCACTCTGACTGTCACAATGCACTTTGATGTGCTTTTGTTCTATTCCCAATACACCAAGTAACCCTTGAAGCCAAATTACCTCCTTCACAACCTTTGTAATTGCCATATACTCTGCCTTTGTAGTAGATAAAGCCACTGTTGACTGTAAGGTGGACTTCCAACTGACTGGTGCCTTTGCAAAAGTAAACACATAACTAGTAGTTGATCGACACTTGTCTAAATCACCTGTATAGTCAGAATCACAATATCCAACTATACATTGACCTTTTTGCTTATCCTACTGAAATACCAAACTAATATTTATGGTGTTCAGAATATATTGTAGAATCTAGTTCACAGCTTGCCAATGCTTCCTTCTAGGATTACGCATATACCAACTCACAACCCAACTGCCTGTTAAATATCAGGCCTCGTACATACCATCGTATAGATCAAGCTACCAACAGTACTTATATATGGTATTTTTTACATGTATTCCCATTATGCATCATTCTTTGGTGACATGGATGCACTAAGCTTGAAATGAGGAGCAAGTGGTGTACTAACTAGTTTTGACTTCTCATTCATGCCAAAATGTTTTAGTACCTTCCTTAGATATTCTTTCTGAGACAAATAAAGCCTCCCCAATTTCCTATCTTTAGATATTTCCATGCCGAGAATCTTCTTTGCTTCACCAAGATCCTTCATCTCAAACTCCCTGTTCAATTGAGTCTTTAATTTCTCAATTTCTGTCTGACTTCTAGAAGCTATCAGCATATCATCAACATAAAGAAAAAGATATATATAGGATCCATCTTATAGCTTGCGTAAATACACATAATGATCATATTTGCTTCTCATGTACTTCTGCCCTATCATAAACTTATCAAATTGCTTGTACCACTGTCTTGGAGATTGCTTCAATCCATATAGCAATTTTTCCAATCTATATACCTTCTTTTCTTTTCCATCATTTTGAATCCATCCGGTTGAGTCATGTAAATTTTCTCATCCAAGTCTCCATGTAAAAATGCAGTTTTTACATCCATCTGAACTAGTTCTAAATCCAACTTTGCTACTAAAGCCAACAAAATTCTGATATAGGTATGCTTTACAACTAGAGAAAATACTTCATTATAATCAACTCCCTTCGTATGAGCATAGCCTTTAGCCACCAATCTTGCTTTGTAGTGAACATTATTCTTCTCAGGAAATCCATCTTTCTTTGTATATACCCATTTGCACCCAATTGCCTTTTTTTTTCCTTCGGAAGACCAGCTAGTTTCCATGTCTGATTCTTTTGAAAGAACTGCTTCATTAGAAGTGGTAGGAACATCATCAATTGCAATTAGTGATGCAAAAGAGACCATACCAACATAGCAAGCAGGTTGTCTAATGGTTTTCTTTCCCTTCCTTAGTGCAATTGATTCATGTTGCTATGGAGGTTCTTGGGTATGAACTTCTTCTTTATTTGACTCTTCTTTTACCATAGGAGACTCATCATCAGTTTCTTTATTGGTTAGGATAATTCTATTACCATCAAACTCCACCTGTTTGGAAGTACCAACTGTCTATTCCATCTTTTCAAAAGTCACTTTTCTCAGCATGGTAGATTCATCAAAGTTAACATCCGTGCTGAAGATTACCTTCTTTGTCTCTGAACACAAAAAATGATAGCCTTTTACACTAGAGGTGATCCCCATAAAGATTGCCTTATTTGCTCTTGGATTCAGCTTTGACTCTTTAACATGATAATATGTAGTAGAATCAAACACATATAAGGAATCATAATCTGTAGTAGGTTTTCTAAACCATTTCTCCAATGGTGTCTTACCACCAATAGAAGTTGATGGTAAACGATTGACAAAGTGACAAGCATATACTAAAGTCTTAGCCTAAAATTCTTTGCCCAACCTAGCATTGGACAATATACATCGAACCTTCTCCAGCAATGTCTGATTCATATGCTCTGGCACCCCATTCTATTGTGGTGTATTTCTGATGGTGAAGTGCTTGAAAATAACTTCTACTTCATAGACTTTAAAAAATGGATCATTTTTGAACCTCCACCATTGTCTACACAAAGATATTTGACTTTTCTACTTGTTTGAGTCTCAATCATCTTTTTCCATTTAAGAAAAATTTCCAACACCTCATCCTTCATCTTCATCCTATATACCCAAACTCTTCTGGAAAAATCATTAACAAAGGTAACATAATAGTGTTTTCCTCCCAAAGAAGTTTTCTTGGAAGGCCCCAATACATTTGAATGAACATAATCCAAAATACCCTTAGTATCATGGATTACTATTCCAAATTTCACCCTTGTCTTCTTCCCTTTGATGTAATGCTCATAAAAATTCAATTTGCAAGCATGTGCTCCTTTCAATAATCCTTGATTTGTCAACAATTTCAATGATTTTTCTCCAGCATTCCTTAAACGCATATGCCATAACCTGGTTGCTTCTGACTCTTGATCATCAGTAGAAACTGTTACTGCTGTTGTCCCAACAATTTTACTACCCAGAAAGTAATACACATTGTTTCTTTTTCAGATTCTTTTCATTATCACAAGTGCTCCAGAGATGATCCTCATTATCCCATCTTTCACCTTTACCTCGAAACCTTTTGACTCTAAGGTTCCAACGGAGATGATATTTCTCAACAAATCTGGCACATAATGAATACCTGTTAAGGTTCTAATTGATCTAGACTGATTCCTCAAGTGAATTGAACCAATCCCATATGTGTTAAGAGGAGAATTATTTACTGTGTAGATAAATCCACCTTTTAGTTCTTTAAAATCAAAGAACCATTATCTATTTGGGGTCATATGGTGGCTACAAGCTAAATCTATCAACCATGAACTAGAATAGTTGGTTGATGGTGTAGCAGCAATTGAGAGGTCTGAATTTGCATCATCACACTCAACTATATTTGACTTTGAGATAGCCTTTCCCTTTTTAGGTTTGCCTTTATTCTTTAGCTTGGGATATTCTTTCTTCCAGTGCCCTTTTTCTCGACAAAAGGCACATTCATCCTTGCTTAGTTTGGATTTTGACTTTGATCTCTCTCTCTTTCCTTTATTCTGGCTCTGCAAACAGCCTCTAACAATAAGAGCTTCTGCTTTTACACTTGTATTTTCTTACTTTTCTTTCTTTTTCAATTCGTAACTATACAAGGCAACAGTTACTTTACTGAGAGACACAACAACCTTTCCATAAAGTAAAGTAGTTTCAAGGTACTCAAACTCATCAAGAAGTAATCCCACCAACATTAGAGCCAGATCTTCATCATTAAAATTCACGTTCATATTCATCAAGTCAGTCACCAGTTAATTAAATTTAGTAATGTGATCATTCATAGTGGTACTTAGAACATAGTTGAACCGAAACAATCTCTTTTTTATATAGAGCTTGTTCTGACTATTTTTCTTCAAGAATTTCTCCTCCAGTGCCTTCCACAATTTACTTGTAGAAGTTTCTTTTAAAAATGCATACTTTTGCTCTCTAGAAAGACATGATCAAATAGTACCACATGCCAATCTATTGATCATCTTCCATTCTTTCTTCTCAACATCATCTGGTTTCTCTCCTTCAATGGCAATGTCTAGACCCTGTTAAAAAGAGCATCTAGAACTTCAGTTTGCCACATGCCGAAATGACTGGTGCCATCAAAAATCTTCACTGCAAATCTAACATTTGTCATAGCATTTTTTCCCAAAATTGAAGATGAAGAAGTTGTTGACGTAGATGTGGATAATTTGGTGTTATTTGCCATTTTTGCTACAAATTTTATTTAATAGCTGTTAATGCGGAATGCCAATTAGCCCAAAGAATTTTTTTTTTTTTTTGATATGGAAGATCAGGCTAAGCCGCAACTACAGAGCATATTAAAATAAATCAAGAGCTCTGATACCAATTGTTATGAAATTCGGGTTAATTTTCACAAATAATAATAAAATTCATTTTGAGAACTATTATCCAGGTGATTAGAGTGAAAACAATTGTACTAAAAATCACTCCAAGGTAGATTCCCAAGAAAGAGTAGTGGAGTCACATTGGTCCCATTTAAAAACCATACTTTTTAGACAGAATTTTATCAAGACAAGTAATTTTAATAGCATAATAATTTACAACAATTATACTCGATAATAGCTATTGAATAGACATAAAATAACATAAAGAAAATATCAAAAATTTAACGAGATTTGACCAATTTTATCTACATTCTCGGATACTACTAGAATAATATTTTACTAATTGAAAAAATATTATAAAAGAGAGAAAGAAAATAAAATTACCTAAATATATTAGAACAGTCAATTTTTGGGATGGTTAACAAGGGGGGGGGGGGGGGGGGGGGGGGGGGGCTTTTTTTCTAAAATCCCAATGTGGAATTTTGACAAAACCAACACAAAGGAGCCATGATTTTGTAACTACAAATATTTAATTTATTTTTTTATTGAAATTTTTAACATCAATCCATTTACAGATAAAAATAATTTCAAGATTGAAGAACTAATAATTTCATTAATAAAAAGTCCCATTAAAAAGAATAAAAAGAAAACAGAAAAAAGGAACCAAATATTATAACTACGGAAAAGCAAATTTGTACTTATTAATAAGAAAATTAAATATTATATTTAAAATATTTTTTTATACATTCAAAAATATATTACTTAAAATATTTTAAAATTAAAACCTTCCAAAATTATCAACTTCTCCAATATCATTTGGTATATTTTCTGATAAGTATACTTATCGGAAAGTAAATTTTTTAATAAGTTACTTTCTATGAAGTAAACTTCTTGAAAAGTAATTATATTTGGTTTGCATATAATTTTTTGAAAAGTAAATTTTTTTTATTTAATTTAATAATAAAAAAGATAAGAATACCTTATTTTTTTTCTTTTTTTGCCCGAGGCATTAGGTTATGATTGCAAATGCTACTAATTGCTAATTAATGTTTAATAAAACTCATATGAGTCCCACATTATTAATATTATTATGTATTTATCATTATATGGCAATTGTACCGGCACCTTTTTTACCAAAAAAAAATAAATTGTACCGGTACCCATATATATATATATATATATATATATATATATATATATATATATATATATATTGGTGGTGGTCAGCAGCTGTATTAGCAGAAATGGAAGAGGAAAGAGAAAGAGAGAGAGGGAAAAGGAAGAGTCTGGTTTTTGGTGTTAATGGACAGAGTTTGAGGTTTTCAATGTTGTTGATCCTTCAATCACTTTGCTCGAGTTCTTGCGCACTTAAACTGCTTTTTAAGAGTGTCAAGCTCGGTTGCGGTGAAGGTACTCTTTCTTACTTCACACTATACTTTGTATCTATTTGCATTCTTTCTTTCTGATTCAATTTTCAGTTTTTAGTTTAATACTAAATTCTGATGATTTTATTTTTAAAAGGACTTTATTATTTTAGAAAATTGAAAATTTAATTATTTTTCAGATTTTTATTTTGAAAATTTTCATATTTGAATGTAAGATTTGTTTTCTTAATTTAAAAAAAATTATAGAAAAATAATTTAGTTTTGCTTGAGTAATTAAGTTGTTTGTTTATCATTTAATACTTAAAATTAAAATTTTTAATACTTATTTTTTTTAAATTATTTAGTAAAATGTGTTTTCAAAGTCTCAAATATGAAAATTTAACTTAAGATTTATATTGAATCTAATAATTTTAAATAATTTTATAATTTAAACATCATATCAATTATATTATTTAATATTTAAATTTTAGACATTGATTTTTGTTTTACCAAACTAAATATTGTATCCTTTCTTCCAAACAAGATAAAGTTTTATATTTTATTTTTTAGGTACATAAGAGATAAAAAAAATAAATAAAAAAAAACCTATTAAACAACTAAAAAAATTAGATAGCTATTGACCCGGGCCAAGAGACTGCCATGACATCACAGTTTCATATTTTATTTTATAGAATAATTATAAATTTAGTATCTCAACTTGATAAAATTAAATAATTGAATATTTAAAATTTTAAAATATTTAAATATTTTAATATATAAAAAAATCATAATTTAGTATAATTTTCGATTACTAGATGATTAATTATAAATAGATTTTTAGAAAATTTTAAAATTAAAATGATTCAAAATTTTAAGAATTAAATTTCAAAATCAAAATGATCTAAAATTTTTAGAATTCTTACAATCAAATCATCTTTTTTCTTTGAACACTACAAAGTTTCTCCTCTTTCTAAATATACAAGAAAACACAAGAACCTAAATTAGTCAATACCATTAACCACAATATTCAAACTTTTGCATATGCATTTAAATTTATGATTTACCAAGAAACTATCAAGAAATAACAAGAAATTAAAATCCATGGACTTACAATAGAAGAATCCAATAGAAAACAACACAATCAATTGAAACCAAAAGAAATCATTTGAAAACTAAAAGAAAAAGAAATCAAGAGAATAAAAAACTGAGATAAAAATGAAAAGAAAGGAAGAAGTACTTAGCTCCTTTTTGCGCCATCCATCGACCATCATTAACGAAGCGTTGGAATGATCTTCTCTATACTAAGCACGGGTAACTTCATAATATTGGACTTTGGTGACTGAAAAAGAGAGATCAATGGTGGTTGTAGTGTTGATACCATTTATGGTGGGTTTAGCAAAACGGTAAATCCTTTTTGTCACAGTGAAAGACAAAAAGAAAGAAAATATGAGAACAGAAAAAAGAAAAATTATCGGTTAATAATCTATTAATAATATTAAATTATATTTTTTTTTTATAAATTAAGATAATCAATTCATATTTTTGAAAGTTAATTTATTTAATAGTTCAATTTTACAAAGTTTAAAACACTAAATTTGTAATCATTCGTTTATTTTACACCATAAAACCTTTGCTTTTAAAATCATGACTTGTTATGAGAGTGTAATGACATGTAAAAAAAAAGTTGAAAAGGATTGTAAAAAGAATTGTGAAAAGGGGCCTCTAAAAGAACCGGAATGATTGGCAATTAATGGCGAAGAAGTACGGGTCTAGCAGAGAACACCATTTTATTATATATTGGTATTTTTTTTAACAGACCATTTATATTATAAATAAATCAGATATATGTTTTCTTTTTGCCAGATATTGTACCAAATATTTGCTAGTATTTACATCAAACGCAAGTATATGTTACAATCCAATCTAAACGGATAGATAGATATAGCAACTGGATCAAGTTTGATTTCGAGTTGAGTCATTTTGGATTAGGATTATTTTTAAATTTCGTCTTATTTTGAGCGGATTCAAGTCAAATCACTATAAATCATGTTCGAGTTTCGGACGAATCATCATATTGATAATAAGAAAAAAATTTTAAATTAAATTTAGTTTGTTTTCAAATTTAATTTTGAAAAAAAAAATGAGTCAAATTATGATGATTCTTTTATAAAAATGATTTTTCCATGCATATAATATTCTAAAATTTAATAATAAAATGAAATTTCAATTTTAAAATATTTCATATATAATTTAAGTAAAAGATATATAAAATATTTAAAATATATTATTACTTATATAATTTTTATGCAAATAAAATACTACAATATAATAAATAAATACCTTACAATGCTGACTCTTATAATAACATAATAATCAAATAATCAAATAAATAATTCTAATATATGTAATATCAACATTTTTTTATTCTAGGAAGTAATTTAAAAATTTTGTCAAAATTTTAAATTTTAAGCTAATAATACTATAAAATAAAAATTATTAAATAAATTTTAAAAGTATAATACTTTTAATTATATTAATCATAATAAGATAAATTTGATATTTTATAAATAATTTTTAATTTTAGTTGTTACAATACAAAAATACATTAATAATAATTAATTTTATTTTTATATTATTTTATTTTTATTCTAATTTGTAACTAAGCAGAGTGATAAACAATTTTAAAATATGATTATATAGAATGTTTCAAAAGGTTAAGTGTATATATTAAAAATGTCTGTACATGGAATTAATAGAAAAAAAATAAAGTAAATTTTATTTATATATTTTAATAAAAATTTTTATAAATATAATTAGCAATGTCTTTTTAAATTCTTTATAAATAATTTTTTTTCAAATATATTTTAAAAAATAAATTATTTATACACTAAAATATAGTCAAATAATAAAAATATATATAATTTAGACAATAAATTCAAATTCACTTTTCCATTTCATACTTAAAAAAAATAGAGTTGCTTGTAATGTCAAATTTTAAAAAATAAGGGTGTCATCATTCGTGGCATAGTGGCCTTATTTAAAAAGCATTTAAAAAATAAAATACTATTGGGGATGGTAACTTGTCTCCATTATTGCGGAAAATAAAATATTTTCTTTTGAGCAAGAGAGAGAATGTTGGACTTGCTTAGTGGAAATTTTTTAGGCAGATTGAATTTACTATATTATTTATAAATTAAATTAATAAAAATATGATATGTTAATTAATGATGCTAAATGATTCATAAGCTAATTCAATAGAAATATACCGTATTAATTAATGATACTATAATTTATAGGTGATTTGATATTATTAATTAATGTGTCATATTTCTATTGATTTAGTTTGTTAGTGATGTGATACATTCAGTTTATCTAAAAAAATTTTAGCTTGTGACAACAGGTTTGAGTTTGATTATTAATAAGTTTAACAATGATAATATATATTTATGATGTAATACTTAAAATTATAGTATAAATTACTAAAAATGACAAGCGATATTGTGTACACTGATATTTTTAAAATAAATTCTTTAATTCTAATTTCTCACTAAATTTATTGTTAATTTTATTTACAAACTAAATTTATTATAAAAAGATTTACTACGTTTACAACAAAGAAATCGGAGCCGTTATATGCTGGTCCTGCGTTCACTATGCATAATGGATTAGGCTACCTCCAGCAATTATTAAATGTCATTTTATATTTATTTAGGTAAATTATCTAATAAATTAAATAAAGTTTATTATCTATAAATTTATATAAATTTAATTATATATATATATATATATATATATATATATATATATATATATATATATATATATATATATATATATATATGAATTATTAAATAATATTTTTAATTTTTATGATATGGAAATTTTATTATAATTATATATTTATTTTCATCAGTTAAAAAGTATAAATTTATAAAATATAACGCATAAGTTTATTACTAGCAAAAAAAAATATCTTTTATTTTCTTACTGTCATAACTGATGAACCTATAGTTTATAAATAATAAATCTACACTATATATTTAATAAACCTATAAGTAATATCTAATAAATCTGGTGCTTATGAATGATGAACATTATTATTATACAAACTATATTTAAAAGTAGATTTTTAATGAACTGACACTTTACTATTGATGAACCTGCATTTTTTGTTTCATGAATTTACAGCTTATCATATATGAATCTGCATAATAGTGAATTATAATATTGATATAACTAATGAATCTACAATTTACAAATGATAATCCTACACTATAAATTTGATGAACATATAAATAACACTTTTATTACTTATAAGTGGTGAACATGATTATCATATAAGTTATATTTAACCATAAATTTTCAATGAACTTACACTCTACTATTGATCAATTGTCAATAACATGATTATTATAAACTATAAGTTCATTACAAATATACATGATGTTAATATATTATAGTCCAAAAATTCATAAAAAAAAAAAAAAATACAAGCTCATAGTTTAAAAACAAAAGGTTCATAAATTATAACCTAAAAATTCATTACAAATATATCTGATATTCATAGATTATAGTTCATAAATTCATAAACTAAAAAATAAATTCATGTATTAACTGATAAATTTATAATTCACCATTTGTGAACTTATACCTTATATTCGATCAATTTATAAGCAATATTTAATGATCCTATTGCTTATAATTATATTTGAAAATTAATTTTTAATAAACCTACGCCGTACTACAAATGAATTTACATTTTCTGTTTAGTGAATTTATAACTTATCATACATAAACCTACATAAGAATGAAAATTCATTGTCATAAAAAAGATAAATATGATATTTTATAAAAATGTAAAATTATCCTTAAAAACTATTTATAAAATTATCCACAAAATATTAAATTTTATAAATAAAAATTACATTGAAAAATTAATGATATTAAAATTAATTATCATTATAAGAATTAAATAAAAAAATTCAACTATTAATATAATTTTTTCTTATAAAAATTAATATAAATTTAATTAGAAAAATTAAACAAATAAAAAAAAACTCAACCATTGATAAAATTTTTTCCTAGAGAAATAAAATAAAATAAATATAATTTTAATTGCAAATATCACAAACAAATAAAAAAGTAAAAAAAAAAAGAAAAAAGACAGAATAATTAAAAAAGAAAAAAAAACGCAAAGTATTTGAGCCTGTGATTTGACCTGGCAACATAAAGGTTATAAGTCAAACAGTTAACCTATAACCATAATACTGTATAGTCCTAGGTCCACGTTATAATTTGCCAAGAAATTGGACATTTGCAGTTGGATTTTATGTTAGAAACACATAATTCTTTAAATACTTGGATGCCCAAAATCAATCATGCTTGAATTATTAATGAGATTAAAATTAATACTTGTATCTATTATAGCAGTCGAACTTTTGTGAAATGAATGATAAACGAGTGCTTTGATATCAGGTATGGTCTTCCTCAGTTAAATTCCTAAATTCTAAAGATTTCTAAACTCTCTGTCTCTGATGGGTAAAGAATAGAAAGCAGCTGAATGATTTGATGTATTGGGAACCATAAAGAGTTCTTTATATACTAACCCGTTAGAATCCCATTAGACCTATATGAGTTAGGAATGGGTATTTACCCATTAACTCGTACTAATTCCTAAAGTCTATGGCTTCACATAAATGAATCATTTAACTAAACCCACTTATAAAATAGCTCATCAATATAATTATTCTAATAAATATATAAGCCCACACAATAGAGATTAAAATCTAACAATCTCCCACTTCAGTTACATATTGATCTTGAAACAATTATATCAAACAATTCTTTATGTATACACATTTGTGCTATTTTCTTTAGACTTTACCTTAATTTCAATCTGGTCCATTTTCTATATTAATATGAGATCATGGCGGCTTTTGTTACATAAAAGTGTAACTAAACCTTCCATACTCACCATACTAATATATTCAATAATATAGATCTAGTATAGATGAGTGGCATGGAAATTGCATGGAATGTAATATCAAATATGCTTATTTCTAACTGATTCTACTTTATTCTTTAGGAAGATCAATCTTAAATTCCCAAATTAGTTTAGAGATATAGATAATGAAATGAATCAGAAAACTTTATTATGCATAAAAAAAACATGTGCAACATATCTCAATACATAGAGCATCTAAAATAAAATTCTCACTAAACCAATGTATTACAAAATATGTATACACCCATATGAGCAGTGTGTTTATGAAAAACCTTAGGTGGCAAACCTTTTGTTAATGGATCCGCTATCATGGAGTTTGTCCCTATATGTTCTATAGAAATCTGACCACTTTGAACTCTTTCCTTAGCATACAGAAACTTGATGTCAATATGTTTTGACTTCACAGAGCCTTTGTTGTTATTAGAATATAAAGTTGCAAATTTATTATCACAAAATAATTTTAATGGCCTTTCAATATAATTAACTACACGCAACCTAGTAACAAAATTACGCAGCCATATTCAATGATTAGATGCCTTAAAACAAGCTATGAATTCTACAACCATGGTTGAAGAAGCTATAAGTATCTGTTTGGCACTCTTCTAGGATATAGCTCCTCTAGCTAGCATAAAAACATAGCTTGAAGTGGATCATTTACTATCTTGGCATCTTGCAAAATTGGAATCAGAATACCTAATGATCTCCAAATTCTCCGATTTCTTTTAGGTTAGCATGAAATCCTTTGTTCTCCGCAAATACCGCATTACCCGCTTGGCTGCTTTTCCAATGATCCAGTACTGGGTTACTTAAATATTTGCCCAACAGTCCCACTATAAATGCTATATCGGGATGGGTACACACTTGAGCATACATTAGACTTCCTATTGCTGAGGCATAGGGAATCTTTTGCATCTCCTTTATTTCAAGTTCACTTTTGGGGTAGTGATTGAGATTGAACTTATCTCTTTTAGCTACAGGTGTATCTCCTAGTGAATATTCTTTCATGCTGAATCTGCTTAGCACCATTTCAGTATAACTCCTATGCGACAACCTAAGGATACCTTGAGAGCAACTCGTAGTATCTGTATGGCTAATACAATAGAGGCATTCCCAAGATCTTTCATCTTAAAATTCTTAGTGAGAAATGTCTTGATTTCATGTAATAAGCCTATATCACTACTTGCCAGCAGTATATCATCAACATACAACACTAGAAAGATAAACTTACTCCTACTGAACTTGTGATATACACAATCATCAACCACATTTACCTCAAAACCATATGAGGTAATAACTTGATGAAATTCGTAATACCATTGACTAGAAGCTTGTTTGAGACTGTAAATGGATTTATTTAATTTACAAATCATAGACTTTGAATCTTTGGATTCAAAATTTTCTGGTTGAACCATATAAATTATTTCATCAATATCTCCATTGAGAAACACTGTCTTTGCATCCATCTGATGTAGCTTTAAATTAAAATAAGCTACAAGCTCCATTATTATCCTAAAAGAATCTTTTGATAAAACTGGAGAGAAGGTCTCTTTATAGTGAATGCGTTCTTTTTGAGTGAATCCTTTAGCAATTAGACAAGCCTTATTTCTTTCGATATTGCCTTTTGAATCCCTTTTGATTTTAAATATCCATTTGTAACCAATAGGCTTTGCACCTTTAGGCAACTCGACAAGATCCTAAACATCATTATCTTTTATGGATTTCATCTCATCTTGCATGGCATTGATCCAATTTTAGAATTGGAACTTTAAAGAGCTTCGTGAAGGTTAATTGGATCATCTTCTATTAAGCTTATAGAATCTTCTGATTCTAGGAGGAAGGTGATATAATCATTTAGAATCGCATTTCTCCTTTCTCTATTAAATCTTCTTAATGACACTTCTTGAGACTATTGAGTTTGCTCTATTGAAAGAACTTCATTATTGCCTTGAACCACAGTTACATTTTGGACAATGTCAGGAATTATTGCTTGATCATTGTCAATAGCAATATTAGGAAGAGAAATAAATTTCTCTTTTTTAAAGACAACTTCGTCATTTAATTCTTCCCCTCCAAACTCTACATCCTCAAGAAATCTCGCATTTCCCATCTCAAAGAAGGACTGAGTTGTGGGTTCATAAAATTTAAATCCTTGAGAGCATTCTGCATATCCAACAAAGTAGCAACTAACAGTCTTAGAGTCTAATTTCCTTTCATTAGGCCTATAAGGCCTTGCCTTAGTTGGATATCCCTAAATGTGTAAGTGCCTTATACTACATTTTTTTCCAATCCACATTTCATATGGGGTTTTAGCTATTGCTTTGCTAGGTACTTTATTAAGGATATATACTGTAGTCTTTAATACTTCTCGTCAAAGCAATTCAGGTAATGAAGAATGAATAATCATACTTCTTATCATATTCTTAAGCATCTTGTTTCGTTTCTCAGCAATACCATTCATGCTGGGTTTGCTTGGCATAGTATACTGTGAGATGATACCGCATTCCTTCAAGAAGTTAGCAAAGGGTCTTGAACATTATTCTCCTGATCTATCATATCGGCCATAGTATTCTCCACCACAGTCAGATTTGACAGCTTTAATTTTCTTTCTAAGCTGAAGTTCAACTTCTGCTTTATAGGACTTGAAAATGTCTAGGGATTGAGACTTCTCACTTATTAAATATAGGTAGCCATATCTGGAGTAGTCATCTATGAACATAATAAAATACTGTTGACCATTCCATATTGCTGTAGGGAATGGGCTACAGATATCCGTATGTATTAGTTCTAAGATTTTTGTACATCTGTTGGTGCCTAATTTCCTTATGTTTGTTTGTTTTTCCTTAATACACTCAACATAGACTTTGAAATCTATTAAATCAAGTGAATCAAGAATTCCATTTGACATAAGCCTCTGAATTCTCTATTTAGAGATGTGGCCTAAACATTTGTGCCATAGGGGGGGTAGAATTCTTGTTTAATTTACATTTTGTACCTCTTGAATTAGTATACTGGATTTCATTATGGGAAGAAATAGTTTTTAGCATGTAAAGACCATCAATTAAAATATCAGTACTAATAAATTTGGATTTTAAAGAGATGCTAGCTTTGTTATCTCTTTAATTGCAAAAATATTCACATTTGTCCAAACTAGAAACAGAAATTAAATTTCATTTGATGGAGCTACAAATGTTTCAACCAAATCCAAATAATAACCAATATTTAATTGTAATCTAAAACGCCCTATAACTTCCATAGGGACTTTATTGCCATTGCTCACATAGATAAATCTTTCAGCATCAGTTGGCAGTCGGTCTCAGAGGCAACCCTGTATAGACACACTTATGTGAATAGTACCACTAGAATCTATCCACCAAGTGTCTATAGGTACATAAGCTAAATTAGCTTCAAAACAAACTAAAATGAGAACCTTACCCTTCTTTGCAAGCCAAGTGGCATACTTGGAACACTTTTTCTTCATGTGTCCCTCCTTCTTACAAAAAAAAAGGTGATTGATCATCCTGCTTCTTTGCCTTTTTCTACCCGGGTGTTCCATTTGCAGTATCCTTAGCCCTCTTCTTTTTCTTATTTGAGAGATTGATGCTAAGTGAGCATTTTCTATCTTATCCCTCTATATCCCTTCCTCTTCTTGCACACACTGTGAAATGAGCTCATTAAGAGTCCATTTGTCTTTTTGAGTATTATAACTCACCTTAAATTGATTGAATTGTGTAGGAAGAGAAATGAGAACTAAATGTATAAGTAAAACTTCATTTATCTCTAACTTTAGTGCCTTTAGTTTTCTAGCAAGATTTGACATCTCTATTATGTACTCCCTTATATTTCCTGTTCTCCTATATGTCATAGAAATCATATCAGCCAAATGTTACTCATTTTAGATTTCTCATTTTTGGCAAATACTACTTTATTACCTCAAGGGATTCCTTAGCATTATTGCTCTTAGAAATAGAGCTCCGAAACGCTTCCGGTATGGAACATTTCATGATTAATAGACTCATAGGGTTAGAGCAATCCTATTTCTCAATTTTAGTCTCATTTGAATTATTCTTAGTTGGAATAGGTCACTCCGTCCTTAGTGCAAGGTCTAAATCTATACAGCTAATAACAATTTTCATGTTCTCTTTCCAGACCTTAAAATTTGAACTATTTAGCATAGGAATAACACTAATTTGAGCAGAAATATTATTTGCCGTTGCAGAAACTGAATAGAGAATAAAAAAACAACACACAATAAATAATCATGTCATTAAATCACGAATTTTTTATAAGAAAATTATAAAACAAGATACCTAGCACAACTTGATATTTATTATTTGCATAAAAATATCAATTATGAATGATATTCTCAATGCAACAATCAAACATCAATAATAAAACTTGTCAAATAACAACATTTCTTTGAACTAACTATTATTCACATGGAAAACAACTTTATAATTATCAATATTTATCATCGCAAGTGTGTTTGTTATTTGGCCAAACATTAACATTCCTTTGAGCTGATCGATGTCTGTATAAATAACAAATACATAATATCTTTATATTCTAAATTAAATTAATTTACACAGCAAATGCTACTTTATTTCAATCAATTTAATTTAAGAAATGCTAAATATAATTGGTACAAATAAAATCCTTAATATTGCACACAAATACCACTGTTAACACCTTATAAAATTAATGACTTAGAGACACAATCAAGTCATACACAAGAATTTTATTATATATTAAATAATGAATCTTGATGCAAATCTTAGTTTTTTTTTTTTTTTTGATGCAAACCATAGTGTTAAATCAATACATACCCACAATAGCATATTTAATGAATGTAATAGCAACTGTCAAACACACAGCAGCAAATTTAACAACATATATAAAGCAAGTTGTAAAACTCACAGTGACATTTATAAATTCCATTTACTGCCTCTCATTGTTTCCCTTCAAACGATGTTATAATATATATAATACTGTAACACTTCAATCATAAATACTTCTCTGTATCCATTATACGTCGGTGCAAATTGTAACCATTATATATATTATAATAATCGGCTAATGGAGATGGTTCATTGGCCAACAAAACAACAAAAAATATATATATTTTTTAGCCATTAAAAGTACATAATAAGCAAAAAAAAAACAATATGCACATTTGGCTTTAATTAGCCCAAAAATAGAATATGATAAACGATTGTACATGCTGTATCCATTGCAAAATAATTTATCATGAAGCAATCTATATATATATATATATATTTGAAAACGAATTCAACATGCAAATAAATATGTTCCTGGTTCGGGTGAATCAATTCTATAACACATATATGCATATATATGAATTCATTATGACTTGAATACTTAAATTAAAATTATGAATTCATGAATAACAATCGCCTCTATCCATAAACCCAATCAGAAAATAGCAGTACCATAAAATATTCAAATTCTTAACAATCCATATAATTACCATGGATCAAATAAAATAATTTTTTAATTTTAATAACCTAATATGATATGAGCTTTTATATCATTTATTAGAAATACATAATTTTTTAAATACTTTGATGTCCAAAATCAATCATGCTAGAGTCATTGAGCAGATTAAAATTAATACATGTATCTATTACAACAATCAAATCTTTGTATAATGAATGATGAACGATTTAATGTACCAACTCTCTTTGTGGAATGAACGATTTAAATACCTTAATGAACGATGAACGATTTAATATCCTTAAATTCTAAAGGTTTCTCAACTCTCTATTTCTAATGGATATAAAATAAAAAGCGACTGAATGATTTAATGTATTGGGACTATAACTTTAGAGTTTTTTTATATACTAATCCATTAAGACCCATTAAGCCTATATGAATTAGGAATGAGTATCCATCCATTAACCCATGTCAATTTGTGAAATTTATAGGCTTACATAAATGAAGCACTAAAACTAAGTTCACTTATAAAATAGCCCTTCAATATAATTGTTCTAATAAATATATAAGCCCATACAATAGAGATTAAAATCTAACATTTTATCATTGATGAGATTCATAGCTTGTTGTCTGCTGATGTTATAGCATTAGGTACATAAAACAGGAAATGCCGAAAGAAATCAAATAATATTTATAATATTCAATATTCAAATATACTAATAAATTTATTGAGAGAGAAAAGATAAAGAAAATAGGAAGAAGAGACAGACAAAAAAAAAAAAAGAAGAAGAATCTTTGATTAGAGATTTGCAAGGTTTGGTCACATATCAAAATCTCAGAATAATATTGGATTGAAGGCTTGGGTGTTACAGAAAAGAGATTGTTTTAAGATTTGACCATTTTTTTTTTTTTTTTGTAATTCTTTATCCATTCTGCATCTAAAACTAGCCTATTGCTGAAGTAAAGTGCCATTGCATATCTAAAGCAAAGGTTGGTTATCAGTTTCAGAAATTTCATGACACTACAATAAACATGGATATTTGCATAACTTAGGTTCGTAGTTCCATCAGTTTTTTACTGTTTCTTCACATTGTTTAGTGTGAATGGATACCCATTTGTTTATATCCTTAATGGAGGAAAAAAAAATTGAAAAATTAAGAAAGAAAAGCACTATTTGTTTCATTCTGGGTCTGGGAATAGAATGCATTTCTTGGATAGGATTCCATTATTTTAGTATTGGTTCAAGTAATCCAAAATTTGTATGATATTCTTATATTTGAATAACTTGAAATTTTGTTGAAATTCTGTCAACTTTTAGGCATAATTGTTGTAATATTTTACCATTAATTTAAATTTAATTTTTTAAAAATAAACTTGGGATAGAATTGGTCGGATCTAGATACCCATTTCCACTTGCATTCCATTTTCAAGAACTATGGTAAGTTGAAATAGAATTAAATATTATGAAATGAAGTAAATTATATATTAAAAAATGTATTTGATTACGATTGTATTATTTCTTATTAACCATGGCCTGAAGCATTGTAGAGATAAAAAAAAAAAAAAAAATTCATATTCAGCACTATATTTTTCTTGTTGGGGTTAGGGAGGTCGCATCGAGAGTCACCTTGCTCTTCCATGTGAAGGGTGCAACCCACTAATATGTTGAGCTATTGACTCTAATACTACTTATTGAGATCAATGAGCCTACTTAATTTGGTAGATTTTTAAAATGGATCAAAATTTTAATGTATTGAGTTTATAGGTCCTTTATATGTATATCTAACTCCCTAATCCATCTATTTCCAGTGTGGGATTTCATTGAGATCCTAACATTTCTAAATGCATCATTTATTTTCTTATGGTTTATCTTCCTTGAGTTTCTTTTCTTGTGGTTTATCTTCCTTGAGTTTCTTGTTGGCTAATTATATGATCAAGGAGGCTTGATTGATTTATGTTGTTGAACATTTAAAGTTGATTTCATTTAATATGTGTTCTAAATTCTAATATATGATTTTAGGTGGTTGTGGTGCTTGTACTGTTCTGCTCTCCAAATATGATCTAGTGCTTAACCAAGTTGAGGATTTTACAGTAAGTTCATATCTTACACTGATTTGCAGTATAAATGGATGTTCAATTACAATAAGTGAAGGCCTGGGTAATAGCAACGATGTGTTCCACTCAATTCACTAGAGGTTCTCTGGATTTCATGCTTCTCAATATGGCTTTTGTACTCCTAGAATGTGCATGTCACTTTTTGGGGCTCTTGTTAATGCCGAAAAGATTGATCGATCAGAGCCTTCTCCCGGATTTTCCAAGCTGACAACCACTAAAGATGAAAAATCTATTGTAGGAAATCTATGTCGCTACACAGGATTTAGACCTATTGTTGATGCCTGCAAAAGTTTTGCAGTTGATGTTGGCATGGAGGACTTGGGATTCAATTTTTTTTGGAAGAAAAAAGAGAGGCAGGAAGTAAAGTTAAGTAGGTTACCTTTGTATAATGGTAAGCATGAGATTTGTACTTACCTTGAATTCTTAAAAGGGGAAGCCTTGCTTTTGGATTTTGAAGGATTCTCTTGGTATCAACCTTCTAGCTTTGAGGAGCTTCAGAGCTTATTACAAGTCACCGATGCCAATAATGGACTCAGAATGAAACTAGTGGTTGGCAACACGGGTATGGGTTATTATAAGGAACTGGAATAGTATGACAAATACATTGATATGAGATTTATTCCTAAGCTCTTAATGATTAGGAGGTATAAGAATGGGATTGAAATTGGGGCAACTGTGGCGATTTCTAAAGTTATTGATGTTTTAAGCGAAGAAAGTAGAGGTGAATTCATCTCAGAAAGTAAGATGGTGTTTAAGAAAATTGCAGACCATATGAAGAAAATTACTGCCAAATTTGCTAGAAATAAAGGCAGTATAGGAGAAAATATGGTGATGGCACAAAGGAAACATTTTCCTTCAAATATTGCTATGATACTCCTTGCAACTGGTTCTTTTATCGATGTAATAACTGGAAACATACGTGAAATGCTTACCTTGGAGGATTTTTTGGAAAGGCCTCCCTTGGATTCGAAGAGCATACTCTTGAATGTTAAATCTCAAATTGTGAATCTATGGAAGATATATATCTAGAAATGGATAGTAAGTTCATATTTGAAACATATCGAGCTACACCACGACCTCTTAGAAATGCCTTGCCTTAAATGAATGCTTCTTTCTTGGCTAAAGTTTCTTGCTTGAAATCATTTGGTGAAATAGTGTTAAAAAGTTGTCAGTTGGCTTTTGGTGTTTTTGGAACCAAACATGCAATTAGTGCAAGGAAAGTTGAGGAATTGTTAACTAGAAAATTGTTAACCATTGATGTTTTGTTTGAAGCTATTAAATTAGTTAAAGCTACTGTGGTACCTAAATATGGGACTAAAAGTCCTGCATGTTGGCCAAGCTTTGCTGTTGGTTTTCTTTTTGACTTTATTGGCCCGTTAACGAATACTAGTTCTAATGTTTGGTTGCATGGATACAATGATATTTCTATGTTTGAGGATGTCAAATCAAAGGGGAAATATTAAAATCTGAAGCATGTTAAATTCCCTACATTATTGTCATCATCCAAGCAGGTGATCCAATTAAACAATGACTATCATCAATTTGGAGAACCAATTGCATAATCTAGAGCTGACCTTCAAGCTTATGGTTAGTATTCTTTTGTTCATAATATAGTAGATGATTCTCTACATCATTAATTGCTTCTTATTTATGTGCATGCCGTGCAATTTTCTAGTAACATGAATATGATAATATGTTAAATTGTCATACTTAAGTTTTATGTGAAGTCAACTTATCTTCCATCTTAAGTTATCACACCATTTTTTGTTGATAGTATGATCTCCATAAGTGTGTTAGCATGCTAGTGTTCAATTAAATGACTTGCTCATTTTTCACAACTTTTAGGTGAGCTTGTTTATGTGGATGACATTTTATCTCCCAGAGATTTTTTATATAGAGCATTCATTTATAGTACAAAGCCTTTTGCAAGGGTAAAGGGTATAAAATTTAATTCTAAATCGCTCCCAGACGAAGTTACTGCACTTATTTCTTTCAAAGACATTCCAAAATGTGAGAAGAACATTGGTTCTATGGGTTTACATGGTCTTGAACCTTTGTTTGCTGAGGAGCTTACTCAGTATGTTGGAGAACCTCTTGCTTTTATGGTAATGTTCTCGTCCATTACTACTTTGAGAAATATGCACCCTATTTCTTTTGATTGTAATGTCATTACTATGGGCATTATATAAATTTCAAGTTAATTCGATCATAGCATGCACCTACTTTGACTAATCTAGTCGAAAATGTTTTTTCCAACTTGCAGATATGTAGAAACATGCAGATATAGCATCAAAACTTGCAGTGGTAGATTATGACATGGAAAATCTAGAACCTCTAATTTTAATAGTGGAACAGGCTATCAAAAGGTCTAGTATTTTTAAGGTACCACCTTTTATCTACCCAAACAAGTTGGAGATGTAGCTAAGAGAATGGCTGAAGCTGAATGCAAGATTCACTTTACTGAGGTATTTTTCAATTCCTCTTCTCCACTCTCTGTCTCTTTCCTAATTTCCCTCAAAAAGGTCTAAGTAAAATTTCACTTTATGAAGGCATAATTAGAAGTCTAAAAATGCTCTTCTATCGAGTATCATCTTTTGATATTAGGGATGTTGCGCAATGCCTACTTTCTACTGACTTGTAACATCTATATAAAACTTGAGTCTCAATAATTTTTTCTATATGGAGAATCAGACTGCCCTTGCTATTCCTGACGAGGACAACTCCATGGTGGTTTATAGTTCAACTCAATGGCCAGAGAATGGACATATTGTGATTGCAAAATGTCTTAGGGTTCTTGAACACAATGTGCATGTACTTACAAGAAGGGTTGGAGGAGGTTTTGGTGGAAAGTCCCAAAAAGCCATGACTATAAGTTTTTTTTTTCTACATTATGTTTGTGTATGAATCATGTTTTAAGGTCTACAATAACTTTAAGAAGAATAGAGGTAAAAATATGTGTGTATCAACTGACCAATTAATTAATGATTTGCTTATATGAATTGCACTCATCAGTTTCTAGTTTCATTAAATAATAATTAGGTGTTCCATTTATGCAGATTTTCAAATTGAAGTCTTACTTCATATAATTGTCATTGTAACATAATCAGAATGCGTATAGATATTTGGAGAGTTAATATTTATACATAATATCTGATAAACGACTTAGAATAATTAAAAAAAAAAAAAGGAAGAAGCGGCCAAGTTGAACTTGATTTAGTTTGATGCATGAATTGGACAAGGAGAAAGCCAAATTGAATTTGACTAATTTTGGAACCTATATGTAGCATATAATATCATTTGTGTTGGAAAATATAATCCCATATGGAAAAAGTATAAGAATATGAAGTGGAATATATGTGGAGTAGATTGGTCCTTAGTATAAGCCAATTGGTTTTGTACAATATGAGGTTCCTAACAAAACAAGAATTTTGTGTTGAATTTTTTGTCTTTCCTCAGAACTTTCATTAGTATATATAGTAATTTTATAACCTATCAAATTCCTTAATTGCAACATCAAATTCCTTAATTACAGCAAATCCAATCCCTAATCTTATCTTAAATTACAGTAGATCCTATTCTAGGAAAGTGTGTATTTACAGTAGTAATCATGTGACAGTTACAATTGACCATATATTGATAGCTAGTCTTAATTAAATTGATACTAGTGAATCAAGCAGCATCAATTTGTTAATAAAGAACTAATGCCAAGAAAAAGGGAGTGGCTTAGTGAGTATGTCCGCAATTTGATGATCTGTAGAAATATGAGGAAGAGTAATAACACCATTTTCAAAAGATTCCCGGATGGAATGACAATCAATCTCAATATGCTTGGTATGCTAATGATAGACAAGGTTGGCTACAATCTAAATTACACTAGTATTATTAGCATGAACAAGAGTAGGATCATATTGTTGAAAATCCAATTCAGAAATCAAACCTTGTAACCAAGTAACTTCTGAATATGTGGTAGACATGGCATGATATTCTGCCTCAGTTGAAGATTTGGAGACTCATTCTTGTTTCTTACATTTCTACAAAATCAAAGCCTTACCTAAGTAGACACACCATCCAGTTGTGGAACGACGCGAATTGAGATGCTCTGCCCAATTAGAGTCACTGTAAGTAACAAGATTAAGTGTAGAACCAGCTAGGAAAAAGAGACCACAATGGGAAGTACCATAAAGATATTAAATAATGCATTTTACAGCACCCATATGTAAATGCCTTGGGGATGCTATAAATTGACTCATCAAATTGACAGTAAAGGATATATCAGATCTAGTGATCGTCACGTAAACAAGACTCCTCACTAGCCATTAATAAAGTGTAAGGTCTTTTAGAAGATCACCCTCATCTTTGCAAAATTTGACATTAGTTTCCATAGGAGTATCAACTAGAATAGTATTTTGTAGTCTGGCTAACTTAATTATAACATTGAGATATTTTTGTTGATTCACAAAAATGCCTTTGTTGCTTTTGTGAACTTCCAGCCCCAAAAAATAAGCAAGAGAGCCAAGATCTTTTATATGGAAAGAAGAATGCAGAGATGCTTTTAGTTGTTGAATGTTGTTAATGTCAGTGCTAGTGATTAAAATATCATCCACATAGACTAGTAACAAGACCATGCCATGAGAAGTCTTTCTCCAAAAAAGTGAAGGATCATATTGACTTTGCACAAAGGACAGATCAAGAAGAGTTTTGTGAAATTTTGCAAACCAAGCTTGAGGAGCTTGTTTAAGGCCGTATAAAGATCATTTTAAGTGACATACATCATTAGCACCAGTATTTAAACTAGGGGGCAGACGCATATAAACGTCCTTGTTAAGATCCCCATGAAGGAACGTATTTTTAATATCCATATGATGAATAGGCCAGTCTTAAGAAGCTGTAATAGCCATGATTCTGCGAACCATAGTCATTTTGGCAATCAAAGCAGATGTTTCCTATTGCCAAGAGTAACCAAGTGAGCCTTACACTGGTCAAGAGACCCATCAGATTTTAGTTTGATAGAGAAGACCCATTTGCAGCCAATAGGAGTAATATCAACTAGATAAGATTTAATTTGCCAAGTGTTATTCAGCTTCAAAGCATCAAGTTCCTCCTGAATGGCTTGTCTCTAACATTCATACTTTATAGCTTATGAGTATGATTTCAGTATAGTAATAAAAGATAGTGTAGTAACCATTACTTTATGAGTACCAAATCTTTCAGGAGAATAACCATACTTGTCTGGAGGATGTGAGAGGTGAGTGGACAATCAAATTGGTGGAGGTTCAATGTTAGAGGCTAGTGGCAATGAAGACTCAAAAGGAGAGGGCAGCGAATTTGTTACAGGGGCTGGAAAAGGAGATGATTTCAGAGTAGGATCTCCATATTGCCCCTCATCTCTATTTTGGCATGTGTAAACAACACCAAGCTGAAACCATATGATAGAAGCAGAAGAGTGTGGAGGAAAATGAGTGGCTTGATCATTAAAAGGAGAAAAAAGAGAGTGATCAGAGACATTGGAAGTGACAACAGAAGAAGGATAGAAGTATTGGTTGTCAAAGAAAATAACATTTTGTGAAACACAAATTCATTAAGTAATAGGATCAAAACATATATGACTTTTTGATTTGGTGTGTATATAAGAAAAGCACATTTTACATATTAAGATGACAGTTTGGAGTGTTCCTGAGGTGGAAGGAGAACAAAACAGACACACCTAAAAGGATGTAAATGAGTATAGGTAGGTGATTATTGATGGAGAAGAAAGCATGGGGTTTGATTGTTAAGTGTAAGGGAAGGGAGATGATTTATTGATTAACTGCAGTGGATAAGACTTTGACCCAAAACTTTGGTGGAATGAAAGACTCAATTAGTAAAGAGCGGACTACATCAAGAAGGTGTCAATTTTTGCGCTCTGCAAAGCCATTTTGCTAAGGAGTGTATGGATAACTTCTTTGAGAGACAATACCCTTTTGTTGAAGGAAATTTTGAAATTATTGAGATATATACCCCCCACCAAAATCTGAACGAAAAATTTTGATACTTTTGGAATAATGATTTTCAACAAAGGCTAAGAAATTTTGAAAGGCATCAAAAACTTCAGATTTGTGCCGTAAAAAATATATCCAAGTGAAATGACTATGATCTTCAATGAAAGTCACAAAATATGTATATTGAGCATGAGAAATAATAGGTGAAATTCCTTATACATCACTATGAACTAAATTAAAATAGTGAGAAGCATGAGTATCACGAGAAGGAAATGGAAGAGTTTTCCTTTTACCCATTTTGCAGCTAGAACAATCAAAACTGACATCTTTAGATGGAATTTTATTCCCTAACACACTAGATTTTAACATAGTCGAAAGAGTCCTATCATTTGGATGGCCTAACTTCATATGCCATAATCTATACTCAGGCTGTATCTAATAAGAAAGAAACAAAGACACATTCAAAAACTTGGCTAGTTTATTAAGATTGAGAGGAAAAAGTTTGCCCCATTTAGGCCCTTTTGATATTGTCTTCCCCGACACCAGCTCCTGCACAACACAACCAGAAGGAGAAAAGGTAACTTTGCAATTATTCTTAACCATTTGGCTAATAGATAACAACTTAGAAAATAGATCAGGAGCAGTAAAGACATTCTTTATGGGTGGATATGAAGAAATATCACCAGTAGCAACAATAGGGATATAATTCCTACTAGCAGTCTCAATTTGCAAATTGCCATCAATTTTTTGACATTAATAAGATTATCTGATGGAGTCATATGATTTGAAGCACATGAGTCAAGAAGCCAGATTTTAGAGAAGGATTCATTTTCACCAGTAAGGCCAAGAGCCGAAAGAGTTAAAAGAACTATCTGTTGAACATTCTTCAGAGTAAGTGGTGGAGCTGTTTGGTGAGAAGGAGCAAGTTCTAATTTTGATTTAGTCATAACATTAGTTGTTGAGGCATGATAAGCATGAGGATTATGATTTTATGGATGCCTTCTACCTTTAGAAATAATATGTCCCTTTGCAATAGTTACAAACTTTTAGGAACATTGACTCGTAATGTGGTTGAATAGCTTGCAGCTATAGCATTGAAGGTTGTTCATGTTTTAAACTCGTGGTTTGCCTTGTGCAGTATATGCAACATTAAAAATGTTGGTGGAATGCCTTTGTTGCTCTAAGGTAGTCTGCATTATATTACGTTGCTCTTCCCTAAGGAGTTCATTCAAACAGGTGTCTAAGGATGAAGGAGGAGTTCTAAGTAATGAATATGATATGACAACCTTAAATTCAGGTTAGAGTTTCATCAAGAATTGATCTCTTTGACTGGTTTGATGAAAAGTTTGAACAGCTTCTAAAGATATATAAGGAACAGAAGCATAAACAATATTATTATATTTTGTCCATAATGTAACAAAACCTGTGTAATACTCTTGGATAGACAAATTTGCTTATGTGTAATTGGACATATTATATTCTAGTTGAAACTGCCTAACTGAGCTAGTATGATCATACACCTTCTTGAGATAATCCCACATGGCTTTGGCTGTCTTATAAGGTCTTAGATTAATGACAATAGAAGGATCTAACTTTTCACACGAGCATCTTTTGCAGCCCACTTAGCGGCTTTGGTTGGATTAGTAGGCTTATTATCTGTGCCGTCCACAATTCCCCATAATTCTTTTCCCTGAACATAAATTTGGAACTGGAATTCCCAAGGAAAATAATTTTTGCCTGAAAATTTGGTACAAGCTATCTTTGATTTCTCCATGAATAAAAAAAAAAAAAAAAACAAGAAACCCCAAAAGGCTCTGATACCATAACAAAACAAGAATTTTGTGTTGAATTTTTTGTCTTTCCTAAGAACTTTCATTAGTATATATAGTAATTGTATAACCTATCAAATTCGTTAATTACAGCAAATCAAGTCCCCAATCTTATCCCCAAATTACAGCAAATCCTATTCTAGGAAAGTATGTATTTATAGTAGTAAATGTAACAGTTACAATTGACCATATATTGATAACTGGTGTTAACAGTTCCAATCCCAATTATATGGCCATTGATATCATCTAGATGGATTTTTTACAATTTGGAAGTGATTTTTTGAAGAAGGGTTATAAGTTTAAAAGTGAGAGAAAGAGCTCCTAGTGTGAAGGAAAATATAGAGAGTGTTTTCCCCTATTTCAAGCAAGAGAGTGTTATTGTTCTCTCCTTGTGCAATAGAGAGAGGTTGTAACTCCTATTATTTTCATAGTGAAATGATTATATTCTTGCCTGTGGGTTTTACCCAATTTATTTGGGCTTTTCACGTAAAATATGTGTATACAATTTTTTTCAATATTATTTTCTCAATCTAATTTTAGCTGCAATTTTGCTCTATCCATTCTTTATTCGGTCCTTTTTTCATAACTAGTGGTATCAGAGCATTGGTTTTAGTGAAAAATTATAGATAAAAACAATATTATGAAAAGATAATTGCCTAGCGGCTATTAGCAAAAGGCCAAAAGAATTCACAAATGACAATAAGTGGAATGAGATGGACGGAAATGTTGTTACAAATCTTCATCTAGCATTAGCAAATGGGTATTGTCAAGTGTAGAAGAGAAGAAAACAATAAAAGAGATTTGGGATCATCTCATTAAACTATATGAGGCGAAATCACTCCATAACAAAATTTTCCTTAAAAGGGAACTTTATACTCTTTGAATGTTAGAATCTACTTCAATGATGGAGCATGTTAATACTTTGAATACTTTATTTTCTTAACTCAAATCATTGGGATATAAAGTAGAGCCAAATGAACGTGCTGAACTTCTACTTCAAAATCTACCTAATTCATGTAATCAACTCATCATCAACTTTACCAATAATGTCCTCATGGATTATTTAGTCTTTGATGATGTTGCGGCCACTATTCTAGAGGAAGAAAGTCGGTGCAAGAACAAGGAAGATGGGTTGGCAAATTCTGAACAACAAATATGTTCCCATTACTACTACTCTGAAGTAGAAAGTTCTGCTCTTGTAACTTGAGGTTTTCAGGAGGAAGTGAAGGATGGTAAGTGCTCTGAATGATCACATGACAGGGTTGTCAAACCTTTTTTCTTCATATAGTCCTTGTTTAGGTAACCAAAAAATTAAGATTGCAGATGGCTCTCTTTCAGTCATTGTAGGAATAAGTTCTATTATAGTGTCTCCATCACTCACTCTTCATGATGTTCTTCATATTCCTGAACTTTTTTTTAATCTTTTGTTTGTTAGTAAGTTAGCCCATGATCAAAACCGCCAAATTAATTGTTTCCCAACTCATTATGTGTTCTAGGATTTGACCTCAGAGAGGATGATTAACGTGCTAAACAGAGCGGAGGACTCTACTTCTTTGATGATGGATTTGAATCGAGGCAACCTCAATAAATAGGTTCCTACTTTGAATCTATTTTTGTTTCAAATAATAGTAATATTATGTTATGGAATTTTATATTAGGCCACCCAAGTTTCAAATATTTGTTCCTATGTATCTATGGGGAGAGGCTGTTTTAATTGCTACATACTTAATAAATAGAATTCCCTCCAAAGTTTTACAATTTCAAACTTCTTTCCAAATTTTCACAAATTGTTTTCCTACTGCGAGACTTTCTGCTGATCTATCTCTAAAAGTATTTGGTTGTACAACTTTTGTTCATGAACATAGAAAAATTGAAAAACTTGAACCCAGAGCTATAAAATGTGTCCTTATTGGTTACCCTAACTCATAAAGGCTATAAAAGTTTTGAACTAATATCAAATTTTTTTTTTGTCACAATGGATGTCACTTTTTTTGAAAAACAACCATTTTTTATGGATATTCATCTTCAAGGGGAGAATTTTAAGGAAGATTCATTTGTTAATTCTGCACCTATAGCCAATGGCCAATATTCAGTCTTTGAAACTCCTCTTCTCACTATGAGTGATGTTTCTTTTGAGTGTAGACCTACACATGAAAATTAATCTAAAAACTAGAATTCTGAAAAATAACTTTTGGAAGCTAAGGGACAGCCTATTATAATGCCACAACATGATAATTCTGCAAAAGCAATAGGTAATAGATTCAAGGAAGGTGACCAAACTTGGAAAGGGATTGTTTACTTGAAGAAGGATTAGAAGAAAAGGGATGACGAATTAACTCTATAGCATAGCCATAACTATGAACCAAGGAAAAATCAGCAACTTGAGTTTGTTATAGGTAATTCCCTTTTTCTTCCTAATAGTTAGTCTAAGTCTTCAATTTAGACCTTCCTATAGCTCTTCATAAAGCAGTTAGATATTATACTAGTCATCTGCTGTCTAAATTTGTGTTGTACTTGAAATTTTCTGCATCTCTTGTTACCTTTACCACTCAATTCTCCAATATAGATATTCCTAATGTTGTAAAATTAGGACCAGCTTAGAGCAAGAACGCAACTAATAATTTTAAAAAAATAATAAGGACACCAGATTTTATGTGGAAAACCTCTAAACAAATTAGGATAAAAACCATGGGTAAAGATAGAAGAATTTCACTATGAAAAATAATAGGAGTTACAATCTCTCTATTTATAAAGGAGAAACAATTAAAAATTCTCTCTTTATAATAGGAGAAAATAATCACACTAACTCTCTAATATTTCTCTCATTAAAAACTCTATCAATTTTGAGAATTTTGGAAGCTAGAATGAGGAGGAGAGGAAGCCTTTATATAGGCTCCCAACCTTCCCCTTTGTCAAATTTGGCCACCAAAATTGTCAAATATAGAGGCACAAATTCAGTGCCTCTATGTTGGACTATAATAATCTCCTATTTGAAGATTTGATTAAGGATCAATCAATCTTTACACTATTTTTTCTTCCTTGCCATTTCTATGTTACTATGTCTCCATCAGACCATTAGAGGATCGATACTAAACCAACTTGTCAGTATTGACTGCCTTTGTCATGAAATCTACTAAGTTGTCTTTGGTATGTACTTTCTGCATATCCATAGTTCCTTCTTCCACTTTCTCATGAGCAAAGTGGTACTGGACTCAAATGTGCTTTGTCTTTGAATGAAAAGTTGGATTCTTTGCTAGATACAAGGCACTTTGACTATCACAAAACAAAGAAATCTTTTCTTGTTTGTGCCTGAGTTCTTGCATTATCATTTTCAACCAAACTGCTTCTTTACTAGCTTATGTAGTTACTACATATTTTGCTTCTGTTGTTGACATAGCCATAACTAACTGTAGTTTTGAAACCCAACTTACTGCTTTGCTAGCAAGAATAAACACATAACCTATAGTGGATTTGCTTCTGTCTAAATCACCTATATAATATGAGTCAACATACCCTCTGACAGTAAACCCTAATCTTTCATAACATAATGCAATATCTGAAGTCCCCTTAATATATCTTAGGATCCTTTTTACTATATTCTAGTGCTTTCTACCAGGATTTGCTATGTACTGACTAACTACTCCTATTGCATGTGCAATGTCTGGTCTTGTACAAATCATAGCAAATATCAAACTTTCAACTACTGATGCATACGATACTCGAGACATCTCTATCCTCTGTGCTTCACTGCTAGGACTCATCTTGGAGGATAACTTGAAATTAATAGGAAGTGGGGTATAAATTGGCTTACAATCTTGTATGTTGAAGCGCCGCAAGATTTTCTTTAGATAATTCTTCAGGAAATGCCAAATCTTCCTATTATTTTTGTCTTAGTGAATTTGCATCCCTAGAATCTTATTTGCTGGTCTCAAGTCCTTCATTTCAAACTTTTTAGCCAACTGAGCCTTCAAATCTTTGACATGATCTTTGTTGGGACCTGCTATAAACATGTTATCAACATATAATAGCAGAATGATGAAATCATTGCCAAACCTCTTGAAGTAGGCATAAGGGTCTGCATTTAATTTGTTATGTCCAAGGCTTATGATGAAGGAATCAAATCTCTTATACCAACACTTCAGCGCTTGTTTGAGACCGTATAGAGATTTGTTCAACCTACAAACCAAGTTCTCCTTTCCATGTTCTTTAAATCCTTCTGGTTGGAGCATATATATTTCTTCTTTAAGATCTCCATGAAGAAATGCAATTTTCACATCTAACTGCTCTAAATGTAGGTCAAGAGTAGCACACATTACTAAAACTACATGGATTATTGATGATGAGTTGATCATATAAATCAGGTAGACTTTAGAGTAGAAGTTCAACACGTTCATTCAACTCTATTTTAACTCCCAACTCTATAAGCAAAGAAAATAGAGTATTCAAAGTATTTATGTGCTCTATCACTGAAGTAGATTCTGCAATCCAAAGTGTGTACAGTTTCCTTTTAAGGAAAATTTTATTGTGGAGTGATTTTGACTCATACAATTTATTGAGATGATCCCAAATCTCCTTTGCCATCTTTTTCTCTTCTATGCTGGACAATACCCCATCTGTTAATGCCAGATGAAAGTTTGCTTTAGCATTTCCATCAATTTCAACATAGTTAGGAATCTTACCATAAAGTCGCTCAAAAGGAGAAATGTTATGAAGGACAGGGGTGGGGAGACGGTTAATTGTATAAACAGTAGTTAAAGTTGCTTCTCCCCATAATTTTTCAGGACAACCTGATGACAGAATGAGAGCTTTTATAGAGTCTAAGATGTGACGATATTTGCATTCAGCTCTGCCATTTTGTTGAGATGTATGAGGATAGAACCTTTGAACTAAAGTTCCTTGTTCATGAAAAAATTGCAAGAGACTTGACTCTTTGTATTCCATGGCATTATCAATTTGAAAATTTTTGATAGGACGGGAAAACTGTGTTTGAATCATCCTTGCAAATTGAATATAGATTTGTGGAAGTTCAGATCTATGCTTTATACAAAAGAGCTATGTAAAACGTGAGTAATCATCAATGAAAATAACAAAATAGCGATTGCCACTAACTGTTGGAACTGGAAAGGGTCCCCAAATATCAGAATGAATAAGTCCAAAAAGAGTATCACAAATAGAATCATTATTATTAATGATAAAGCAGGTTATTTTGCAAGTTGAAAATGAGTACATTGAAGTTCTGCAACTTTTATATTTCCTAAAGTACCACTCGAAATTAAGGGACGAAGTTTACTAAGAGAGGCATGATTGAGTCATAAATGCTACTGAAACAAAGGAGACAAACTAGCTGTGGCAGACAGAGAATTGTGAGGTATTTAAAGAGATTGAAGTTCAAATAGCCTCCCGATTTTGATTCCACTTCCCATAATTTGTCTCATCTTTGGGTCCTGTACTTAACAACCATTAAAATCAAAATGCACAGTTAATCCTAATTCACATATTTGACTAATAGAGAGAAGATTAACAACTAAGGTAGGCACAAGATATGTATCAAGTACAGTAAGAGTAGATGTGAAAATGGTTCCAACATGACTGATGCCCATTTTATTTCCATCAGCAGTATGAACAGGGGCCAGAAAGTTATTTTGGGTTTTAGATTAGAAAATATTTGGATCAGAGGTCATATGATTGCTATATGCAGAGTCAATTAACCATTGATTATTACTTGAGTAGACAGACATGGCACTAGAAGACGAGGCATTGGAAGACATAACCTTTTTGAACATGAATTCAAGGTCAGAGAGAGTGAAGGAGGCTATGGAAAGGACAGAGGAGTTGTCAGAGATAGCAGCATTGGCACTAGAGGACCTAGTTTCTGTGTACTTAGGATGATTGTTTCTAGGTCTTGCTGGACAAGTAAGATAGTTGCTTTTGACATGTCCTAGTTTGTGGCAGTATCTGCACTCAATAGTTGGATAGTTAGAGAATGAGTGATTAGGTCGATTACAATTCTTACAGTGTTGTAATGAATGAGTCGATGATGGCCTATGAGTAACTAGAGCCTGATCAAAGGAAGCTGGTTTGCTAATTTGCAAATGAGTTTCTTTTAAAATTAATTCCTTGATAGTAGTTTCTAGTATTGGAAGAGGATCTTTGTGTAATAGAGATACGCAAATAGGTTCATATTCAGACCAAAGAGCCATGAGAAATTGGATCAAATGGAGTTGATCTTTAGTAATTTTGGCTTGGGAAAGCTGATTCCAAATAGATTGTCTTTGACTTAGGAAATCATTGACAGATTGTCTAACTTGTTGCTTCATATTATTCAGAGTATTCCATAACTGATAATGATGAGCAAGACCAGAAATTGTATACCTATTGTTAAGAAAATCCCAAATTTCTTTGGCAGTATCAAATTGATCAAATTGAATATGAATACTTGGAACAGAGGTGTTACAAAACCAAGTAATGATATGATGATTTTTGCTTTCCCAGTCATCAACACGATCATTGTACTTTGTTTTAGTATCATCTTGAAGATGAAAAGGTTTAGGAGTTCCACCAATGACAATCCTGTAATATTCAATTCTAACGAGATAGCTTTTAATGCTACTTGCCCAAAGATTATATTTAGTGCCATTTAAAATTATCACAATAGGTTTAGTAGCACTAATTTTCTCCATAACTATAAGATAGAGATGGAATTTCACAAATTTGGTAGCAAAAATGAGATCAGAAGTCGAAAAACTAGTTCTTGATGTCTAAAAACCGGTATAGAAGTGGTTGAACTGGTAAGTCAAAGCTAAAGTCAATTGGTTTGGTTAAATTGAATCGAGATGACATGTGGCAGATACTGAGTGGCTGGTATCAGATGACAAGGCGCTGGCGTGTTGATGACGTGGCTCAGATGATGTGGCAGACAGGTAGATTTTGACATGGCAGAAGATTAGACCACTTGGCTGACGTGGTGGATGACATGTCAGACACATGGATGATGATGTGGCAGTGGACTGGGTATGTTGGCTGACGTGGCATTGATTGCTGACCTGGCTAATAATGTGTTGCTGATGATTGGACCAATCTCTGCTGATGTGGAGAAAATGTGGAGCAATGGGATGTTGACATATGGTTGTTGCTGACGTGTCTCGTCCCCTTCCTCTGGATGCATGTGGTGGCGCATGAGTTTCTGGGAAGCTTCATCAGGCGGCTCGTGAAGGCGCGTGCGGTGGTTTCTGGAGCTCCAGCTAGTCTTGTTTTGAAGCTTATGATGAAAGTTTTCTAATGGTAGCCTTTTCTTGAATTATCAATGTGTTGCATGTAATTGAATGAATAGTGATTTATTTTACAGATTAAAAACAAAATGCAGAAAACTAAGAATAGCTAAGCTCTGATACCATGTAAAATATCAGACAGAATCGCTAATGAAAATTATAGAGAATAAGTTATATTTCTTATATATCAAATGTACAAGAATGAATACATATATATAGAGTTATCTGGCACAATTAGAGGTGTGATTAGTGGGCTGTTCTTGACTGCAATAGAAGCTGCACATGGGATGGTTTGAAATATGTACAGGCTGCACATGTTGGACGTGTTGAATTCTGGATTTCTTATGGATACTTTGACTTCATTAACAATCAATATATATATATATATATATATATATATATATATATATATATATATATATATATATATATATATATATATATATATATATATATATATATATATATATATATATATATATATAATCTAATAAACACATTTTAAAAATAAGTAATTTCATTATATTTTCTTTAAATTTATTCTTCATTTCCTATAATTGCGAGTCTATTATAATAAAAAACATATTAAATAGTTAATGGTGCTCCATTATAATGAGATCTTTATTATTATAAGACCAACAATGAGAAAGGAAGAGAGGTATGAAATGAAGAGAAATACGTATGAATTAATTGATAAGGAGTAAGGAGGCAATAAATGACCATAATGTAAGACTATACGAATCAATAGTCTAATGATAGTGAGCAAATAGATGTGCTTGGTTTAGTGAGACATGCAAATCAAATCGAGGAGTTCGATATGACAAAGAGAAAGTTAATGACAAAGCCAAGGATACTTAAAGATTATGGGGAGAGTTAGATAAGTTTAGTCTAGATAAGGCAAAGATGAGCTATGGACTCGATGACAAGATATAGACATAAACATGTGTTTGTAAGGGAGAAATGACAAATTTAATGATAGGACTTTGATGTCTTAGATGGTTGCCAAGCGAACCAGTAAGGTAAGAAGTGTATAGAACAAGATTAATGATTATATATATTGTTTATTTATTATTGTAATGGATAAATGTGATTAGATGGAAAGACATCTACATATTATTAATTATATCTTATTTAAATTTTGGAACATATGAACTAAATATAAGAAAATATTTTATTAAATTTTAAATGGTTATTATTATAAAATTTATTTGAGATAAAAGAATTATTTTGAAAAAAAAAAGAATTTTTAATATGTTGCTTGATTGGTCCCAAAAGGGATGAATTAGATGGCCGTGTGGGTCGGGAAATAGAAGAGAGAGAGAGAGTGGTGCAGGACCACCCACTTCTGGGTAGCAATGATGAGCACACCACCATCACCACGAAGCTCGGCATCCGGTGAGTCCAAGTGAGGCAATGGCAGTCGAAACCAACGAGTAGAGGCAGGGCACTCGCGGATTGAAGTAGCACCAGTGGTCATACCTTCCGATGAGGATTTCAGCCAATTTCCATGGCGAAACCAGTGAAACTAGTTCCTTTCTTCTCCTTATGACAAGAGCTTCAAGATGGTACCTACCTTGCCCCTTTGAAAATCACCGGAAAGATAGATCAAAATTTTGGTGATTGAATCTTTGAGCTCAGTTTTTCGGTCACTGCCAACGAGTGGTAGAGAGTGGCTAGCATTTTTGAACTACTGACATCAAGACACATCTAATGGTATAGTTCTCACCCCTGCTAGGCACTAGCAATAGTGGCAAGTAGCTGGCCAGCAGCGTGTGGATTCAAGTCCAATAGCTTCGTCTTGTCATTTTGATGCAATTTTAAACTTTAGTTTGATTGGATTTTACATTGGTAAATCTGAAACTCTTGAATTTTATTTATTATTGAATTATAGATTGATTTAATTTTATGTACATTAGATTTAATTGGATAATTGATAATTTTATGAATTTAGATTGTAAATGGATTTAACATAATAAATTGATTTTATATGAAACCATATAAAATATAAAGTATAATGATTTTAATTGAATTGATGAATTTGAAAATAATTTTCTGAATTAAGATAAATGATGCTATTAGGACTAATTTTTTTTTTTTTTTTTAGCTTGAGTAATTGGATTGGTTGTATTGCTTATTGAGTTAGAGGCCAGGAGGGGGGAATTGCGGAGTTATGATTGAATATTATAAATTGAGATATTTGTTTTCGAAGTGTGTATTTTCTCTGTTACAGTTAGATAAAGTCTTAATTTTAAGGAAAACTCTGTCAAAATTTCAGTAAGAATCTTAAGAGTCATTTAGGTATATCTTTAAAGGCAGGTCATTCTCTTTATAATAATCTCGTCTATTATTCAGTGTTGATGTCTCAGGCTATTTTTAATCACCAAAGGTCACACATCCAAAGGGAAGTCAGTTAGCCACATCGTCAAATCTGTGAGTAATACTATCTAATATATTTTCTTGTTTTTCATGCAATTGCATTTATTGTGTGTGTGTGTGTATATATATGTGTGTGTGTGTGTGTGTGTGCACTCTTATTGCATAGAAGCATATTATCATTTAATTGTGGTCAATGAGTTAATAATTATTAATGCGTAATTGTTTGCGGTTGACGGATGGGATCAAGATGACACAATGCTATTTAAAAATGTGAATATGATTATGATGATTGAAATAAGATATGTTAGGACTGGTAGCTGATGGCTTGAGGCTTGTTCATCGCCTCGTTGCTACCATATGGTTAGCGCTGTTGAGATAGCTGCTGTTGTAGTATTGGATTAAGACATAGTATTGGATTCAGAGAGCCATGATAGGGGGGGATTAGCTTCTCATATTCAGGTTTAGCATTGCACTGTGGACTATATTCTATCCTTATTTGCTGATGTGATTTGTTTTCTTATGTGACACAATGCACCAGCATGAACATTAGTTACCTGTATATAGGAGACCAGGTTAATATATTGGTTGGTATCATTTATTGAGTCGAGCACGGTATCATTTATTGAGTCGAGCACTCATTCTTGTTCAAATTATTTTTCTAGATTGTGAGATGAGCTCATGAAAAAATTTATAATTGAGTTATTCTGCTTTATTTTTTCAATAGTAATATTAAATTGTGTTATGTATTAGAGTTATTATTAGTTTGCGTTATTATTCTAAAACTCCGCAATGCTATCCTTGTTATCTGTAATTTAATTTAGTTGCTCTTTGTAAATTTCTCTTAGATGTCGAGTATTTGGTTAAGCAGAATATTATTTCAATTTGATATTTAAAATAGATTATATATTAAATTATAACCGCATTGAATGGATAATGGAATAAGTCTGCTTAACCTATATGTCCATAGTTCTATTTTATGGTGAAATTAATTTGATGGTTTGTTGTTTAGTAAGTTATAAGCCTTATTATAGGTACTGGTAGCCACATGCGTCATCCGTATCCTAATGCTAGTCACATGCCCTCGGATTCGGATCATGAAAGATGTAATAGGTTTTTGGTAAAAAAAAAAAAAAGTTGTTCTCTCTTGTAATGTTTACTACTATATATGTAGTTGATTTTAATGAAAAAATAGAGAGATGTTATGTCCTAAATGTTCTCTATTTTAGCTCCTAATTAACATGTAAAAATCCCTTATTTATATTGTTTCTTGGAAATTAATTTTATTTCATTCTGTTTGCTGTGGATATTCAATAAATTGTTTATTTGCCTTCATTCTCTTATCTAGGTCATTTACATGTTGTGAAACTGTGAAGAAATAATAGTGTATTGTACTGTTCCTTGATTAACTTAAACTATTCCTCCAACTAAATGTTTATTTTTTTTTCTTTACACTAAATTATAATTAAAATAAATAAATAGGCACCAAATAATATATGTAATGAAATAGCAAATTCATAGGCTCATCTATTTCTCCATTGTTGATATGCTTTATTTTTATATAATATCTGAAATTTCTATATCAAGCATGCAGCTAATAGAGTTTTAAGATGTTATACTACAATTTTTATGCATTTTACTTCATTGAACATCTTTTACTTATTTGCATTAGCTTATGAGATTCATTGTATCAAAAGAATTTTAAATTTCTATAACAGTACAATACACTAAAATTAGAAAGCAGATATAAATATATTATTGTTAATTAGAATTTAAAGATAAAATTATTCAAATTAGTTATAAAATAATTTTCGCAAGACTTTCTTTAAAATAAATCTATTGTTAATTAATTATAAAATATTTTTCGCCAAACTTTATCTAAAATAAATCTATGCTGTTGCTTATCAATTCTTCTAAATTTATATTTTAAATTCTTCTCTGGATTTGTAAAAATAAAAAAAAATATTTTTTCATTAAAAAAATTTATATTTCGACTTAATTTATATTTTTTTATTTAATTTTTTATTGCTTCCATATTTTTGCGCTTCAAATAGACTGTGTTAGAGACTCTTTTATTGATTTTGGTATGTACTATTTTTTTCATAAAATTATTATTTTCTAAAAAATAAGTTATATTTTCAAAAAATTAAAATTTTTTTTGCAATTAAAAGAATTACGAAAAATATAAAAAATTATGATTTCTCATAAAAAAGTTTTTTTTTCTTAAATAAAATAAGTTATTTTGTTTTTAAACAAAATAATGAAAAAATTTTAGGTAGACTGAATTTACCGTATCACTCATTGAGTAAACTAATAAAAATATGATACACTAATTAATGATGTCAAATTACTCATAAATTAATCTAATAGAAATTTATTGTATCAATTAATAATATTATAATTTAGAAGTAATTTAATATAATTAATTAATATGTAATATTTTTAATAATTTAATATATAAATGATGTCATAAATTCAATATGCTAAAAATTTGTCTGGAGTATACATACGTAGTGACCATTTTTGGACGACGTATCATTAGTTTATTTCTTTCCACTTGTCATTCAAAACATAAGGAAGTATGTCATGCCTCTCTCATCTTCTTCGCAACTTTTTCTTTTGTCTCTTTCTTTGACTTCGGTACCTTAAAATAATTTCAGCCAAACACATTAGATATCGTCTCTGATATAATAATATCAGCCAAGCGCATTAGATAGCATCTCTCATCCGTTAAAAATTTAAAAAATGATGCAGACCCAAGTTAATCTAATGCTAAGTCCATTGGCAAAAAAGAAAAATAATAATAATAATAATAAAATAAAAAATAAAAAAATAAAAAATAAAAAATAAAAAATCTAATGGTAAGTCCATGAACAATTGATTTCAGAGTCGATTCTTCGCCTTTTCCTGCCACAATGAGAGTTGCTCCTTAAGTTGTAGGAAATTCTTGAGTGATTGTATTTTCATATTTCAAAAATATTTGTGATTGAAAACTCATGGAAAATTAATCGAAGTATTTTAGGTATATTTTTGTAATTCAAAAAAAATTGAAAATTTTTTTTCAAGTGGAAAAAAAAAAATAACGAACCTAAGTCAGATCCTAAATAAAAATATTCGCTCTCGAATTATTTTTCCTTATATTATAACAATAATAATAATAATAATAATGAATTGTTAATATATATATATATATATATATATATATATATATATATATATATATATATATATATATATATATATATATACTTAAAATTATTAAATATATATTTATAAATATACTCTTAATTTTTTTTTATATTTACATATTTCCACAATGTTTCACATTTTATATTTTTAGAAATTATGGTTTTCACGTTTTGATTTTCGTATAATCTGGGTTACTTCATGTATTGGCAGATAATGGATTTGTTTGTGTTGTTGACCCGCTTTGATTTTACATTTCTATAAAATAAAAAAAAGGAAAACATAGAAGAAAAGGTGTAACGTCATTGTCTATGTATATATATGTATTGTAAGGCAAAGAGGTTAGTTGAGCTTCTAATAATTGTCAGTCGTTGTTCGGGTTTATTATCGCCTCAATTGAATTCGAAATGGAAGAGGAAAGGGAAATTAATGGTAAGAAAAGTTTGGTTTTTGCTGTTAATGGGAAGAGATTTGAGGTGTCCTGTGTTGATCCTTCAACTACTTTGCTGGAGTTTTTGCGTACTCAAACTACTTTCAAGAGTGTTAAGCTTGGCTGTGGTGAAGGTATATTTCCTTTTTTTTTTTTTTCCCTCTGTCTGCTAGATTTTGATCAACTAGAACTCATGGGTTTCAAATTTATAGATGTCATGCATCAATTATTATAATTACTCAATATAGGCAAAAATAAAAAATCGAATTATCAAATAAGCTTTAGTGATGGATGAGTTAATAAAGAATACTCAACAGGATATTCCTAGCTAGTTTGCTTAAGTTGGTCAGAGTAATTAAACAGATGTTTTCAGTTGGCCTGGTTTAATAGATGTCACCTGGCTTGACTTCATAGGAAGTTAAGAGTTCTGGAGAGAGTCTAAGGTTTGTAGTAAAACTAGAGTAGAGTACATATTGATTAAAGGAAAATATATATATATATATTTTTTTGGCCAGAGAATTAAAGGGAAAGATCAAAGTGGGATTAGACTTGAATTATTTTATTTTATTTTAGCCAAAGGGGTTAGATTAGATAAGTAGCAACTCTTACACAAAAAGACGTTGGAAGTAAGAAAGATGTCAACTATAGGATAGAAGCTAAGCCACTATAATCTCCTCGCAGGATTTGAACTTAATGTGGATTCAAGGCCAGCTGTTACCAATTGCCACCCATGTAATAGCCCAAGCCCACCAACTACAACGCTTATAATAGAGTAAAACCAACTTAATAGCCAAGCCCTGCCCGAATGACTTTCAAATTTGACTCCAAATCACATGGCTCAAAATCTCGTCCCAATTTACAACGTGAGATTTACATTTCTGAAACGTCAAAAGCTTGAAAATTTGTTTTCGATATCAAAAGCTGGAATGCATCATTGCTTGAAAATGAAATCAAGGGTAATGGTTTAAGAGCAATAAACAGGGATATTTGCATATAATTGATATAATTGCATATCCCTAACTGGCTATGGGTGAGTTCTGTTGGTTTATATCAGAATGTAGAAGTAGGAACTAGGAAGTGTTTAACATTTATCCGTTGTTTCATATAATTGATAGGGGGTTGTGGTGCTTGTGTTGTTCTGCTCTCCAAGTACGATCCGGTGCTTGACCAAGTTGAGGATTTTACAGCAAGCTCATGTCTTACACTGCTTTACAGTATAAATGGTTATTCAATTACAACAAGTGAAGGCCTGGGGAATAGCAAAGATGGTTTCCACTCAATTCACCAAAGGTTCAGTGGTTTTCATGCTTCTCAATGTGGCTTTTGTACTCCTGGAATGTGTATGTCATTCTATGGAGCCCTTGTTAAGGCTGAAAAGGCGGATAGACCAGAACCCTCTCCAGGATTTTCCAAGCTTACAGTCATTGAAGCTGAAAAAGCTATTGCAGGAAATCTTTGTCGCTGTACTGGGTATCGACCCATTGCTGATGCATGTAAAAGTTTTGCAGCTGATGTTGATATGGAGGATTTGGGATTTAATTCTTTCTGGCGAAAGGGAGACAAGCAGGAATTAAAGATATGTAGTCTACCTCCATATAATGCTAATTATGAGATTTGCTCTTTCCCTGAATTTTTAAAAAATGAAGTTAAATCGTCATTGCTTTTGGATTCTAAAAGATGCTCTTGGCACCAACCTTCTAGCCTTGAGGAGCTCCTGAGCTTATTAAAAAATATTGGTGTTGGCAATGGAGTCCAGATGAAACTAGTGGTTGGCAACACAGGTATGGGTTATTATAAGGAGCTAGAACACTGTGACAAATACATTGATCTCAGGTATATTCCTGAGCTCTCAATGATTACGAGGAATGAGGCTGGTATTGAAATTGGAGCAACTGTGACCATTTCTAAAGTTATTGAAGTTTTGAGGGAAGAAGATAAGATAGTGTTCAAAAAAATTGGAGACCATATGGAGAAAATTGCTAACAAATTTGTTAGAAATACAGGCAGTATTGGGGGAAATTTGGTGATGGCACAACGGAAAAGTTTTCCTTCAGATATTGCCACATTACTTCTCGGAGTTGGTTCATTTGTTGATGTTATAACTGGCACCACGCATGAAAAGCTTACCATGGAGGAGTTTTTGGAAAGGCCTCCCTTGGATCCCAAAAGCATACTCTTAAGTGTTGGAATCCCACATTTTGAATTAATTAAGGATACGTCTCATGGAAGAGATTGTCAGTTGGTATTTGAAACCTATCGAGCTGCACCGAGGCCCCTTGGAAGCGCGTTGGCTTATCTGAATGCTGCTTTTTTGGCTGAAGTTTCTTGCTCAAAATCACCTGGTGGAATTGTATTAAATAGTTGTCAGCTGGCTTTTGGTTCTTTTGGGACCAAACATGCAATTAGAGCAAGAAAAGTCGAGGAATTTTTAACTGGAAAATTGTTAACCATTGGTGTTCTGTATGAAGCTATTAAATTGGTTAAAGCTACTGTGGTACCTGAAGATGGGACTCAACATCCTGAATATAGGTCAACCTTGGCCGTTGCTTTTCTTTTCGACTTCCTTAGCACTTTAGCTAAAGGTCTGCTGGATGGATATAGTGGTATTTCAATGTTTGAGGACATCAAATTAAAAGAGAAATCTGACAAGCCGGATCATGTTAAATTCCCCTCTACGCTGTTATCATCCAAGCAGGAGATCCAATTAAACAAAGAGTATGATCCTGTTGGTGCGCCAATTACAAAATTTGGAGCTTCCCTTCAAGCTTCTGGTTAGTATTCTTCTGTTATGGTCATTACTTGACATATTTCTTCTTTACTTTATACTAAGATTTGTTTTGATTTACCTCCATATGAAATTTTTTTATTTATGTATGACTGAGAACTGCACTAATTTAACAACTTGTGCAGGTGAGGCTGTTTATGTGGATGACATTCCCTCCCCTAAAAACTGTCTGCATGGAGCATTCGTTTATAGCACAAAGCCTTTTGCAAAAGTAAAGGGTATGGAATTCAATTCTAAATCACTTCCAGATGGAGTCACTGCAATTATTTCTCTCAAAGACATTCCAAAAGGTGGGCAGAATGTTGGTACAATTTTTGAATTTGGTCCTGAACCTCTATTTGCAGAGGAGCTTACAAAGTATGCTGGAGAGCCTCTTGCATTCGTTGTAAGTGTTTCATTTATCACTCACGTTTCGCGACATCCACCTCATTTCTATGGTTGTAATATTATTTTTGTGGACGCTATGAAAATTTGCATTTAAATGGATAGCAGAAACTATTTTTTCCTAATCTCGTCTATCAAATGATTTTCCTAGCTTGCAGATACACAGAGACATGCAGATGCTGCGGCAAACCTCGCAGTTGTAAATTATGATCTAGAAAATCTAGAACCTCCCATTTTAACTGTAGAAGATGCTATTGAGAGATCTAGCCTTTTTGAGGTACCGCCTCAGATTTACCCCAAACAAATTGGAAACATATCTAAGGGAATGGCTGAAGCTGATCACAAGATTCTCTCTGCTGAGGTACTTTTCACATCCCCTTCATTTTTGAAGAATTCCTCTTTTTGAAGGCATAACTACAAGCCTAAAAATGCTCAATTAGTTTTTTCTGAGTGCATCTTTCAGTATTGGGAATTCTGCTCACTGCCAATTTTCTACTGAATTATAACGTCCAGATAAAACTTGGGTCACAATATTATTTCTATATGGAGAATCAGACTGCCCTTGCTGTTCCTGATGAGGACAATTGCATGGTGGTTTATAGTTCTATTCAATGCCCCGAATATGCACATATTACGATTGCAAAATGTCTTGGTATTCCTGAACACAATGTGCGTGTGCTTACAAGAAGGGTTGGAGGAGGTTTTGGTGGAAAAGCCTTAAAAGCCATGCCTGTGAGTATCTTTATGGACATATCTCCATATTTATCAGATATATACCACTTTATGTAAAATGGAAAACAGTTCAATTGTGTATATATCATCCCTTCACAAAGCCTGTACAAGTTGGTTTAACACTAGATTTTTGAACTTGCCCTTATTGTTACTAGCAATGCCAAAACCTGCAGTCTTAAATTGAACAATTGTAAATATAGACTAACTCACTATAAAGACAAGGTTTTTTGCTTTTCTAGATGATATAAAATTCCCTGGTCCTGAAATTCTGTTCACAGTCTCAGTAATTTCTTAATGTTAACAATTAGTATCTGATACTTGCTTTGATAATGATCAATACTGCATCACCTTCTTCATTTTTGTTTCATGCATGCATTTCAACCAGTCTGGGGAGGAATAGCTTGTCTTCTGGATGCAAATTTTGATATTATAATACTTGATTGTAGGCTCTAAATCAAGTGAAGTGGAGAAAAAAGGGACAATATTGCTTACCTCAACTAGAAATAGATTATTATGACAAGATTAATACATTATCTTTATGAATCCTGTTTTAATGTCTGCCATAACTTTGAGAAGATATTTCTTGTATTTGGAGCAATTTCTCTGTGCATTCAAGTTCAGAGGCTTGCAATATTGATTTTTAATTATATCATGTGTAACTCTAACAAGTTTTACAGCAAGTAATAAGTTTTTATATATATAGGTCAATCACACTGGCCCAGAACATGCTACTTATCAACTTATGTTTAAAATATTTCCTGTATATAACAACCTCTCTTGTGCTTGCCTAGCAATATTTGTATATAAATCATAGATACCTTTATAACATAATTTCCTTAATTATTTTTATATGTTTTCTAATGCAGATGGTTTTATAGCTTAGGTATGCATGACAATCTATATGTTCATCTTTTAAATTGTTCTAAAAATAATTATCTATAACACCCATGAATTCTTATTCCCTATAGATTTTGAGAAATACACATTCTAATTTATATTCCTAGTCCATATGAAATAGGGCCTGAAAGCAATATTCCCTACCTATAAAGAAATATTTTATTAGTTTTGCAGACATTATGATGCATATAATTTAATTAGTGTGTACTCCGCATTATGTAATGATTGATGTACCAGTGCCATGTATCTGTTAATTCTTGTTGCAAGTACTTACAGTGGGATGTGTGTTTTAGTCTGCTACAGCATGTGCACTTGCAGCGCACAAGTTACGGCGCCCTGTGAGGATATATCTCAATCGCAAGACTGATATGATAATGGTGGGAGGAAGGCATCCTATGAAAATAACTTACAGTGTAGGATTCAAGTCTAATGGGAAAATTACAGCCTTGCAGCTTGATATATTAATCAATGCTGGCATATATGTAGATATAAGTCCATTGATACCAAATAACATTGTGAATGCTCTTAAAAAATATGACTGGGGTGCTTTATCTTTTGATATAAAAGTATGCAAAACAAACCTTTCAAGTAAATCAGCAATGCGAGCTCCTGGAGAGGTGCAAGGATCATATATTGCAGAAGTTGTAATTGAACATGTAGCATCTTCTCTTTCTATTGATGCAGATTCTGTTAGAGCCATAAATCTCCACACACATGATAGCCTTAAATTATTCTATGATATGAGTGCAGGAGAACCTCTAGATTATACTTTATCTTCAATATGGGATAAGTTAGCAATATCCTCAAGCTTTAAACAAAGGACTGAAATGATAAAAGAGTTTAATAAGTCGAATGTATGGAAGAAAAGAGGTATTTCTCGATTACCTGTTGTATATGGAGTGAAGATGAGACCAACTGCTGGAAAAGTAAGCATTTTAAATGATGGGTCTATTGTTGTTGAAGTTGGAGGAATTGAGCTGGGCCAAGGCCTCTGGACTAAGGTAAAACAGACAACTGCTTTTGCTCTCAGTTCAATCAAATGCGATGGAGCAGGAGATCTCTTGGATAAAATACGAGTCATACAATCTGATACTTTGAGTTTAATTCAAGGAGGGTTTACTGCTGGGAGCACTACATCTGAGTCGAGCTCTGAAGCAGTTAGACTCTGCTGTAACATCTTGGTCAAGAGATTGATATCTTTGAAGGAAAGATTGCTGGCGCAAATGGATTCCATAAAATGGGAGACACTTATTCGCCAGGTAGCTATCAGCAACTCTGGAACATTTTGCTCATAGCATTTGTTGCTTGAACACAGTGCTTTTGCTTTTCATTTTCATTTTCATTTTTTTTTTCAATATACTGTCACTCAACCGTAGCTTCACATCCTTTATTGAATTTCTAATTTATTTATTACATTTGCATGGTGTCTTTTTGTTAGAAGAGTGGTTTTTGTGGAATGCTTATTAAGGAAAGGGTACTAACTTGATCTTCATTATATATTATTGTCCAGATGTTTAATATCTTTCATCTCTTCTTTACAAATATACAAATGCAGGCGTATTTGGAAGCTGTACACTTGTCAGCAAATTCTTACTTTGTCCCTGAGTCTGCTTCCGCGGTATACTTAAACTATGGTGCTGCAGTGAGTGAGGTATGTTTTTACATGTCGACACCTTCTTCATTTGGTGCATATGACACTATGTGCACATATGATTATGTGCAGTGATTGGAAACTTTAACATAAACTAGGATCTGGGAAACCTTTGTATGTTCAAATTTGCATCAGGGTATGCTATTGAGGATGATGTTATTAATTTTAGTATTGTTACAATTTCAGAACTGATAATTTTGCACTTGATATGACACTATGGTGGTACAGGTTGAGGTAGATCTTCTGACAGGGCAAACGACAATTTTGAGATCTGATATTTTGTATGACTGTGGACAAAGTCTCAACCCTGCAGTGGATTTAGGACAGGTTGGCTGGCTGTATATCTATGTTTATAAATTAATGTCAATTCTTAAGTCTTAAGGTCTTCCAACTTCCATTATGTTTACAATTCTTAAACAATGACATTTGTTTTTAAATGTGCTTAGATTCCATTTTCTTTAGAACTCTTATTTCTCTTGATCAATTTGAGGATAAAATTTTGTCTGTGGCCTTAATGAAGGGTCCATAGCATGAGAGAGGGAGATTGTATGTGGTTGTTTTATGGCCTTTTATGCTGAGAAGTAGGAATTGGCACTTGTAGATTGAAGGAGCTTTTGTCCAAGGAATTGGTTTTTTCATGCTTGAAGAACACACAACAAACTCAGATGGATTAGTAGATGCAAATGGCACATGGACATACAAGATCGCTACTATAGACACTATACCAAAGCAGTTCAATGTAGAAATACTTAACAGTGGACATCACCAAAAACGTATTCTCTCTTCAAAAGGTACATAGTGTCCTACTCATAATATAAAAGATCACAATAATTTCTCCATGCATGAGATACCTAATTTTTTCCCTTGTAATCTGTCCTTATAAAAGGAGCTCTTTTCCTCGTCTTCAGCAAGTTTCTTTCTCCCATTAATGTGGGCTGCTATTTATTGTTTTTAACAGGTTATTTGACAAATCTGAACATGAGACTCAAAGCAATTGGTTTTTGTGCTCTCATTGTTGGTTTGAGGTTGGAGAATTTTCTAGCTAGATATGATTGGTTTGATTTTGCGTTGTGCTTTCAAACCGACTGAACCAACCTCAGTACAACAATAATGGGGAGAATAATTGCTATGACAGCAAGCTATAGAATAATTTGATAATTTGAGAAGAAAGCAAAAATGATGTGGGTTTCTTATGGAGTTGCTACTAAATCAGAATTACCAATGAAAATGGATATAGACAGCCAATCATATAAGACTCTCTGAAATTCTAGTCCTGGTTACAAGTAGGCATTTACAATAAATAATGCAAGCCTTTAGAATCCAAGTACAAGTGCTTTAGGAGGTTCTGTATGGTTTTGTTTATAAATTTGTTGTTGAATCATATCTGCTTTATGCAGCTTCTGGCGAGCCGCCACTGCTCCTGGCAGCCTCGGTTCACTGTGCGACAAGATCTGCTATAAGAGAAGCACGAAAACAACTTGATTCATGGAGTTGCATAGATAATTCTTACTCAACATTTCAGGTGGATGTCCCTGCCACCATGCCTACTGTGAAGAAGCTTTGTGGACTGGACAATGTAGAGAGGTACCTAAAGTGGAAAATGGACTGCAAATGAATACTTGGTATTCAAACTGTAATTTGTACATTGTTTATGTACACATATATCTTGCTATAAGTTGGTCGTGTATCAAAGTAAAGTACCATGTAATTTCTAGTGATTGTATCATGTAATTAACCCGGATTATCGCCATCTTTCTCCTCTTATTATTTGGAGAGCTGGAAAGAGGCTTTTATTATGGGTCAGTTTGGAATTACTATTCCAAATAACGATTTGGAAAACTGTATGGAGGCTTTTATTATGAGCCAGTTTGGTACTACTATTGCAAATAACAGCTTTTAGACAACTAAATATTTGAAATTTTTTTGGGATTTCTGCACAAATACCTACAAAGGACACCCTCTTAACTTTTCTACTCTCACTTTTCAAAATTAACTTTTATGCGTTTCTCATTAAAAAGATTACTTTTCAACGCTTCAAGTCACAGCAGTATAAGAATCAAATTCCAAAATCCTCATGCTCAAAAAATCTCCTTCAAAATTGAAACCTATTGAAGAATGAGCTATGAAAAAGATTGCGCATTGATGTAAACAGTAAATCGAAGCAAAAAAGTTTTTCAAATATCACAAATTTGCATATTCTACAATATTGTTGAACTAAAACTAGTTTTTTAAATATCATTCAAGTATTTCGAAAATTTACACATTCTATTTTATCTTGTTTTAACTATCATTATATTAAAAACTAAAATCTATTTTTATATCTGCAAAATTCATCGAACTAAATTGTCTAAACTAGATTCAACATTTATTTTTTTTGAGTTACTACGAATTTCATACATCTATTTGTCATCTTTTACCAATGATCTGTCTTACAATATTGAAATCAAATCTATAATTTAATTATTTTATGATTTCCAAATTTCTATTTCATGAAAATTACTTTATGTTTGTATAATGTGCAAAAAAAACTTGAAAATCCAACATATTTTGAAGCAAAACCCAGGTATTAGCATATTTGGGGTATATATAACTATATCACAGGTTTACATTTTACATTATTTTGATTAACTTGTGATTACATTGAATTTTTTTAACAAATAAGTTTACAAATATTTGAATATTCATTATTTCTTGAATACATATATAAAACAAAGATGAATCAAGTATATATTACATTTATACATTTATATTTAAAAAAAATGCAAAATCAATTTTCAACATTAGCAGTAAAGAGTATATTTCAGGTTTATCACCAATATATTTTAGGTATATCATACAAGCAAACTTAATTTTCTCTTGTAAATTACATACACAATTATCAGCAATATCAGTAACCTATATTTCAAGTATATAACAAGTATATCATAACTATATAGTACTTTAACTTTTACACCATTATGCCTATTCAAATTTTAATATACATACTTTTTAATTTCAGGTATGGACACAATACCAGTTTTTGTTCATTAGAATGGACACAGGGAAGAAAATAACAGATATATTGACTTTGAAGTGACAGGTATACTCATACCCAAAGATAGCAGCTTTGAGAAATTGTTGGAAATACTTTCAAAACAACAGCAAATCAAACTTGAAGAGACAACAATCAAAATTCGGTATCAAGTAATGAAACAAAAATATTTTTCAACAAATCTAGTAAATAGTATATCTAAAGTATATCATAGGTATATCATAAGTATATATTTTACTAAATTTGATTAAGTTGTATTTTTTTAATATATATCTTCAAATATTTTTGGATATTGAGTATTACAAAATTATAAGCATATAATAAGAATACATCAACTATATATTAGATGAAAAAAAATTATATTCTTAAAAAAATAACAAATAATTTTCACAATAAACAGTATATCTTAAGTATATAACGAGTATATTGTAGGTATATCAAGTATATACCGAATATATTTCAGGTATATCTTAAGTATATAAATGCTTATGTATTACTTAGAGACTTAACATACTCAACTTTTTTCTTTGAAGAAACATCATCGACACTTTTTTCTTTTTTAATGTGATTTAGCATCAAGCATGAATGAAAATATTGATTAGAATATATGAATATTTTTTTTAAAGAATTTAAGAGTTAAATTAAATTTTTAAGAGACTAAAAAAAATTTACAAATGATTTTCAATTTTCACAGTAAAAGAGTATATTTTAGGTTTATTTTAAGTATATCATGAGTATATTTAGGTATATTTTAGATATATCATAAGTATATACCAGAAATAAATTTTTTTTATCTTCTTTGGAGACTTAATACCCTCAACCTTATTCTTTATTTAGTGCAAGAAACTCTAGCTTGGAGCAAAAATTTTCTACACAAAATTTATAATTATTTAATATATTAGTATATTAAATATTGCTTTAATTAAAAAATAATTTCTTATTTTATCATGCAAATATGTGATTATTGTATTATTAATTAATAGCATAAATATAAAAAGTTTTAAATTACTAAACTAATTAACAACAGCATTCTATGAAGGAGATATATAGAAAAAGAAAAAATAGAAAGAAAAAACCAAGTAAATAGATAAAAAAAGAAAAAACATAGTACAAATGAGAAAAAGCGTAACAATATTAAAACATAAATAAAAAAAGCACAAAAAGGAAAAAAGCAAAAAGCAAAAAAATAAAAAGTTAAAAGTGGAGGTTAAAAAGTAAATAAAAAAAAAAAACGTGTACATCATGTAATTTCCTCAATTTTTTTTTTTAGCTCAAAAAGATTCCTTTTTATTTATTTATTTATTTTTTTGGTTTAGAAGCTATTATTTAAATAGCAATGTCAAATTAACCTATATTAGCTAATTATGCTTTAGTGTCATTGATATGCTTTCTAGTGAAGGAATACGTTAATGTTTTATGGGGTTAAGCTATAAATTCCATCACTTACAGAGATGATATTTTTCTCCTGGTCACTTGGAAGCAAAATTTTACTCATCACTGCATTGCTCTCTTCTCTCAACACATCCTTGTATAAGTAAAATTTGTACATGTTATGTGACTAAATCCTAAATCTCTCTTTGATTGCCCATATAATTTACATTAGTTGAAATTTCCTTAATTAGATGCAAGTTTTCAAGTAATTTCTCTACTGTACACTAAGAGATAGTCTAATGATAAGTGCAAATACGTTTTGGGTAATAGACTCAGGTTGATTCTCCTTTTGTTGCTTAAAAAAGAAGTAATTTCTTCGTTTTTTCCTTTTCTACGCTCAATTGAGACCCTCTACTTTGAGTTCTTGCCTTATTTACCACAAGGTAGCACTGCAATGGCGACATGTAGACGAGAGAGATTATTTGGGTGGACAACTTCTTTCCTTCTTTCTCCCTTTCCCTTAATCCAACCTCGTCATGATCAAGGTTAGTCTCTATATCATAAAAATTTGCATTGCAAATTTTGTAGATTGACAATTTATCTTTATATGTCCTAGTCTAAAATATCCTGAGTTATTCGACTTTTTATAATTCTAGCATATCCTTTGAAAATAGACGGGACGTTATTTCCAATTATATCCCTTAGTCTAAATCACTTATTTGAATTTTTTTCTTTCTTTTAGTGAGATACGACATTAATTAAAATATATATATTAAAGTGGGACCCACTCCCAATTCTTAATTAAATTTGTTAACTAAATCCAAGTAATAACTTTAGCTTATAAAATTTGATCTAATTAACAAGTCCATCCCTTTATTTTGAAAAACAAATTAAATACTCTCTTACTGTTGAGAGATAAAATATGTTGGACTAGACCTAAGCTCAATAAATAGTATAAGATTAGTAGGCCCAATTTAAGGAAAGAGTAATCCATTCCTTACCTATATAGCAAATCCAAAACAAATTAATAAAGGCAACATGGACTCAGTGTCTTGTTCGAATTAGAATCTCATACTTCTTTTCTGAATAAAGCAAGGATATGCATCTATAAATACCTCAATTGTAAAGTTTAAAGGGCAAATTCAATCACATTATAGTTCAACTAAACTCAATAAAATTCCCTGGGAATATCAGCTTATCCCATTCAACCTCATTCTATTACACTAAATTTAATCTAGTTATTTAGCTCATCCAATTAATTCCTATTTGTTCGAAATTAGCTTGATCAAATTGACATTGTTTGCGGGGAATGATTTGTCATACTGTATCCCCAAGAAATTATTCATAGTTTTTGCAAATATCATCATCATGGCAGGTAGCGCTCACAAAGATTAAGAAAACCTTCCTAGGAATCCCAGAGGTAATTGAACTCATCCTAAAACTCACAACTAGGATGAGACTCGCACCCCCACCACAGGTTGCACAGGACCTACTGACATCAATGCAGCACTGTAACAGCTTAGCTCTTCCATTCTTAGAATAAGTAGCAATCAATTTGTGGTTCTTACACCAGAAGCTGCATCTGTATTACAATTATTACTAACAGCACTGCAGACCCCATAAAATACTCCATTATTTAACAATAAAGCTGGGATAGAGATAGTTTAAGGAGGAGACTTGAACTGAAGGTTAGATTTCGAATAGACACCCAATGAAGATCCAAAAAGGGATCGCCGAATTGAGCAAAGTAGAGGAAGAAGGTCTAATACAAACAAATCCCAGCTCTGTCTCACACTAAAGGAGACACCCTTCTACCTAAAAGGACACACCCTACTGATCAATAGCGAAGTGCTCGTACTAGAAGTCAAAGCTAAAAAAGACAAGGCACTTAATAAAGAGATGATCAAAATCAGGATAGCAGAAGACATAGGAAAAGATGTAGGGACTACGAGCAAAGTTCCTTCAAATCTTCATCATACAGCAAGAGCCAAGACAAACAAGAAGTGGCTAGTCAATGAAACACAAAAGATTTGAGGGATAGGATTAAAAAAATACTGAACGAGTTCACTAGGGAGATAAGAAGAAAGTTTGTGGACAAGAGATTAAAGTTAGCATTAAATCTCCTTTTACCAGGCTAATCTAGGAATATAGGATGCCTAGTAAATTTAAGCCTCCAATGCTGAAAAAATATAGTGAAGAAACAGACCTAAGAGTCCATGTGATGGACTATAAACATGTAGTAGAACTCTAAACAGGGAGTGACGAGGTGCTATACAGAGCTTTTCAAGGAGCACTAAAAAAAGCAGTGACCTGGAAGTTTGATAGTTTGAAAGAAGAGATCATCTCTAATTTTGGCTTGCTCGCCACTGTTTTCATGCAAAGATTTATAGCAAGCATCCCTGTAGAGAAGTGAACTCAAAGTTTAAAAGTTGTCACTCAAAAAAAAGGGGAGTCCCTAAGGGACTACTTGGCTCGCTTCAATAGAGAAACTTTAAAGGTCACCCATTTGGATCAAGTGTGAGCAGTGGAAGTATTGCAAAACGACACTAATAATACTAATTACTTCAAAGGACTATGAAAACATGTGCCTACTACATTGGAAGAGGCCATGGCAATTAACAAGAAGTACATCAGGCAGGATGATGCCTTCGTCTTTAGGAAGAAAAAAAAAGGGGAAGCCTTAAAAGGAGAATCTAAAATAAAGAAGCAAGATGAAGGATCCAAAAAGAGTTCAATAGGATGAAAAAGCAGCAGCAATAGAATATGAACATCTTATGCTTTAGATTTATCAAGGATGACTCCTTAATTGCAAGCTTGGTCGAGGTATTAGCATCATTCAAGGACAAAGACATTTGGGTTCGCCCCGAACCCTTACTAAAGCTAACAGATCAAAGAAATAGGAATAAATTGTGTTTGTTCCACAATACCTATGAACATAACACTATGACTGCTGGTAATGATGGCAGAGATAGAGAGATTGATAAGGTAAGGGTACCTAGGGAAATTCATAAAAACAATGACAATAACAAAGGAAGAATAAACAAGGATAAAAGGAAGCAATCGGTTAATGATGGGTTGGCTAAAGTAATCACTTGTCTAATTGGGGGCCTGAAAAACTAATAAGTCACAATCAAATCAAGACCTCCCAGAGGAAAAAAGAAGTTCCTAAGTTTGTCTTTTGCAATAGAGGCAGAGAACCAACTCACAGAGGAGATGAAAGCAGCTTGCAATACCCCTATTTAGACCATTTGGTCATAAAGGCTGTGGTCACAAACTTTTTAGTGAAGAGGATCTTAGTTGACGATGGCAGCTTGGTCAATCTCCCCATCACTGATGCATATGCCAAAATGGGGCTATGAGAATGCAAGCTGTAAGATGTGGGAACACTAATTCACACATTGGATGGAATGGAAGTACCATCAGCAGGGATAGCTAGGTTACCCATCACCTTGCATATAACCTTAGAAAGCATTACCACCATGGTAAACTTTTTGGTAGTTAGGCTACCTTGGGCATATAACTTCCTTATTGGAAGGCCTTTCCTCTATGATTTAGATGGAACAACCAACATTAGGCACCTAAGAATGGTAGTCCCTAAGCTTAAAGGAAGAGAGGTCAATATCTATGTGGTATAGGAACGAGAGGAACCAAAGAGAAAAAAGCCAAAGAAAATATCCCCTCAAATAGAAGAAATGGCATTGGTGGATGCAACAAGTGAAATTCCTAAATAGCAAACTAAACCTGTGGAAAAGTTAGAGAAGTTACCCATAGGAGAAGAGGAATCAAAAAAATATTTGCTAGAAGACCCAAGCATACTAATTCCTAATATCTAACTCATCTAGTTTTGCATGGTCCTTAGCCAATGTGAGGGGTATCAGCCCTAACAACTTGAATCATGAGCTCAATATGGACCCTATATTCAAACCAATCAAATAAAAAAAGAGGTGCTTTAGGCAAGAAAGACAAGCAGCAATAAATAGCAAGGTGGACAAGTTAATAGAGACAGAGTTTATGAAAGAGGTGTAATATGCAGACTTGCTCACCAATGTAGTATTGGTGAAAAAATAGAATGGATCATATAAGATATGTGTAGACTTCACTGACTTGAATAAAACTTGCCCAAATGATTCTTTTCCTTTACCCATGATTGATAAACTAGTAGACTCAACTGTAGGTTACAAGTATTTATCCTCACTCGACACAAAGTAGGGATACCATTAGATTCATATGCACCCTAATGATGAGGAAAAGACCTCATTCATAATTGACAAAGGAATCTACTGTTACATTTCCATGCCTTTTGGCTTAAAAAATATTGAAGCATCATACCAGAGATTAGTCAATAGGATGTTTAAAGAGCAGCTCAGCTAGAACCTAGAGGCGTATGTGGATGACGTGATTGTCAAAAGCAAAAGCTTTGAAGACCACTTGAAGGATCTAGCTGAAGTAATGGGAATTATAAATGAGTATGGAATGAAGTTAAATCCTGAAAAGTGCACCTTATTCGTTTAAAAGGGCAAATTCTTAGGGTGCATGGTGAGTAAAAAGGGAATTGAACTAAATCTAAACAAAGTCAAAGTAATATTGGACATGCTTGCACCTTGAAATATCAAGGAAATATAGAAACTTGTAGGCATAATTATTGCCCTAAATAGGTTCTTATCAAGGCCAATGAAAAATACCTCCCTTTTTTCAAAAAATTGGGAAAGTCAGTCAACTTTAAATGGACTAAAGATTGCCAACAAGCCTTCAATGAACTGAAAACATACCTCGGTTCAGAGGAAGTACTAAGCCGACCACTGCCTAAAGAACAAGTATTCATCTACCTATCAGCCTTGCAACAAAGACCAATCTACTATTTTAGCAAGGTGTTATATGGCATTGAGCTAAATTACCTTCTTGTTGAAAAGGTAGCCTACACCTTAGTACTATCCATGAGAAAATTCAAAGTCTACTTACAAGCTTACCTAGATGTGGTGATAACTGACTAGCCTTTATAGAAAATGTTGCACAAACCAGAGATGTCAAGTCGAATGTTGCGCTAGTCAATGAAATTAGGACAATATGGCCTTGAGTGCAAACTCAGATTGGTGATCAAGGCATAGACCCTCATCATTTTCATATCAGAGTGCTCATTTTACTTCAAAGAACCAAATAATGAAGTTAGCTCACCAATAGAAAGAGTGGTGACAAAAAAACAAACTAGAGAACAAGGATCAAGATGGGAGCTGTTCGTCGATGGAGCTAGTAGCAAAGATGGTAGCGGCCTTGGAATTGTTTTAAAAAATAGCCAAGAATCCTCACTAGAATATAACTTTGGATTGGGATTTGAAACCATAAATAACATAGTAGAATATATGAATCTAAGGGCTAATGTTCGTAGATTGACTCCAATAGCAGTCACTTCGTGTCTACAGTGACTCGCAGCTTATTATCGAGCAAATACTAGGGGAATTTAAGGACAAAGAAGCTATGATAATCAACTACTTATAAAAGATGAAGGATATATTCCAAAAGATGAAAGACAAAGGAGTGGAACTGCAAAATTCATAAGATCCCCAAGAGAACAAAATAGTTAGGCAGGAGGCCTCTCTAGATTGGTTGCCTCTCACCTAGTTGAGCTGTCTAGAAGGATCTTTTTAGGATACTTAGCTCACCTAAGCATCCAAGATGGGGAAGAAGTGATGGACATAGATGAAGAACCCTCTTGGATAGATCTTACAAAAAACTACTTGGAGAAAAATGAATTGCCCACTGACATCAAAGAGACGAAGAAAGTAAAGCAGTGAAGTGCTCACTTTTCCACCCACCATGGTATACTATACAAAATATTATTTTCCTTTCCTTGATTAAGGTTTCTTAGACTAAGTGACATGAAATATGTCCTCTAAGAAATCCATGAAGTGTGCTGAAGAATGCATATTAGAGGCAAAGTTCTAGCTACTAAGATTATTAGGCAAGGATACTATTGGCCTCATATGAAATAGGACGCAATCACCTTTTGTTAGAAAATGCTCAACTTGTCGAAAATTTGCTAGGAAAACATATACCAGCTATAGAACAAATGGTGATCACTAGTCCATGATCATTCACAAAGTGGGGAATAGAAATAATAGGGCTTTTCCCTATGGCATCTAGACAAAGAAAGTTCTTACTTGTAGTGGTAGAGTACTTCACAAAATGGATTGAAACTGAACCTCTGGCAAGCATAACTGCAAACAAGTTATAAATTTCCTATGGAGAAATATTATTTGCCGGTTTGGCATACCCTATTAGCTCATTAGTGATAATGGAAAGTAGTTCAATGACGCAAAAGTTAGGACCTTCTGCCAAGGACTTAACATAAAATAACACTTCTTGTCTATGGTTCATCCACAAACAAATAGGCAAGCTGAGGTAATGAATTACACGATCCTCTAAGGCTTAAAATGAAGATTGGATATGTATGGCCATAATTAGTTGAACTAGCTCCATCACATCCTCTGAGCATATCGAACAATTCTGAGGCAACCTACTGGGAAAACTCCATTTAGTTTGAAATATGGAATAGCAATAGTCATCTCAGTCGACATCAACTTAGCTAGTGGGAGAATTAACTTTATCAATGGTGAGGTAAATAATCAAGCAGATGAATCGATCTAGACCTTCTGGAAGAACTCAAAGAAAAATCAGCTATTAGAATGGCTGCATTCAAACATCAAACGAGCAATCACTTCAACAAGAAAGTAAAAGCGCAAGTGTTCAATGAAGGAGACCTAGTCATGAGATACCTTAAAGTTACAGGCAAAAGAGAGGGAATAGGCAAGCTACTTAAAAACATATAACTGTGCAGGGGTGGAAGCTTGTCATACTTGGAACATCCAACACCTAAAAATGTAGTATCAATAAGAAAATAGAAGGCCCCTTTGTTTCTTAAAATTATTTATGGTTTCTTCCCTAAAGCAACAAAAAAAAAAAAAAAAAAAAAAAGGGAGATCGTTCTTTGTTGATGGAGTAAATGCTAACAAAAAGAAATGGGAGATCACTCTCTATTGAGAGAGCAAGTGCCCAACAAAAAATAAGGGAGATTTCTCTTTGTTAAGAAAGCAATTTCCCAATAAAAAGAAATTTGAGATCATTTTTTGTTGAGGGAGCAAGTGCCTAACTAACAAAAAGAGAGATCGCTCTTTACTGAGAGAGCAAGTACCAAAAATAAAGGGTCCGGGAGATTGCTCTCTATTGAGAGAGCAAAAAGCCCAACCAAGCAATTTGGAGTAGCTTAATCAAATTTTAAAAAGCTTACAATGCCCTGAGGCAATTGACTAAAAGAATCTAGTTCAAGTTATACAAAAAAGAGGCAGACTTTCCTACAGAAGAGAATGCAAAGTAATAAAAGGCCTTAAAGAACTTAAAGTTTCCAACTCAAAAGGAAAAGCATGATGATATCTTGAAGCTATGTCTGCCTCAACAAATCCAAACTATCTTGTTGAAGAAATAGAAAATTAAAAATCAAGGCAAGATTGAAAGAAAAATGTAATTTCATTTTTATTCTTATAATTGTTCTAAAACATTGTACAATGTAAACAAAAAGAAAAAAAAAAAAAGGAACAAGTATCATAAGGCTAGAGGAGTCTGATGTGTTGGAGGAGTGTCCTAATGATGAATTGAACTGAAGGAGGTAGGCGAAGATGATGAGTTGAGAATGAATACATGCTTCGGCACATGAGAGAGCACCTTAGGAAACTTGGCAGCGTAGGCACTGATGGCCATGCTATAGAGCTAGGTACTCAAACCTTAGAGTCTAAAGTGAGTTAGTGCTTGCATTATGAAGAACCCAAATAATCTTTAAGAACGTTAGATTTCTTCTCCTAAGCTTTCTTACGAAGACACTAAGAACTGTCAAGTTTGGTTTAGAGCTCCTCAAACTGCTTCTAACTAATTGAAAATTCTTCATTAGCAAGGGATAATCTTGAGCTTGCTCCTAAAGATCAACCAGCTTAGCTGGCATCTTCTTAAGCTCAGCTCTTAGTACCCCGACTAGATGTTAGCTATCTTGGAGTTCGCTATCCTTGGCTTTCAACTCAGTTTCCTGGTCAGTTAACTAGAAATTGAAGTTAGCAGTAATGCATTCTAACTTCTTATATTTCTTAGGCAAAAGGCCTTTAAATTGGTCTCTCTCAATTGGTAGTCTCTTCACTTCACTTCTCCATTACTCTAGTTTAGAAAGGTCTACTTGTTTTTTCTTTTCCTCCTCCAAATGGCCCTCAGAGAGGCAACCTCATCATTCAAACTAGCAATAACCTTTTATGATGAGGATTGAAGATTAGAAAGGGCTACTTATTGCTTAATTATTGCATCATAGTTGGAGGAAAGAGTTTGACACATCACAGATCAGTAACGAGCAAACTCAATTAATTTCTCCCCTAAGGCCTTGCTAATTTGAGACAACTAGAGCTAAAGGAAAAAAAGATGATGATCATAGTAATATATATATATATATATATATATATATATATATATATATATATCTATATATATATATATATATATATATATATATATATATATATATATATATATATATATATATATATATATATATATATATATATATGTATATATATATATATATATATATATATATGTATATATATATATATATATATATATATATATATATATATATAAGGAGAAAAAAAGTAGGCTCACCTCATCTAAAGTAGCATCTGTATCTAGTATTAACTTCTTTGGAAAGGCTAGTTCAAAAAGTGGAGGGGCCCCCAGATCCGATGATATTTGTTGCCTCAACTACCACCTCGTCAGGATGAGCTGGGCTCTCAATCTTTGCCACATCACCTTGAACTTCATCTTCTGGCATCTCATCAGGGCAAGATGGATCTCCCTTTTCCACATCCTCCTAAAAGATGGTAGAATCTGGATTATTGGTTGCTAAAACATCTACAACCTCATTATGTGGATTTGGAACTACCTTATCAGCTATAAGCCTAGCAGTTTTATGAACAAGGTGGCTCATTATATTGATCCAATAGAAGGTCATGATTAGAAATTGGACTAGCAAAAGAAGGAATAAAAGTGTCAAAATAATAATAATAATAATAATAATAATAATAATAATAATAATAATAATAATAATAATAATAATAATAATAATAATAATAATAAAATAAGTGAGTAATAGAATAAAGAATAAGAAAGCAGATAGAAAAATCAAAATAACGAGATATGAAGCAAAAATTGTACCTATTTGCGAATCAGGAATTTTGTCAGCAGAGTGCAAAGGGTCATTCTCCAGTACAGACCAAATAGCATCATAAGCGATCTTATGTGCAAGCACCTCCTTACGGATGCTCTCAATTATCATTTCAAAAATACTACTTGTAATGAGAAAATTCCTTGATTTGTCAAAGATAGTCTATTTAGAAGAGGAAGAAGAATCACCTACATCTCAACGGATGAGTCCCATCACTGTCAGGTCATCCTCCCCATCGCTGGACTATAGTATGTTGATTAAGGGACTAGTTGGCAAAGTGCTAATAGGTGCTAGCCTGGTACTAGTATTGTCAGTACTAGTCTTGGTTTTGGATTTTGAACCCTCAACAGTAGCTAGAGATTTCTGGGTTCTCTTCTTCTTTTTTGTTTTTTTAGGAGGGGATGCTTTTCTCTTTCCCCTAACTGAGGACTTCACTCCCTAGTCCATAGTAATGGTAGCCTTGAGCTTGTTAGTTCGCTCATCTAGTAGAGGTAAGAAGGCAGCATCATTGTAAGGTAATGGCTTCAAATCCTTAGAGAGATCATGGATCTTCTTATACATATTATCTTTATTAGTAACACATACTACGAGGAAAAAAGAAACTTAGGTAAGCATTAAAAAAAAGATAAGAATATTAAAGGAAAAAGGAGAGAGGAGGTGAAAACTCACCCCTGATCTCTTTCTTACCTCTCGAATCCTTGATTTGAGAAGAGAAGTCAAGCCTCGCCATGTCATAAGAACAATTACCCTCAATGACGGTTAGCATACCAATGTGAACCCTTAATTTTATACCTTCCAGTATGCGTTTGAACCTTAGAAGCACTTAGGCTCGGTAAACAAACCTTTAGAAGTCAAAAACTCTCGAAATGGAAAAATCAAAATATTTATTTTTTATATTTAAACCCTTTCGAATCATTCAGGATTGAGTAACGAGTACAATGCAACTAGAATCGTGAAAAACGGATGAGAAACGAGGAAAAATGGGCTAAAACGGCAAAACGGGCCAAAATAGGCTTGTTGCCACAAAGGGTTGTGGCATTGCTGCAAAATTACAAAGACCTTTATGGAACAACAAAGACCTATGCAGTAGTGTTGCAAAGAACTCTGTGGCACTGCAAAGCTCTCTACGGCAACTCTGGTGAAAATTTGAATTTTTGTAATCCCACATCGAATATGAATAGCTTTTATGCTTTAACTCTCTCTTTATATATAGAGGACCTCCTCACACTTCAAAACACCAACTTTTAGAGCTTGAAAAGCATTACTTCAAACAAAACAGTTTGCATTTGTTCCTTACTTTGCAAAGCGAGTTTGGGGGGTTTCTCTTTGATCCTACCTGACTAGTTTAAGGCTTTCCGCTTGCCTGTTCGAGGCAAGTCTCTTGCCCAAGGCTAGCAGCTGCCCACCATCTAAGGCCAGTCACTGCCTGCTGCCTGAGGTAAGCTTCTTTCCTTTAATTTTCTATTATCTAAATTTCTTTGCTTCTTTTAGTTAGTTAATTAAATTGATTCATCTAGGTTGCTAGTTAATTAACTTGGTAATCAATTAAATTAATTAATTAATTAACTCAACCCTCTTTTAATTAATCAATAAAAACATGATAAAGTGGCTAGACTAAAATAACCCTTTTGTAAGAAGGGAGAACTATGTGGGTTCTAATTCCCATTCAAAGGGATACATAGGCAAGCTTGGTTCAGGTATCGAATCCAACTAAAATTAACCAACTCTCCCCCTGTCACTTTCTTCACTACTTTTATTTTTCTTTCCTTTACTTAGTTATTAGGTTTAGTTTGGGGAATGTGTGACTTCCCTAGAACCCATAAGGGCTAGAGGAGGTATCCCCTAAGTTTGGATTTCATTGTATTATTGACTCTCTTTTATTTTGAATTCTAATTGTGTATAAACTGTATGGATTGAATGATCATGCATATTATAAATTGTTCATGCATTTTAAATTGTTCATGAAATATATTTTAAGTTACTTTTATATTACTTGGCCAAACTTATTTTGTTAAATTAAATTGAAAACCTAGTCCCCGAATCCTCTTTGGTTTTGAGGCTAGTGATCTTTTTTCTTTGGGTAATAATTAGAGTCAAATAGGTTTTTTTCCTTATATTTTCACAAATAAAAATAAATTAAGGTGGCGACTCTAAGAAATAATTTTCAAACCTATCAAAGATAAGCCCGAGGGCTTCCTCATGAGTTCTTTCCCAAATGAGCATTTCGATTCCCTTTAGTAGATCAAACTGGTGCTTGGGTGAGGCCTGACAACCATTGATCTCATTTGGAAGGAAATTAGAGGGAAGGTCAAGCAGCCAATATATAGCCTGTACTTGTAAGGAACCTCTAAACCCGAAGCCTTCTCCACCTTGGAATTTTTCCTTTATTACTACAATAGCAAACTTGGTATGCCAATTTGCCACTTTGTTGTGTTTATTGTTATGAAGGCACCTTTCAGGCTTCACCCCAGTACATCATACTCATCGATCCCTACAACGAGTGAATATGAAAAGCATTAGAACATATGAGCTGTCGGTCGAATGCCTAGAGCCTTATAGATGACCTTAAACTGGTGAAAGTCTTGGATTGAATTAAGGGAAAGCATTATAGGGTTAATGCAAAAGTATTTGAAAAAACATTCAACTAAAAATGGAGAAGGAGGGAATCGAAGGCCAACATTGATTTGCTTATTGAAAAAATATGAAGGTCATTATCCTTTGGCATTTCTCGAGAATTAGCCAAATCAGGATTTTTAAATATCCCATCATTTGATTTTGGAATATCAACTGCAAATTTCTATTGATCCTCCAAATTCTTGAGCTAAGGTTAGAGCTCTTAAGAGTAGAAGTAACCTCCCCCCATGCCCCTATGAGGTCATTGTCGATGCTTTGGTATAAGATTTCTTCTTTCTTAGGAGCTATTTCAATGGTGGTGGCAAAAATTGACACAAAGGAGAAAGGATGTTAAAAATCTTAGGGTTTTTTTTTGACCAAATAGTATATAAAGAAAATTTGGGAAGAAGAAAATGAAGTGAATGGGTTTTTGAATCTAACTTCTACCCCAAAACTAAGCGCAAGTTAATAATTTTAAAATCTAAAGTTTGATTTTGAATTATCACTAATGTATAATTTTAAAAATATACATTATCTAATTATGTAAGAAATTTAATTTTGGATCTAATTAGACATTAAAAAAATCATTAATCCATTTGAATTTTTTCCCTTATGATCAAGGGTATTTTAATATTTTTACTATTAAATATACACTTAATTGCAATAAATTGCTTTAACCAACAACTAAGGAATATATTGTAAAAAAGCAACATGAATATTTTGTAAAAAAACAAAATGAGATACCATTTAATTGGTTTCTCAAAAAAAAAAAAAAAAAAAAAAGAAGGAATGAATTTGTTAATTAAAATAAATTTGAGAGACTAAATAATAAATTTTTTCTTTATGTTTTAATCCATGTTAAATGCTATTAGGAGAGAGAAGCAGGGATGAGCAAACGATTAACTGTTTTCTACTTAATAGACAACTTACCAACCCAAAAGATATTGTACAACTGACAATTAAAATAAATTATAAATAACAGAGATAACATCGCATAGTTCTAGAATTTGTAATATAGTACAATATTAATTTAATTACATAACTAAATATTAATTTACACATCACTACCAAAGTATCAAAGGCAAAATAACTCAATTAAAATTTCTTCACTTATCATTCCTCAACCTAGGAAAAATAAATTGAATAGGAATGAGTATTTGACTCAGTGAGCTATATAATGCTAATATAACTTACCATTCAAAGGTTTGAAATGCTAATGTATATGCCAACCAAACAAACAATTCACAAAATCAACCAAAGATGGGAATCAGTTTATAGGAACCATGTTAAATTTTAATCTAGGGAGTCGATCCCCCTATACCTGGATCTCTTAATCCAATACATAGGGTCCCAGCCATCTGTGGCCTAAGCCACGCAGAGCACTGACCTGACTAGTAGTAGCGTCAGGAGATGAGCAAGCCCTCAAGCCATCATATATAAGTCATAGCTCATCTTACAGAATCATCAACACGATCATATGTACATTCCTAAGTAGTTCCTATGTCTTCCCAATCTCATCCAATAACCACAAGTAATATGCGGTACAAACATTATAAAGCAATCACATACACATGCTAGGATGTGTAATTTATATTCATAATGCATAGTTATATATACAATATATAACCAAGCAATACATGTATGCAAGTGTGTGGGGTCTCCCCTGAGCATTGCCCTAATCTGCTACATGAAATTAGGATGCTTATGTGGGTTTAAACTCATGAAGGAACCCTCAAGTTCAGATTGATTGATTTTGGAAAGCATTTTAGGAGTCGCCATCTTAATTTTATTTAGTTGAAAAAATGTTGAGAAAAAAACCCAAGTTGACTCCAATTCATTAATTTTGCAATTAATTTACCTAAGAATAAAAATCACTAGTTTTTGAACCAAATTGAGCTTAGAGACTAGGTTTTTGGTTAAATAATCTAAATTTGGCTCTTAAGTTTAATTTGACTTAAAAATTGGTCTCATGAATTGAAATTATAGTTAAAATGCATATGCATGGCATAGTTATGAAATGTAGAGGAATTTTAAAAAATAAACATCCAGAAGCCAAATAGAGTGTTCCCTCTAGTCCTTATGGATTCTAAGGGAACCACATAATTGCCATTGACTTCAAAACAATTAAATCAACTAAATATACTAATTATATTGGAAAATAAAAGGGAAAAAGTGATAGATTGGGATTTGGATTTAAATTCCAAATATGCCTATGTACCTTATTGAATGGGGATCAAAATCCACATAATTCGTTCCACAATTAAATGGAGGGATTTAGGGGTTAATTTGATTGATTGATTTGATTTGGATTTGTAGGTAAAAAGAAAAGGTTGATACCTTTACTTTTGAATGACAGTGAGTTTATCAAAGTTTCGTTTTATTGGGACCGGGTGATTTGATTGATTGAGCGATTGATTAATTAATTAAAATCATTAATTAACTAATTAATATGATGAAAAGGATGGATGGATTAATTAATTAAAATGATTAATTAATTAATTTGGATGAATGGTGGAATAAAAAAAGGATTAATTTAATTTTGAAAAAAGTGATTAATTAATTAATTAAGTGATTATTTTTAATTAAAAAAAGAGTTTTAATTAATTAAAAAGATTAATTAACTTGGTTAGGATGAGATAATTAATTAATTAATTAAAAAGATTAATTAATTAATTAGAAAGTGGTTAGAGGGATAATAAGAGAGGAATTTGAGGATAGCAATATACTCAAATTCAAAGGGTATGGAAAATGAAAGAATGAATAGGGTATTTATAGGAAAAATGGGTGAGGGTAATTTGAAGATTGAAAAGTGAAAAGACCCAAAAGGGTAGGGCAAAAAATAGCACTGAAAAGGGCAAAATGGACATTTTGGCATAGAAAAGGGACCACGGGCATGGATCCATGCAAACTTAGTGCGAATTTGCACCAGCTTTACATAGATATGCGCAGATGGGTCACGGATTTGCTCCAGGCTGGCATGACTCAACCTTTTTTTTTTTTTTTTTTTTTTTTTTTTTTTTTGTTTTAGAGATTGGTTGGTTTAGGGTTTAGAAAATTTGGGTGTCTGGGGAGTAATGTATTTAAAGGCTAAAAAATGTTCTTCCGAGGGCATTGCCCCTGGACCCTCGTACACTAACTAGTTAGCAGGATTACCTTAATGGCTCTGCATAGTGCGTTAAATTTAGCAGGTGCCAAGGGGTGGCTAGATGAGGGTGCAAAATTAAGGGTTCATAGCTACCCCCTCATCAGAATTATCTTTTCTGTAAGGCAATTCTAATGATAGTGAACCAAGAAGAAGGGATAGTACAGGGAACCAAAGGGATGTGTAAATTAGTGTTTGGACACATTTGGGAGAGTGATATGGTTGAAAAAGGAAGATGGTAAAAAAAAAACCCTGGGCCTGGGGATGTTTAAGAAATTATTTTTAAACATTTATGGGTGAAAAATGTGGCTGATAAATGGAAGCGAAAAAATGGACTAAAGGGATATCATTCCTATTCAAAAGAATACATAGGCATGCTTGGTTCAGGCATCGAATCCAGTTAAAACTAACTAACTCTCCCCCTTATCACCTTCTTCACTTGCTTTTATTTTGCTTTCCTTTATTTTGATATTAGGTTTAGTTTGGGGAATATGTGACTTCCCTAAAACCTATAAGGGCTAAAGGAGGAATCCCCTAGATTTGAGATTTTCTTATAATATTAACTTTCGCTTATTCCTTAGCTATATTTTTACTTTATTATTGAAATAGATAAATTGATTGATCATGCATATTATAAATTGTTCAAACATTTTAATTTGTTCATGAAATATATTTTAAGTCACTCTTATATTCATTGGCCAAACTTATTTTTGTTAAAATAAACCAAAATCTAGTCCCCAAATCCTTTTTAATTTCGAGGCTAGTGATATTTTTCCTTTGAGTAATAATTGGAGTCAAATGGATTTTTTCCTTATATTGTCTCAAATAAAAATAAATTAAGGTGGTGTGAAGCCTCGCCTGAGCACCGGTCCGATCCACGGAGGGATCAAAATACTCTTTGGGAGAAACTCCATGATTGGAACTTGCTGTGAGTTCAAAAATTGAATTTTGTGATTTGAAAGTTATGAAAGGGAGTCACCACTTTAATTTACTTATTTTTATTGGGAAAATTAAAGAAAATCCAAAATGATTGACTCCAAAAATTATTTGATTTTATCCCAATGAAAAATACACTAATCCGCGAGTGACCAAGGAGGGCTCGGAGATCAGGTTTTGGTAATTACACGATTAAGAAAATATTATTTTCTTTAGTTTGGCTAAAAATGCAAAATAACTCTTGAAAAAAGGAATTTTTATGTATGCATGAACAGGAATATGATGATGAATGAAACAGATATATATATTTATATATATATATATATATATATATATATATATATATATATATATATATATATATATATATATATATATATATATATATATATATATATATATATATATATATATATATATATATATATATATATATATATATATATATATATATATATGATGAGATGGAATGACAATAAATAAGCAAGATAAAACCTACTTAATTATTACAATACCAAAAATAATTGAAATAAAAGGGGTCTTTCCTCTAGCCCTTATGGGTATTAGGAAAAGCACACATTCCCCAACTAACTATAAAATAAAGTCATAAACAAAAGATTAATACAAATAAATCAAACTAAAAAGGAAAATAATATTGATAAAAATTTTTTTGGAGTTGATGCCCTTCAGAATGGCAGCCTGCGTATCCTATCGAATAGGAATCAAACACCACGCAGTTCTCCTTTCTTGTGAAGGAGGGGTTCTAAAAAAGGTATTGATTTATTTATTAACTTAATTCTAATTTTTAAATTAATAAATTTTAGATCTTTTCAGTTTTAGACCTAAAGAGAATTCTAGATTTGAATTTAGAATTTTAAAAACAAAGAAGGATTATACCTTTGCTTTTCTTGGCTTTCAAACGAATAGAACTAGTTTTGCTCTAGATCTCAACTCCACCTTGAATTTAAAGAAAACTTAGAATCTGGATCTAGAAGCAACAAGTGTGTTTGGAAAGCGTTGAAGTGTGTTGGAAAGTGTTAAATGAGCTTGAAATGTATTGGAATGCCTCAAATGAGCTTGAAATGTATTGGGATGCATGCCAAATAAGGTTGGAGGAGGCACTATTTATAGAGTTGCCAGAGGGTTCCAGTGATACGGACGGTGGCGTCGGCGCGGGCGGCATCGGCGACGCGCCGGCCATCCGAGCAGCACGAAAGGCATGCCGCCTATCTGCCTACATCAATTTGATGCCGCTTGTGGTGGCACGGCAGAAGTGCCACCTTGCCGGCGGCACCACGGCAAGCGTGCCTCCCAGAGAACAGCACGCCTATTTATGCGGTTTGACCTATTTTTGTCCATTTCAAGCCTGTTTCAATTTCAATTCAAGCTCAGTTTGATCCTGTGGATTCGTAACTGAAAGATGGTCCACTGGAGGTGCAATTTTGAGGGTTCACAACTGCCCCCCTTTTATGATTTGGCTAGACAAAGGCCGAATCTGATAAGTGTGAACCAGAAGGCTTAGGATGTCATTTCAAGAATTTTGAATGTCCCTTTCAATATTGGGAGTTGTGCAAGAGCTTCATGTCTGATTTCTGGCTATTCTGACTCTGTTTGGACTGTTTTCTAATTTTTAAGCTATTTTTGAATTTTTAGTTTTTCTGCAATTTCAGAAGATTCTGAACGCCGATCAAGACCCCGTCTATTTCTAGAGATGGATAAAATTCATGTAGATTTACTGCTTTAGACGGAACTAAATTCTGATTTAAAATGAGCTTGTTATGGCAAAACCATGTGAACTGGACCTGCGAATCAGAAAAGCAAAAAGATGTTATGAGGGGGGCCCCACCTTTACTTCTATATAAAGCTTAACTTCCTTCTCTTTTCCTCATTTCCACATTTTCCCTCTCTCTCTTCTCTTCTCTCTCTCTCTCTCTCTAGCTTTATTTTTCTCTCTAAAATTTTCTTTTTCTCTCTTTTTATTCCTTCTTCAATATGGAAATCTTCAATTAGCCAAATCACCACGTCAGCTTCACTTGATCTCTTCAGGTATGCTTTCCCTTTTCCTGCATAGCTAGTAAGAATTCTGATAATTATTAATAATAAATTTTTTTTTACAAAAATTACAGAGAACACAATTGAGGCCCAAGGGTGGCCGTAGTATCATGGAGCTGGTATGCATTTATCTGAATAATCAGGAGGCCATCCGTCTGTGCCTCAAGCCATCTAGCTTGCTTGGGTGGCCGGAGATAGATGTTAAGCAACCGGTTAATACCATTGTGGTCCGGGCACTTACAGAGCGTTGGTGGAATACTACAAACACATTTCACCTCTCTTGTGGCAAGATGATAGTCACTCTCTTCGAGTGGAGCATGCTTACTGGTATGCATTTCAGATCTCATCCTCTCAAATTTTATTCTTCATGGATTGAGCGCTCTTCTGTAGAGATGACCACTATGATTGGGGCTGATCCCCCTCGTGGGAACCTGAATGTCCCACGCTCTTGGCTTCATCAGGCCTTGATGATCATGGGTCAAACTCCTAGTCAGTATGGTGTTAATCAGGGTGCTAAGCTTTGCGCCTTAATTATCTTGAGCTGTACTTTTCTGCATAACAACAAGGACTACATTAATCTGAATATCCTGCAATCCTTAGAGAATCTGGATGAGATTGGGGAGGCGCAGCCCTTTGTGCCATGTATCATAAGTGTGGAGCATTTCCCGTGGCACGCTTTGCAGCCATGGTGGCACCTCCATTGTGCTCGAGGTGAGTATTACACTCTAGTATTCTGTTGTTTGATATTTGCCTAGTGACTAACAGAATTCTATTTTTTTTTATAGTACTGGGCTTATGAGCACTTTCCAATGCTAGCTCCAACACTGAGAGAGCCTTCTGCTATTGACCCCCCTACGAACACATTTGGAGGGCATCCAACAGACCTTCCTTCATAGCGCAAACATTTGATCAGTGCAGATAGTTCTTTGCTACTGTGACTATAGACTAGGTATTTCTTTATTGATCTTAACCCAAATCTTATTGTTTATCTTCTACCGCTGAATATTGCAATCTGTTTGCAAGTGAGATGGTCGCCATTTATCAGGTTCAAAGAATGGATTCTTGATCGGATAAGGCCTAGCATGGACTTATCCTCTTGTCGACTCTTGCTCTGCTGTGAGTCCTTAAGGATGTTTTACTTGGGAGAGAGGGTAAGGGTACAAGTTACAGGAGAGAGAGTTGTACCACAGCCCCCTCCGGCAGATATGAGGTTTAGGCTAGCTATCCTGGGAGAGGATGATTGGGCTACCGGAGTTTCCTGTCTGGATTTTCTGTTGCCTGATCTAGACTATGATGAGTTCTGCGAGGCATCCTTGATTCAGGGGACACCTCCCTTGGATAGATTGCGAGGACCGTCACATAGAGGATTTAGCTCAGCGTCTTCCTAAGGTCCTCTCTCCAGAGTTGGGAGCTTCTCACGGATTGGTGGTACTGTTCTGGTTGGCAGCATAGGTCCTAGGGTTAGACCTTCAGGTGTTATGGCTGGCCATTCAGGTTTTGCAGCTGATCCTTCTAGGATTAGTTCTTTAGGGGCTAGCGGCTCAGCTCCAGCTCTAGCTCCAGCTCCAGATGCTTCAGTGGGAGGTCTGACTAATCCGGTTCCCTTGCCTGCTGGTCTTGTCCATTTGCCAGCTCATCTAGGTAATTTTTTTTGTGATGACCAATCACAACGTTACCATCTTCTTGATAATCGTCCAGCCTTTTTCCCTACTATCCCTGAGACTTTCACAGAGGTAAACATTTTGCACAGCTGGTACTTTTAGCTCTTTGTCTATCTGCCTTGTAATGATTTTCATATATTTTGCTTTCTTCCCCAGGTTCCTATGGATTTTGTTCACCATCACTATGATCTCTTGGGCCGATATGCATTTGCTTTGACCTCCTTCTTGCACGCAAGGGATATGTCAGAGGATAGTCATGAGCATGATATGTCCAGGCGAGGACGCCGCAGACCCAGGTGCGGTTGTTAGAGACCTGTTTTGTCAGCTTTTGCTTTTTCATGTATACATGTACTGAGGATGATAGATGTATGCATGATATTTTGCATATATGCACTTTTATGCTTATGTGACATTTTGGATGTATGATATGTATGACTTTATGCATGTTTTGAATGAGATGGGTGCATGGTATGAATGCAGATATTTGGCTGAAATAAGGATTCCATTGTGCTATACCTTACATTTTTCTCTCATTTGCTGCTCAATTTTGAGAAAAATGAACTATTTAAACCCGAAATCTTGAGAAATCATGTAAAAACCTGTTTTGAGGAAAAGAGGCATAAGGAGGGAGAGGAGGGGTGGCCAGCACGGTTGGCGTGCTGCTAGTACGGGCGGCACGCTAAGCGTGTCGCTGCTGTAGCGGCACGTCCGGCGTGCCGCAGGGAGCGAGTTTGGGAGGCCAAAATCTACCTATTTAAACAGTTTTTTGTCCATTTCCAGTCCGTACCATCGATTTTTGTGCCTCCAAAAGTCATTTTCAATTACTTTTTGCTCTCCATCAATTTTATTTATTTTTATTCCTCACAATGGAGCCCTATTTCAGCCATGCAATGTTCTTATGGTGTAAGAACCTTACAAAAGTGGAGAGAATTAATCTGGGAAGGTATGGGGTAAGCGCTATGCCCACCATAAGAGGAATAAAGATTGATTAGGAATTTTTGCGTGCCTGCTTGCACTTTTGGGATCTAACTGCCTATGTCTTTAGATTTGGAGCATCTATGGAAGAGATGTGTCCTACATTTGAGGAGTTTTTTGTGTTGCTTGGATCTGATCCCGAGGCTATACTGGCTACTTCTATTGAGAAAGTAGGATATTTTAACTCTTTCAAGGGACTTTTTGACTTGAGTACAGAGGTCGCTAGTCCCATGGTAGTGGATGACTGGGTAGATCTGACTACTGTGATAGCAGAATTCCATGATCCTAAGGATTTTGAGGATGATGGGTGGTTTCATTTGAGGATGCGGGCTCTATCCTTCTGTCTGATTGTCGGATACATTTTTATGAGCCCTACTGATTAGGGAGATGCTAGAATCACTGAACTAATTCCGCAAATGGAGGAGGGGAGATCTATTGCAGCTATAGTGCTGGCTGAGACCATCATGAGTTTAGATAGATCTTACACTTCTGATGGGCCGTGGTCAGTTAGCCCTATTATCCTTCAAGTTGAATTCTGGCTTCTGTTTTTTAGTTCAACTCTTTTTGTGTTTTCTTTATGTTTATTTCATTTGCACTTTTCAGATTTGGCTGAGAGATCGTCACCGGATGGTTGGACCTCCTACCAAGGTGGATTATTCTGCTTCATGGTATAGAACTCGGACCATTGTGATTAAATGAAATTTCGAGAAAGAATGGACAAAATGGTTGATGGAGCTGGACTCTAATGACCTGCTATGGAGGTGCGAGCGGTATAAGATCAGAAGATTCATGACCATGAGCTTCGGCTACAAGATGGTCTACCTGTTGGGGTTGAGGATGGTGACCTTTTATCAAGCTACTAGGGTTATGCGCCAAATAAGACATAATCAGGGCGTGCCCCCAAATGGAACTCTGTTTGAATATGTTTTGATTACCGAGACTATTGCCTGAGCTGTCAGAAATGGATGGGTAAGGGGTTTTCATGTTGTTCGCCCTGCTGACCAAAGCGGTAAATCCATGCAGTATATTGACTGGTGGATAGCCAACTCGTGGAAATCAGAGAAGGCTAGAAGGGCTGTTATACTTGAGGAGATAGAGCAAGAGTCATGATTACTATTTTAGTTTAGGACAAATTTTGATATGTCTTTATTTTCTTTTAATGTTCCAAAGTTTAAATGAGACAAAATAAGACATCATTCATTTTCATCTCTTTTGTTGCTCTAACTTTTGCCTAAGCCGCCCTTTCGAGTTTTCAACTTAGCGAGCTTGTTTTTCATTTCATTTTTCTGTGACACAATTAAGAGCCGATTGAATGTGAAAATGAAGATTTTATCGATGAATTGGACTGAACCTGCATGGGCTGCCTACGTATCTCCTTACAATAGTTCATGATTTTTATTCTTTTTCCTTTTTATAGAGAATCAGGTCCACGTAGTTCTAACTTTTGAGGAAAGATGTGAATGCTGAGCATGATTTTACAATGATTACAAATGCTATGCATGAATTACAAGGATGCTTTATGCAAAGTATCTCTTGAGTTGATCCAGGTTGCATGGGCTAGCAAATTCTATGCCATCCAAGTCTGTCAGGATTGCTGCTCCTCCAGATAAGATCTTCTTAATCACAAATGAACCACTCTAGTTAGGCCTGAATTTTCCCCTTGGATCATGAATAAGTGCCCTTATTTCTTTCAGAATGAGGTGACCCTCTTGTAATCCTCTGTCCCTGACTCTCTTATCAAAGTGTCGAGCCAGTTTCTGTTGATAACCTTGCATCTGATATAAGGCATCCATTCTTTTTTCATCAATGGCAAGAAGTTGGCTATGTTAGCCTTTCACCCATTCCACTTCGTCCAATTGACTCTCCCTTAGAATGCGGGCTGACTTGTTTTCTACCTCAATTGGTATGATGGCTTCCATCCCGTACACCAAAGAGTAAAGTGTAGCACCAGTTGGAGTACGTACTATTGTTCTGTATCCCCATAAGGCATATGGCAAGTGTAGGTGCCAATCCTTATGGTTGTCAACCATCTTTTGCAGTATACTCTTAAGAGTCTTATTTGCGGCTTCAACTGCGCCATTTGTTTGAGGTCTGTACGGAGAAGACTTGTGGTGTTGAATTTTCTCCTTCTTTAATAGTAGAGCAACCTCCCTTTGGAAGTGAGATCCATTATCAGTGATGATCTTAAAAGGGACCCTGTACCTATAAAGGATGTTGGTACAAATAAACTGGGCTACTTGTTTGGAATCCAATACCTGGTAAGGTGCAACTTCAACCCATTTGGAGAAATAGTCAATAGCCACTAAAATAAATTCATGTTTGCTGAAAGACTTCGGGCTTATCTTGCCAATGATGTCTAGGCCCCAAGTTGTAAATGGCCAAGGCGTGGTGATAGGAGATAGAGATACAAGAGGTTTCTTCTTAAGTTTGGTGTAGATCTGGCACTTATGGCACTTTTGAATATATCTTGCACAATCTTGATTCATAGTAAGCCAGAAGTAACCCTAATTCATGATCTTGCGGGCTAGAGCAATTCCGTTCATATGTGGGCCTTCGTTGCCACCATGCAACTATTCCATGATCTGTTGGGCTTCTGCTTCAGTGACACATCTCAGATAGATGTTATCCCAAACCCGTTTGTAGAGTACTTCCCCATTTGGAATGAAACTCTTGGACAACTGTCTTAAAGTCCTCTTTTCTATTTTAGAGCCTCCTTCAAGATAGAGTCCATTCTTGATGTAGTTGAAGATGTCCCAAAACCATGGTTTACTGTCAGCCGCTTGAATATTCAAACAATGAGCTACACAGCCTGGCTCATGCTTAACTTCAATTGTAATAGGTCTGATTATGAAGCCATTGCTTATATCAAGCATCGAGGCGAGTGTTGCCAAAGCATCAGCAAATCTGTTCTTTGTTCTTAGAAGATAGTGGAAAGACAGTTCATGGAAACTTGCTGCTAGTTCATTTAGGTGTTAATGGTAAGGAACCAAACACTCTTCTCTAATCTTCCACTTCCCCAAGGCTTAGGAAACTATCAAGTTCGAATCCCCATAAATCTCAAGGCATTTGATTATAAGCCTTATTGCTGCCTCAAGACCATAGATGCATGCCTCATACTCTGCTTCATTATTTGTTACCTCGAAATTTAATTTGATGGCTATAAGTAAGTTTTCCCCACTCGGTGTAATGAACATGATGCTAGCACCATACCCTTTGTTGTTAGATGCCCTATCAAAGTAGAGCTTCCATACTTCACCGTCAATTGTCAGGATGTCTTCATCAGGAAATTTAGGTTCAACCCAATGATCATCTATTGGAGCTGCAGCTAATTGATCAGCCACTATGCTACCCTTAACTGCTTTTTGCTGTACATATTTCAGATCATATGCAGTTAATACAACCATCCACCTTGCCATCTTACTGTCATGAACCGGCTTCTCCATAAAGAATTTCAAAGGGCTCTTGTTAGCAAGAACATGAGTTGTAAAGGAGCAAAGGTAGTGTTGCAGCTTGTGGCAAACCCATACTAAAGCAAGACATAGCTTTTCTATAAAACTGTACTTGAGCTCATGAGACAACATCTTTTTGCTCAAGTAATAGATGGCATTCTCCTTGCTGGAGTCAGGAGCATTTTGGGCAAGCATTGCCCCCATTGCTTCATTGGTTACTGATAAATAAAGCAATAAAGGCTTTCCAAACCTTGGTGGCTGTAGCACCGGTGGGTTTAGTAAGTACTGCTTGATCTGGTCAAAAGCTTTTTAACAGTCATCATTCCACTGCTTGGAGGCTCCTTTTCTGAGTAGTTTGAAGATGGGACCACATACATCAGCCAACTGATTGATGAACTCTTCTCTGATCTTCCACTTCCCCAAGGCTTAGGAAACTATCAAGTTCGAATCCCCATAAATCTCAAGGCATTTGATTATAAGCCTTATTGCTGCCTCAAGACCATAGATGCATGCCTCATACTCTGCTTCATTATTTGTTACCTCGAAATTTAATTTGATGGCTATAAGTAAGTTTTCCCCACTCGGTGTAATGAACATGATGCCAGCACCATACCCTTTGTTGTTAGATGCCCTATCAAAGTAGAGCTTCCATACTTCACCGTCAATTGTCAGGATGTCTTCATCAGGAAATTTAGGTTCAACCCAATGATCATCTATTGGAGCTGCAGCTAATTGATCAGCCACTATGCTACCCTTAACTGCTTTTTGCTGTACATATTTCAGATCATATGCAGTTAATACAACCATCCACCTTGCCATCTTACTGTCATGAACCGGCTTCTCCATAAAGAATTTCAAAGGGCTCTTGTTAGCAAGAACATGAGTTGTAAAGGAGCAAAGGTAGTGTTGCAGCTTGTGGCAAACCCATACTAAAGCAAGACATAGCTTTTCTATAAAACTGTACTTGAGCTCATGAGACAACATCTTTTTGCTCAAGTAATAGATGGCATTCTCCTTGCTGGAGTCAGGAGCATTTTGGGCAAGCATTGCCCCCATTGCTTCATTGGTTACTGATAAATAAAGCAATAAAGGCTTTCCAAACCTTGGTGGCTGTAGCACCGGTGGGTTTAGTAAGTACTGCTTGATCTGGTCAAAAGCTTTTTAACAGTCATCATTCCACTGCTTGGAGGCTCCTTTTCTGAGTAGTTTGAAGATGGGACCACATACATCAGCCAACTGATTGATGAACTCTTCTCTGATCTTCCACTTCCCCAAGGCTTAGGAAACTATCAAGTTCGAATCCCCATAAATCTCAAGGCATTTGATTATAAGCCTTATTGCTGCCTCAAGACCATAGATGCATGCCTCATACTCTGCTTCATTATTTGTTACCTCGAAATTTAATTTGATGGCTATAAGTAAGTTTTCCCCACTCGGTGTAATGAACATGATGCCAGCACCATACCCTTTGTTGTTAGATGCCCTATCAAAGTAGAGCTTCCATACTTCACCGTCAATTGTCAGGATGTCTTCATCAGGAAATTTAGGTTCAACCCAATGATCATCTATTGGAGCTGCAGCTAATTGATCAGCCACTATGCTACCCTTAACTGCTTTTTGCTGTACATATTTCAGATCATATGCAGTTAATACAACCATCCACCTTGCCATCTTACTGTCATGAACCGGCTTCTCCATAAAGAATTTCAAAGGGCTCTTGTTAGCAAGAACATGAGTTGTAAAGGAGCAAAGGTAGTGTTGCAGCTTGTGGCAAACCCATACTAAAGCAAGACATAGCTTTTCTATAAAACTGTACTTGAGCTCATGAGACAACATCTTTTTGCTCAAGTAATAGATGGCATTCTCCTTGCTGGAGTCAGGAGCATTTTGGGCAAGCATTGCCCCCATTGCTTCATTGGTTACTGATAAATAAAGCAATAAAGGCTTTCCAAACCTTGGTGGCTGTAGCACCGGTGGGTTTAGTAAGTACTGCTTGATCTGGTCAAAAGCTTTTTAACAGTCATCATTCCACTGCTTGGAGGCTCCTTTTCTGAGTAGTTTGAAGATGGGACCACATACATCAGCCAACTGATTGATGAATCGACTAATGTATTGTAGCTGTCCAAGGAAACCTTTGAGTAGTTTTGGAGGTGGCATTTCCAGAATTGCCTTTGACTTAGCAGGGTCCACTTCTATACCCTTCTTGCTGACCATGTGACCTAGGAATACTCCAGATGAGGATTTGAAGACACATTTGGTAGGATTGAGCTTGAGATTGTACTGGCGAAGTCTAAGGAAGAATCGCCTTAGTGCCTCTGAATGTTCTTCAACAGTGGTGCCTTTGATTACCATGTCATCCATATAAACTTCAATTTCTTTATGCATCATGTCATGGAAAATGGTAGTTGCCATCCTCTGGTAGGTTGCTCCAGCATTTTTAAGCCCAAATGGTATAACCCAGTAGCAATAGGTGCCCCATTCAGTAATGAAAGCTGTCTTCTCTTTATCAGGAGGATGAACCATTATCTGATTATACCCTATAGCCAGGTCAATTAAGGAAACCAATTTAGAACCTGCCATGCAGTCTACCAACAAATCAATGTGAGGCAAGGGAAAATCATTCTTGGGACAGGCTTTATTCAGATCCCTGTAATCCACACACATTCTGACTTTACCATCCTTCTTAGGAATCGGCACAATATTAGCAAGCCAAGATGGATAGTTGATGGGCTCAATGAAGTTGTGGTCCAATAGCTTGGCAATTTCTTCTTTAATTGGTAAAGACCATTTTGTCTTAAGTCTTCTCAATTTCTGCTTGACAGGCTTAGCACCTAGATAAACTGGGATTTTGTGAACTGCTATGCTTGGATCCAACCCTGTCATGTCTTTTGGTTGCCATGCAAAACAGTCTTGAAACTCTCTGATCATCTTTTCAATATGATCCCTGTTTATGCATGCAGATGTAATGAATGTAATTTTTTATATGTCATGAGTGCCAGCATTGATGGGCTCTTTAATTGTGTCATCTTTTATTTCATTTATTTCATTTTTACTTGATGTCTTATTTAAGTTAGATTTAAAAGTTGGAACATCAAAGAAAAATGGAGACACAGAGTCATAAGAGGAAAAAGTATGATTTTTATTGATTTCAAATGGGGATATGTCCCAATTTACATCAAACCAAAAAGTGAGACCCTCAAGGTCAGTTACATCATTAACAACAAAAATAAAAGAGACAGACTCAGATTCAGAAGATGAGTCTATCTCAGATTAAGACTCTAATTCAGGAATGGATTCTAGTTTAGACTCTGGTTCAGATGGATAGAAGGGGCTCTCCTCAAAGGACCAATTTTGCAGCTTGGTCTCGGTGGGCTGGATTAAGGTGGAAGGGTCAGTTTTCTCCTCCTTAACAGTGAGCATGAACACTTTATCAAAAAGTCTGGCCTCCATGTTCTCTTCTCAATCCTGACTGAGCATGTAGATTGGTTCATAATCTTCTATCTCAAGCCTAACATTAGAAAAGATTTCAAACTCGTGGATCAGTTTTTCTAGTAATAGCGTAGACCCAAGGCTCAGGAAAGTTACAGTAAGGGACTGTGTCACCTTCCTTTACAAAATAACCATTTAAGGTTTTGAAGTAAGGGCGCATAGGCTAGTCATAAACCTCACCTCTCTTAAGGGCAACTATTCTGTCTTTGGCTTGATTTTTCATTTCTTCCAGATCCTCATCAGTGGGCTTATACCCTAGCCTAAATGGTGGCGTTGCAACTGGATAGTCTAAGAAAGACTTCAAGGCCTGTTGGCTTCTTCCCAAACCTAGACCAGGAAAGTAATTCATTTTGCGGAGTATGTTAGCAACAGCAATATTCCCGTAGGGGTCAAAATCAAAGGGAACGAATTCTTTACCCTCTTCACCCTCAATGTATTGAATGAAGGAGAAACTTGAAAGTGGGTAGGAGGATAGCTCAGGCTAAATCTCGAGAATAGGAACAGAGCTTGGAATGTCTGGTCTTCCATGCATGTCCCCTTTTACAGTCACGACCCCATTTCTGAAAGGGAACTTGACTTTCTGGTGTAGGGAGGAAGAGATAGCCTTTGCTTGGTGGATCCAGGGCCTTCCAAGTAGTAGGTTAAAGTAAGAAGGTACATCAATCACTTGAAATGGTTGGTGAAAGATGTTGGCCCAATAGTTACATTAATGATAGATACCCCAAGGACTTCCCTCTTGGTATTATCATACGCCTTTACAATCTGATCCGAAGGGGTAAAATCAGTAACCTCCAATCCCAAGCAGCTTGCTACTTTCAAAGGGCATACATTCAAAGCTGAACTATTATCAATAAGAACCATTGGCACAGTCTTTCCCTGTGTTACCATTATAATGTAAAAGGCATTGTTGTAATTAGGATCTCCTTCTGGAATGTTAGTTTCTCCAAAAGTGATGGGCACCCCTTTAGCAGCAGAGGTAATAGAAGTAACAAGGTTCTCGGGTGTGATGTCAATTGGAGCTTGGCATTAATTCAGCGCCTTGCAAAGAGCTTAGCGGTAAGAATATGAAGACTGTATCAAACTCTAAATTGAAATGTTGGCTTGTGTTTTCTTAAGTTGTTTAAGAATGGGATCTTCATCTGGTTCAAGAATCCCTTTCAATTTGTCGGTAGGTGTAGGTATGGGTTAGGTAGGTTGGGTGTTTGGGCTTAGTTGGTTCTGGATAACTCTGCCACTTCTGGTGATGGCATCAATCTCTTTAACTAGGTTAGTGAGGTCTAGGACACAGCAATAACTGGGATTTGACTTTATCAAAGAGATGGGGTCAACTCCTTCGTGATTGTTTATGGCATTGACTGTGTGGTTGGGCAAAGGGTTGGTGTTGATATTGGGTTGGGCTTTTGGTGGAATAAGGTCATTAGAGTCAATGAGGTCCTGGATTCTATGTCTAAGGGCCTTACACGCGTCTGTTTTATGCCCAGGTCCTTGATGATAATCACACCTCTCATGTGGGTTGTAGTTTTTGGGAAGTGGATTGGGGACTGGTTTTGGCTTAAGGAGTTTCACCATATTTCCCTCAAGCAGCTTCTTAAGGATAATACTCATAGGCACACCCCCAAGATTAGAAAATTGCCTCCTTTTAATTTGGATAGGCTTCTTTATAGTCAGAGCATTAACTTCCCACCCTTTCTGATTTGTTGAGGAAGTGACATTACCCTGATGAGTGGGCTTCTTATACCTTGACCTTGATGCAGTCTCTTTTTTGATCTGACCACTTTGAATCA
>CANTUT010000895.1:467500-650000 GCA_947687605.1 Reutealis trisperma
AAGGTGATAGCTCAAGCAATCTACTAAGCTTAGGAGATTTCTTATCTAAATCTATTTACATACTATGATATGCAGAGTTACTCTTAGATGCTCTAGGAGTTTTTTTTTTTGGAAAACTATTCATTTGATGATTAATTTAGAGTCTTGATTGTTCTTTTTCTTATGGATTGTACTTAAAGTATTTTTAAACTATTCTTCTGCTAGTTAAGGATTTCCTTTATTATTGGTCATTTAAGTTAATACATAAGATTTTGGTACAATCTTAAGCAGTGTTTAACCATGCATGAGAGGGTTCAAAGGGCGTGGTGACCTTATCTCTCCCTATATTTTAAGACCGTCATATCTTAGAAGTTGGGATGTGACAAAGTTGGTATCAGAGCCAAGTTTTAAGTCTAGTTTAGACTTGTCCGTTTATTGAGTTGATTAAGTATAATCCTAGAGCATAGGAATTTCGCTTTCATGTCAATTCCAGTCTATCACTTGTATTGTTCAGCAAAATCCTAATAAGTTATAGTACTCCTTGTTACTATTTTGTGTGCCTTATGATTCTCTTATCAGATGACTAAGAAGAGTACCCATGCTAGAGGACCCCAACCTAAAGCACCTCGCGTATCGTGCAAGAGGACTTCGCAAGAGAAGTTTGAAAAGGCCATGCTTGTGATCCACCTCAAAAGAGAGAAGTCTCCCATTGAGGAGGACCCTATGGAGTGTCTAGATTATGACTAGATTCAGAGTAAGATTCAGAGGTTAGAAAGAGACTGCTCAGACCTGATGAAGGAAAATTGACGTCTTCGGTCCTTAGTACATGCTTTAAGAGAGGACGTGGAGTAGATTAAGGCTAGAATTATTGAACAGATTGGAGACTATGAACGTAGCAATTCCTATAGGATTTATGGTAGGGATGGGCATACTAGCTCTGCATGCTCTCTAACCTGCTACTCACCATCTAGATCCTTATTTTTGATTGGTCGTAAGCCAGATAGAGACCTCCTTTGCTATCAATGTGGTGGCATTGGTCATATTGCTCTCGATTACCCTCCTAATGATCATTCACCTATTCGATCTTGGTAGCTACCTGATGTTCACCCTCTTAAGGGACACAACTGAGACTTGAGCTAGTAGCTGGTAACTATTAGCCTTTTTATTTTTTTTCTATTGCCTATGAAATGATTAACTTTTATATGATAGGAGAGTTCATTAGGTTATAAGTTATGTGTTACATGATAATGATACATGATACATGCCATGATATATCATATACGCTATGTAATATGTGCCCCATGATGTGATACTATATGATGTGTGCTCATGTTAAATGCATGGTAAGTATGATAATTTGATAGTGGGGTTAAATAGGTTAAAAATGCACGTTATAGCATAATGCCTCCTAAGAAAAAGGTCCGCACAGCTGCTCAACCTGTTAGGGATAATGAGAATGCAGTATCAGATACTACTTTAGATGTTGCCTTTGCACTTGTAAGGTTAAGAACGGGGTCTAACTCGAGAGTATTGACCATGGGCTCTAATGAACAAGCCTCCTCATAAGAGGTTTAAGCTATGCACGAGGAGATGAGGGACTTGCTCAAAGAATTAGATGAGTTGCGAGCTCAAAGGCAAGAAGTGCTGCTAATGAAAGAAGAGAGTGGAGTTCTACCTCCCGTAATAGTGGTGTTTTCATAAAAAGAAAGGAATCAGTTACCCAATGAGGGAATGACCTTTTTGGAATTCAAGAAGTTATTCTGTAGTGAGGAAGGTGATGACCCTTATTAGTTTCTAGATGAGATGGATAAGCTAGTTCGTCGACTATCTTGCTTTAATGCTCGCATGATTGAGTCTATAGGACACCAACTCAAGAAGGAGGTGTGGTACTAATATGAGAGGAATATTGAAGACTGGCTTTATTGAGTAGATCTACCTACTTGGGCAGAGTTTAAGCAGGGAATGATGGATTAATTCTTGCTAGAAGGTGAAAGGCAGGATAAGGCATTGTAGTTTGAATAGCAGAGGCAGAAAGCTAGCATATAAGTGTTGAAGTATGCTAAGGAGTTTCACCAACTCAGCAGGTTCGCTGTTAACATCATTCCTATTGAAACTAGTTGCATCAATCACTTCTTAAGGGGATTGATTACACCCCTGTTCAACTCCTTAGTAGCAATTGAGTTCTCAACCTTAGTCAAGCTAATAGATAAGGCTAAGATAGTGGAGAAATGGCATAAGGCTAAGAGAGTCAAGCATGCTGAACCTGAGTAGAAGAGCAAGTATAAGAGCAAAGGTCATGGAGGCCAGCATAGAGAAGGAGGAGGAGGTCCAAGAAAGGAATCTTCGTTAATGACATCAACATTTGGATAGCATAATGGTCAATCTAAGCAGAGTTTCCCCACTTATAACCAGAAGCATCCTAGAGTTTGCCAAAAAGTCTTTAGTGTATGTATGAAATATGGTCAGGTGGGCTACTTTATTAGAGACTGTCCATAAATAGAAAATTTGAGAAATGTGACCTTAGCATCTCCACCACCTAGACTGTTTCATCCTTAAGGGCAAGGAGCCAAGAATAAGGGACTAGCTGCTGGAAACGCACCGACGGTAGACAATAGGGGCAAAGGTCATGTCTTCACTTTGAATCAGCAAGAGGCTGAGCTTCGTATGCTACCATCATAGGTATTTTTCTAATTCAAACTTCTAGTACAAGATGCTTGATAGATTCTAGTGCTACGTACTCATTTATGTCTCCATAATTTGCTAAGAGTTTGGGTAGAGATAGGGAGTTAATGAATCAACCCCTAGTAGTGTTGACTCCTTTGAGAGAGATGATAGAAGTAAAATGCATATTTAAGGACTGTGAAGTAGACATTAATAGAAAAAAATTTCTAGTGGAGTTGTTAGAACTTGATGTATTAGAATTCAATGTGATCTTAGGAATGGATTGGCTATATGAACATGTAGCTCGTATTGACTGTACAGAGAAGCAAGTATAATTTTGAACCATAGATGGGGGAAAGTTTGTATATCAAAGAGATAGGAATGAGAACTCTTTGAGTTTGATATCAGCCTTGAAAGCTAAAAGGATGTTAAGGAAAGGGTGTCAAGCATACTTAGCTCATATAATCGATATCAGTAAGGAAGTTGCTATTCGTAGCAGGAGCATACCAGTGGTAGACTATTTCATAGATGTCTTTCTAGAAGATCTATATAGAATACTACTAGATCATGAGATTTTGGAGTTAATGTCCTAAAGAATGGCATGCCTGCATATCCCATTAAATAGGAATCAAACCCTAAACAGTTCTTCCTTCTTACAAATGAGGGGTTCTGAAAAAATGTTGGTTTGATTTATTAATTTAATTCTGACTTTTAAATTAATAAATTTTAGATCTTTTCTATTTTAGACCTAAAGAAAGATAGAAGAGGGAGAATTCTAGATTTGAATTTAGAATTTTAGAAATGGAAAGAAGAAAAGGAATTTACCTTTGTTTTTCTTGACTTTCGAATGAACGGGGTGAGGTTTACTCCAGATCTAAGCTCCACCTTGGATTAAGGAACCTTAAAGTTGAACCTTACATAGAAAAGGTTAGCAGAATAGAATAATAATTACAAATTAAAAGAATTTAGAGTGACAGATATTAGTATTAATTTTAATTTAGCAGAATTTTCGCATAGAAAGAAGAGCATCCAGATGAATTTTCATCTCCAAATCCCTCATTTCTTGTCAAAATCCATGTAAAGAAAGTTAAATGGAAGCTCTATTTATAGAGTAAAGGTGAAGAAGAAACTCATAAAAGATCTCATCAGCTTTGGTAGTAATGACATCATCTCCGGTAACAGACATCTTATCAACCTTTGAAAGGGAAAAGGAGCTGGGTTAGTATCTAGTTGCGAAAATGGCTGTAGGGTATGATGAACCAAGGATCTTAGGTTTAATGTTAATGGATGATGGTGTCTTGTGGTTAGGTTGACGATGTATGGGTAAAGATGAAGGTGGAGGTGTGTGATGTTAGCTAGGTCGGTATTTAGTTGGGGGAGCTAGGTCATAATTTAGCTTTGAGTAGCTAGGTCAGATTTTTGCCTTAAGTAGCTAGGTCTGATTTTAGCTTTGAATAGCTAGATCAGATTTTTGCTTTGAGTGGCTAGGTTAGTTTTTAGCTTTTAATGGTTAAGTCAGAATTTAGCTTTGAATGGCTAGGTCAAAATTTAACTTTGAGTAGCTCGGTCATATTTTAGCCTTAAAGAACTAAAGAGTAGTTTGGAAGGCTAGGTCAAAGTTTAGCCTCGAGTAATTAGGATTATGATTTATAATGGTTTACCATGGTCTTAATGATAGAGTGACCATGGGTTTTGAGATTAGGTTATGGATGTACCATGAATTTGGATGTTGGGTGAACTATGAGTTTAGTGATAGTTGGATAATAGGTTTGATTATACTAGAGCATAGGCTTAGATGGGCCATAGGTTTGGATAATACTATAAAAGATGAGTCAACATTTAGTTTGGGTAAGGACTGTAGATAAGAATGAAGCTAGGTTAGTATTTTAGCTTTGGTAAGGATTATTGAGGATAAAGCTAGATCAATGTTTATCTTGGGTAAGAATTATGAAAGATGAAAGCTAGGTTGGTGTTTAGCTTGGGTAAGAATTATGAAAGATGAAGTTAGGCCGGTGTTTAGCTTGTATAATGATTGTAAAGAACAAAGCTAGGTCAGTATTTAGCTTGGATAAGGATTGTGGATAAGGATGAAGGTACCATAGATGGATTTATTTTTACCATGAGTTTGACATGGATTTGGATAGGAATAAACCATAGGTATAGGTGAACCATGAGTTTTGGGTTTTGACCATGGGTTTAGGTAAACCATGAGTTTTGGGTATTGACCATGGGTTTAGGAGGACAATGGGTCATGAGCTTTGGGTGTTGACCATGGGTTTAGGTGGACCATGGGCTTTGGATTTTGACCATAGGTTTAGGTGGATCATGGATTTTAAGTGTGAAGATGTTTGGATAGTTTTTGACTCTTCACAAGGTTCAAGCTATTCATGCACATATGCATGAATGAAAAGGTTTCATGATAATGACATACCAAGTTTGGTATTATGGTGCTTACCATCTTAAAGAAAGGTTCTATGAGTCATTACATGAAAGGGTTAGCATAGTTTGAAGGGAACCCATCACACTAGAGATGTAATTTACCTAACCACATGTGAGACAAGAAGCCTCGCATGGGTCCAATGGTATGTGCATATTCGTTACACCTCTAAAAAGATTAGAAGATATGTCGTGGGCTAGATGATTTCACTATCGGCAAGTAGATCTAAGGAAGGTTGCCCACTCGATGTTACTTTCTATCCTTTGTTTTCTTAGGAAGCTAGGGTTTCTTTTTTTTTTTTTTGGACAAGGAGTCTAATGTAGTGATGCATGAAAAGAGTTGTTTTGCATTAAAGCCAAACTTGGTATTTTACCAAAGGTAATCCACTTTATCTTTTATTTAAAATAGATTTTGAAGTCCCTAGTGGAGTTGCCAACTATGAGGCCTTGCTCGAGCACCATTCAAATCTACTGAGGGGAATCTAAATGCTTTTTAGCAGAAACTCCATAATTAAAACTCGCTATGAGTTTAGAAAATTAGGTTTAATGAGTTTGTTATTCATAAAAGGGAGTCGCCACTTTAATTTAATTATTTTAATTAGGAAAATTAAAAGAAAACCCAAATTGATTGATTCCAAAGTGTTTGATTTATCCCAATGAAAAAATCATAATCCAAGAGTGACTAAAGAGGGCTCAGGGATCAAGTTTTAGTATTTAAACAAATCGAGAAAATACAATTTTCTTCAGTTTGCCTAAAAGTTGCAAAATAAATCTAAAAAAGGGGCAATTTTAGTGTATGCATGAGTAGGAGTAAAAATGATGAATGAAATAGTTATAGATGATAAAATGAAATGACAATTGTAAATAAATACGCAAAAATAAATCCTATTTAATTATTACAAAATCAAAATAAATGAAATAAAAAGGATCTTTCCTCTAGCCCTTATGGGTACTAGGGAAAGCACACATTCCTCAAAGAAATGAACACAAAGAATCAAAAATAGAGTGCACATACAAATAAATAGCAAAGTAAAATGAAACGTAAATTGTAAATATGAAGGGGAAAATGTTATTGAAAAAGATTTTGGAGTTGATGTCTTATAGAATGGCATGCTTGCATATCCTATTGAATAGGAATTAAACCCCACGCAGTTCTTTCTTTTTACGAAGGAAGGATTTTGAAAAAAATATTGGTTTAGTTTATTAATTTAATTCTAAATTTTAAATTAATAAATTTAGATCTTTTCTATTTTAGACCTAAAGAAATGTAGAGGAGAAAAAATTCTAGATCTGAATTTGGAATTTTAGAAATAGAAAGAAGAATTAACTTACCTTTGTTTTTCTTAACCTTCGGATGAATGGGGCGAGCTTTACTCTGGAGCTAAGCTCTACCTTGGATTAGGGAACCTTAAAGTTGAACTTTAAATAGAAAAGGTTAGCAAAACAGAATAATAATTGCAAATTAAAAGAATTTGGAGTGACAGATTTTAGTATTAATTTTTAATTTTAATTTAACAGAACTTTAGCATAGAAAGAAGAGCATATAGGTGAATTTTCATCTCTAAAATCCCTTGTTTCTTGTTAAAATCTATGTAAAGAGAGCTAAATGGAAGCTCAATTTATAGAGCAAAGGTGAAGGACTTGGCAGTGGCATCGGCGGCATGCAGGCCGGCCAGGCACTACCGGCACACTGGGCATGCCGCCTGACCCAGTGGCATGCTTGGCGCATCATTGGAGCCAGTCTGATGCCTAGATCAACCTAGTTTTGCACTGTTTTGATCGATTCTGGCTTATTTCTAATTCATTTGAGCCCGATTTGATTATATGGATTCATAATAAAAAATCAATCAATTGGAGGTGCAATTTTAAGGAAATTCATTTTTTCAATGGGGTGCTGCCCCCTTGACCTTTGCCGGCTAACCGGTTAGCAGGACTGCCATACTGGCTCTGTATAGCACACTAATCTTAACAAGTGTCAAGCTGCAGTCGAATTCCAATGGTGCAAATTTGAGGGTTCAGAGTATGGCTGGCTATTACCATAGATTTGTATAGGACTTCTCTGAGATAGCATCCCCATTGACCAAGTTGACTAGGAAACATGTTAAGTTTAATTAGGAGGAGTCTTACGAAGAGAGTTTCCAAAAGCACAAGAAGTGATTGATATCAGCTCTAGTTCTGGCTTTACTAGAAGGTGAAGATGGGTTCTCAGTCTGTTGTGATGCCTCAAGATAGGGCTTGGGTGCCTTCTAATTCAAAATGGTAAGGTCACTACCTATGCATTGCGGTAACTCAAGAAGTATGATGTGAGTTTCCTTACTCATGACTTGGAATTGGCTGTGGTAGTATTTGCTCTAAAGATCTAGAGACACTACATGTATGGAATAAAGTGCGAGATCTATATGGATCATAAGAGTTTCCAAAATAACTTGAGCCAAAAACCTCAACTAAGGCAGAGGAGATGGGTTAAATTGCTTAAGGACTACGATTGCCAAATTCTCTACCATCCTGAAAAGCCAAATGTTGCGGCGGATACCTTGAGTAAAAAATCAATAGGCAGCCTAACCCATATGGCCGTGCACAAGAGACTTATCCTAAAGAAGTTAAAATGACTATTTAGCCAGGGCATAAGGCTAGAAATTAGAGAATCATGAGCTCTATTAGCACATTTTCAAGTGAAGTCAAAGTTATTGGAGGAGATAAAGACTTCATAAGATAAAGATCCACACTAGGTTAAGTTAAAGGATGAGGCTGAGAAAGGAAAGAACCCTGAGTTCAAAGTAGTTGATGGGATTCTAAAGTGTGGTAAGAGGGTATGTGTGCCTGATGTGAATGGACTAAGGGGGAGGATATTGAAAGAAGCACATTAGATACTCTATTATGCTCATCTTAAAACTACCAAGATGTATCATGCTGTAAGAGCAAATGATTGGTGGCCTGGACTGACAAAAGATGGGGCTAAGTTTGTGGCTTCTTCCCTAGCTTGCCAACAAGTCAAGTATGAACATCAATGACCCTCTAGACTGCTATAAGAGATTAAGCGACCTGAGTGGAAGTGGGAGCATATCATGATGGATTTCATAGTTGATTTACCTATGACCTCCAAGGATATAACTCTATATGGGTTATAGTAGACTGACTAACAAAGTCTGCCCATTTGCTGAAAGTTAAGACCATGTACTCCGCAGCCCAATATGTGTAGTTGTATATAGATGAGATCGTGAGATTGCATGAAATACCAATGTCAATCATCTCAGACCGAGGTACTCAGTTCATCTCGAGGTTTTGGCAAATGTTGCAAGAAGCATTGGGAACATAATTGGACTTCAATACTGCGTTTCACCCTCAGATGGATGGATAGTCCAAAAGGATAATTCAGACACTAGAAGACATGTTACGAATGTGTGTCCTGGATTTCAGTGGCATCTGGGATAAGTACCTACCTTTGGTCGAGTTTGTCTATAACAACAGCTACCATTCATCCATTAGCATGGCACCATACAAAGCTACATATGGAAAGAAATGTCATTCTCCAGTCTATTAAGTTGAGCCTAGAGACAAATACATAGAGATGCTAAAAATTGCTTAAGGAGACTACTGTGAAGGTACCATTGATACAAGATCAGCTGAAAATAGCCTTTAATCAATGAAAGAGCTATGCGGATCCCAAGAGAAAGGACATCTATTTCACTATGGGAGATCACATTTTCTTGAAGGTTTCCTTAATGAAAGGTGTCATAAGGTTCAGTAGGAAAGCAAAGCTATTACCTCATTTTATCAGTCTTTTTGAGATCTTGGATAAGGTTAAGGAAGTGTCTTATAGACTTGCCTTACCCCTAATTTTGGTACATGTACACCTGGTATTCCACATCTTGATGTTGAGGAAGTATGTGTCAGATCCATTCCATATTCTGCCACCACCAAATATTGCAATAAATGAGCAACTAACTTATGAAGAGATACCAATAGCCATAATGGATTGACAAGTGAAAAGATTAAGAAACAATGGGATATCTATGATTAAGGTCCACTGACATAATCATGGAATGGACGAGTGTACTTGCGAGGAAGGGATATGGTAAAAACATTCCCAGCTTTTCAAAAATGTATGAGTAAGTGTCTAAATTTGAGGATAAATTTCTTTTAGGGGGGGGGGAATGTAACAACCCATAACTTGCTATAAGTTTCATGACAAATTGCTTGATTTTAGAACTATTATGACAAAGTGTGTATTTTCATGAAATTTTGTGTGTCTGAATCCTCAAGTTTGCACCTCCAAACAACCAGTACTCAATTACAAACCCATAGAGTCAAACCAAGCTTAAATTGAAGCTGAAACTAGCAAAAATGGGATAAAAATTGCAAAACAGGTGAAATTCAGCCTGCAGCCATAAAAGAACCTACAGCTACCACTGAAATCCCTGCGGCTGCCATAGGTTGACCTGCGGCTATCATGAAGAAGCCTGCGGCTGCGACAGGACTTCTGGCGGCAATAGGCGAGTCTTTCGTATTTTTTTCTATTTTTCTCAATTTTATGCACTTATCTCACATCGGAAGTGCATAAAACTTTCCCCCAACCTCTCTCTTATATATATAGGAGTCCTTCTACTCCATTTTATTCACCTCTTAACCTCTTGGTTTGCTTGATTAGCCTTTGCATCAAGCGAACCATCTCCACAAGTTTGGTTTGAAAGGAATGAACTTTTTAGTTTAAAATTTTATTTTATTTTATTTGGGTGGTTGTTTCAAGGTAGCTCTCTTTAAATTAGTCCAAGGAGATCCCGAGTACGCCGTCGGAGTCGCCATTTAAAGGTTGTCATTCTGCTAAGTCGAGAAGGTGGAACTACGATCTGGTCGTTCGCTTCATTCGTCCTACGTCCCCAAGCCTCGTCCTTATAAGGTATTTATTTTCTTATTTTCTTATTTTGTTTTTTTTTTATTTCATTTTTCTTAGGATTGCTTAGTTTATTCTTTTCATTTATTGTTTCTTTGCTTGGCATGTTTTGTCGTTTTCTTTCATTATTTTGAGGCATGTTGATTAGAATCTAATTTAGCCAAGTAGGTAAACAATTTGAATTGATGCATCGACTTGTTAATTAAAACCTAACCTACTTAATAACTTGGTAATCAATCAGTATAATTTAATCAATCAAGTCACCTTGCTTTTAGTTTGTTTTCTTTATTATAATATTGATTTTGACTCTCTTTTTCAGTATTTTTATTTATTTATTGCTTTAGAATTATTTTGGAGAATGTGTGACTTCTCTAGAACTCACAAGGGCTAGAGGAAGTATCCCTTATTTTTATTTTGAATTGTAAAGTTAATTCTTTTACTTTATTGCTTTGAATAGATGTTTATTTATTTGCTTATTCATACATTTTATAATTATTCATGCATTATGTAAATTATTCATAAAATTCATTTTAAGTCATCTTGTATTAAATTTGCCAAACTAATTATTTTTCTAAATAAACCGAAAACCTAGTCTCTGAATCCTCTTTAGTTTCGAGACTAGTGATCTTTTCCTTTGGGATATTAATTGGAGTCAATTTAGATTTTTCCCTTAATCTTTTCCCAAATAAAATAAAATTAAGATGGTGACTCTTTTAAAAAATGAACCAATATGAACATGAGGGTTCCATTATGAGTTCAAACCCAAATGAGCATTTTGATCTCACTTAGCGTATCGGACCAGTGCTCAGGCCTCACAGTGTGCTATGTGATTTATGAGCAAGTGGCATACCAGACTAGTTTTAAATACATAATATGAATTATGAATATGAAATAGGTGATTTGTGTGGAGTGCATATGCATTAATTAATTTAATGCATATAAAATGAATTTTCATGCACAAAGTGATTTTTAAGCATAAAATAATTTTTGTGAGCATTTCTAGAATATTCTAAATTAAATATTTTTGAGAGAATTTAAATGAAATAAGAAGCAAAATATTTTATTTTAATAAATTTTAATCAGCTCATAAATTGGATTAAAAATCTAATTTACCAAAAGTCCAAGACACCTAAGCACTCATAACTTAGTTCATTAATGGCAATATTGTAATTTTGCATCCAAAACCCTAATACCTAAGCTAATATTCAGCCTTCCCTTGTAATTGACAGCCTCCATTCTATTTCTCATTATATTTTATAAAATTTTCTCTCAAAAATTCTCTCTTGGTCAAAAATCACAAGGTGCCTCCAAACTTTATGATTTTGTGATCTTTTTTGTAAGTTTCTCTTTTCTTTCAAGTTAATTTTCGAGTTTTATGAAACTAATCATGAGTAATCCATATGGTGCTATATATTTTTTGATTTTCTCTTTATTATATTTGGCCTAGGCTTATTCTTAGAGGGAGAAACCGATTTCCAATTGTGAACAAATCTCTTTCTTCTCAAATCCATTAAAGGTGAACTTTAAAACCTAAAAGTTAGAATTTTCATACATATGTGCATTAGGGGGAGGGGGTGCGATTTGTGTGTTTTACCATCCTAAACTTATTTTAGTTATGTTTATATAAAAAAAATATTAGTTTAAATCATGCATTTACATATTATTGTAATGATCGAAAAGTATGAAAAACAAGAAAAACCCATGGTTCCCATGGTCATAGTGGTTCGGCCAAGGCCGGGATTTTGATCCCAAAGCCTATAATTTTTGTAAAATTCATCTTAGTGATTGTTGATATGTATATATAAATAGTACATGATTTAATTTCATGATGATGGAAGGAGTAACTCGAGAAAATCCCTAGAGTGGTTCGGCCTTTACCTAGGGTTTCCAAAACCCTAATTGACATGTCTGGCTAATATGTGTATATGGTTAAGTGGCATATGAATTAGGTTTTATGATATGTTAATTATGAATTAATGATCCTAATTTTCCTATGGGATTGATTGTATAATTCGGCCTAAAGGATATAAGCATGACTCTTTTAGGGTTTGTTTGTTAAGTTGATATGAATAGAAAGTATTAAGTGTACCATGTTGGAAGTTAAATTAAATTGAAATTAAGATTATAATTCATTATGTTTGGCTTTAGAAAAGTCTTGACATGAACTATAATATGAATTCATGTGAGCCTAAAAAGGCAAAGTGTGCAGGACTTAAAAGTCAATATGTTATGTACAAGTGATAAGTGCACTTCTAAGTGCAACTCCAAAAATATGTGAATATGTGTATGGGATAGTTATAGAATAGCATAGCATGATGTAAAACCAATGCTAAATATTGAATTGTAATGTTATATAGAGCTTGGGAGTTGTTAGAACTACAAGGGCTACGAGCATTATGAGTTAAGGAACCACAAGGTGAGTAAATATTATGTTCATGTTACAAGTACAAGTTATCATGATATGTGAACATTTGAGATGATTGAAACCCCAAGGTCCTTTCTATCATAAGTTATAATTATATGATTTTTTTTGTTAAGTTTGGGTTGCCAAAGGAAAATTGGTCCGAAACTATTATTGACCATTCAATGATAAGAAAAGAGACTTTGTGATTGTTGTTTTACCTTACATTCTTTCTGGAACCGCACTATTATTTATCCTTTGTTCAATAAGCTAAACTTCTATTGCTACTATTATACATGTGATTGCATTCTTTAATGCTATTGTTACAAGTGACTGTCATTTGCTTTGGGTATAATACCTATGAACCCTAATATGTAGAATTCCTCATGCTGATGTGGGAAACCATCAGAACCAATGTACATGGTCTTAACCCAATGGATAAGGGTAGTGTATCCACTTTAGCTAGAAGGAGTGGTTTTAGCCTTGGAGCTTGATTAACTTTATGCTTCCTTACAAGTTGGAAGTTAGAATTCAGTATGATGCCACCTCTCCCTTACATGATCAAGTGAATAAGGCAAAAGCCATCACTCTACAAGTTACAAGTTTGATTTCTGTGAAACTTTCTAAATGGCAAACTATGAATTATGAATTATGAATCCTTCTAAAGGGAGATGTGTTATTGTACAAGTTGTATTGTTTACTCATTGAGATTATTTATCTCACCCCTTTTCTTTTGTGATTTCAAGTGAGCATTATGAGAAGGCAAGGTGATAGCTCAAACAATGTACTCTACTTGGGAGATTTCCTTATCTAAGTCTATTTATATACTATGATATGTAGAGTCCCTCTTAAATGCTTTGGGAGTTTTTTTTGGAACATTATACATTTGATGATTAATTTGGAGTCTTGATTGTTTTTTTTCTTATGTATTGTACTTAAAGTATTTTTATACTATTCTTCTACTAGTTAAGGATTTCCTTTATTATTGGTCATTCAAGTTAATGCATAAGATTTTGGTATGATCCTATACAGTGTTTAACCGTGTATGAGAAGGTTTTATGGGCGTGGGTGACCTTATATCTTCCCATGTTCTAAGACTATCATATGTCAGAAGTTGGGATGTGACATTAATCCCTAATTGAAAATGTTGCTTTGATTAAATGCCAATAGGATTAAGACCATTGATGAATTGACTTAATGATATTTGGTTGCTTTTTGGTTTCTTTGTGGTTGATTTTTAGTATCTAACGTATGTTTTTTTGAATTTTTCATGATTGGATGATATTTTAGTACTTAATGTATGATTTCAATCTATTTTGATCTTGTAAGTAAATGCCATTTGCATTGCATAAGAGTTTTCAGTGTTTCATCTAAAAATTCAAAAAATTCCTTTAAATTGCGATCGTTATATTCATTTAGCGAGCATGAATTTCAAATTTTTTAACTATTAGAATTTGTAAATAGCAATTGCGAAAAAGTATTGTGGATGTGAAATTTGAAAATTTTAAATTTTGCGGTCGTGATTTACTACTCTGACTAAAAAAAAATTTAGCCATTGGAAAATGGTCTAATTTTGAATTTAATGCAAATATTGCCATTTTTCCCGTTTTATGCTCATTTTTTTTTGGCTGTATATACCCTTTTCATCTCCTAAAATATATTTTACACTCATCTAAAATCTCTCAAAAGTTTTAACTCTCATATTTGCTCAAATTATTTCAAGCTATCATTAATTCCCTTTAATTTTCTTCATATCTTCTACCTTTGTACTTTTTTTCATAAAAAATGGCTCCTAAAACTAGAACTCCAAGACCTTCAAAGGGGAAAGAACCTATGGTGTCCCAAGTTCCTCATCCCTTAACTCTTGATCTTATGAAAGGTATAAGTGATGAAAAGAAGGCAAATTGGTTGAAATTGAAGGATAAGATGATTCAACCTGACTTATTTGACGTGAGAAAGTTAGGAATTGAAAAGGATATCTTCACCTATCTTAACAACCTTCAATGGATAAATTTCATTTTTGTGCAAGAATAAGGACATAAAAAACTAACCAAGGAATTTTTAGCAACTATAGTTCTTCACAAGAAACTCTCATCTCCTCTTGGATACTATGGAACCAATTTTAGATTTTTTGGGAAGGAATATAGGCTAAGATTGGATGAAGTAGCTGACATTTTTGGCCTTCAAAAGGAAGCTGCCTTTACTTTGACTGATTCGGACATGAACTACGACTCTTTTTGGCAAGAAATATCCATTGAAAGTAAGTATGATGCTAAGAACTCACTTGCCAAATAGTTCAAAACCCTCACCTTTTGGGTTCTCCATCTCACCTTTTTAATCAATGCAAGAGAGGATGGCAATGAGAAGGTGATTTAAAAAGACCTTTACTTTCTTTTCGGTCTAATAAAAAATCACAAAATTTAAAGTGCCAAGTTCCTCATAGATCAATTTGTCCACTTGGCAAAGACTCCAAAAGGAACCATTATACTCTCCTCCCATATTTCTCTTTATAGTTAAGTATATGGGATCTCTAACCCCCAAACCAAAGCCATCCTCAAGATTTCCTTTAAACCTTCAATGATAAACTTAGAGTATATGCTTACTCCCAGTGTTTGAGGGAGAAAAATAATAAATATGACTACATTTTTGGTGAGTTTGGTGCTCAAAAGACTTCAAGAAAGAGGACAATGGTAAGTGTTTGTTATGCGATTATTGCAAGTGTACAAATCATTTACAAGTAATAAAGTGATGAGTGAGTATCGTTCCCATGAGGAAGGGTTTGTGAAGTACCAATTTTAAAATTACTCTATTATTTAAAAAATCAATTATGAGATTTTATATTTTAAGCTAAAGTGAAATTCAAGTAAATAAATAATGATAAATATGAAAATAAGATTAAAAGTTTAGGATTTAGAATTCATTAATTGATCACATATGATTTCTTTATAATTTTTAGGTGGATTATTTTTGCTGGAATTAATGATTAGATTTCCCTAAATTATATGATATTCTCTCTCAAGATACAACATGTGTGTTCATATTAACCTTATGTCTACTCTCGTAATCATAAGCAACTAACACAAACCCATTAAGTTCTATGGAAATCCTTTTAAAAATCACAAAGGAGTGTTCTTATCTTTAAGCAACACAAACCCTAGGTCTAATATTTTAATGAACTAATATTGTGTTTTCACTCTCGCTACTTCACACAGTATCTTAACTCATGCAATTAATGGCCAGTTAATTACAAGCATTAAGTTATAAGATAAAAGATTAATTCCAACAATCAAACCCAATCAATTAAATATAAATAATCATATGCAAATTAAAGGATTACATCTAAATCCTAGAAAAATGAACTTACCTATTCATAATTAAAAAGGAAGAAACAATTAAATTAACAATAAACATAATAACAACTTAAAATTAAATTCAAGAGTAAAGTTTAGAAAGAACTCTTTTTGGAATACAATCTTTGATGAACATGAGCTCCAAAACTTCTCTTGATAAAAATAACAAAAAAGAAAACTAATCTATTTTTTTCTCTCTAAATATTTTTTTGATGGATTTCTTGATGCAATTTTCCTTTGCCAAGCATGGTGTTTATAGGCATGTTTGGTGGAAGAATTCAAGTTCCATTAAAATTCTTCAAAAATTCAACATTGATGGTTAGGTTGGCCACCAACCATTGAATTCCTTCATCAATATTCAAAAATAGTTAGGTTGGCTACCAACCATTGAATTTATTTCTCATGGATTGAAAACTTGAATCATTGCTTGCATCATTTATTTTTATGACATCATCGCTGCATCATTTATTTTATTGCATCATTGTGACATTATTTTGATCTACAAAAATAAAATAAAAATACTTAAAATATGTTATAATTTATTTATAAATTGTAGAACTATTTATTTCTCAAAATAAATAATAATATTATTACATTCTTGAGAATTGAGCTAAAATTTAAGTTTAAACACATAAAATAACTTTAAGAATGTAGAGTTATCACACCCCCAAACTTAAGTTTTTTCTTGTCCTCAAGCAAAAGAAAATTGAAAATCTAAACTAGTCCACTTTCATAGGAAATTACGATTGCATTTAGCGTATGCAACAAGCCTTTAAACCCCTAGGTGTCCCATAGAGGACGAGTTATAGTCTCGTGAGGGCTTCCAGTGGTGATACCCACAAATACCTTTAAAACTCTAAATTTTCAACTATTTATTTCAAAGAAAAATAAAATATCACAAAAAAGGAAATTTAATCCTCTTGTGCTTATGTTGAATAATTATTTTTTCTTTTAAAGGCCTCAAGAAATTAATATTTACAAATAACATATCAATAGTATTGCAAATCAAGCTTCTATCTCAGGTTCAAAACAATCCTTATCTTAATCATGCCTTGAATAACTATGCATTAAATCAACCGCAAAGAAATTGTTGCACTTCAGATAGGCATATACACACTAATATCTTTAAATGCCTCTATCAAAAGATATAAAATAGATGTACAAATCTCATAAGCATGTTAATGCAAACAATCTCCACTAATGGAATTCACAAATCAAGAGAGATCAATAGGTCTTAACTAGACTTGTAATGGGGCTAACACAAGGTCTTTTGGCTGAAAAAAGAAAAAGCTAAATGAACAAAAGTAAGATAATTATACCAAATTTATAAAAAAAAAAAAATAATAGCTCAAATAAAGGGATTTTGTTAATGAAGGATCCCTTCCATCTTGAGCATCATTCTTCTTCAATGTTTTTTTCTTTTACGCCTCCTTCTTCTTCTATTTTTTTTTCTTTTATTTTTTTGCCAACAACATTATTTTAAGATAAGCAAGAATACTAACTTTTATTTTATTCAATTTTCTTGCTTTCCCCCAAACTTATTTTAAGTAGAAGGTGATCTTTTACAATGAATAATACTCTCAGTTATTAGAGATCCTTATTTTCTTTTAAAACTTCAATAATTCCCTTTTCTTCATTAGAATGTAAACTTGACAAAATTATCTCACAAATAGGGTGAAGGATAACAATTAAGGTTAATTAACAAAGAAAGAAAGCTAAAATTAACAAGGCACAAAGGAATAAATTGAGGAAAAAAAATAAAATAAGGGTGGATATAAGTAATAGGCTAAACAAACAATGCCTAAATCATATCTCTCTTTCAAAATGAATTCAAAATTTTGCCTCAAAAGTTTGCAAAAACATGTTCTAAGATAAGTGGGGCAAATGAAGATAAAAAATATGTACAAGCCTTCTCTAAGTAAGTATACACAAATTCAATGCAATAATATAATGCAAAGTAAAACAAAACATAATTTTAATAAAAGTTAATTTTTTATCCAAAATAATTGCTCAACCTAAAATACTTTAATAAATTATCCATAAATACTAATTATAATCTATCATTGGCCTTTCATTAAATTATTTAACACAAGCATATTTTATCAATAAAAGAGTAAAAATTTTAAATTTATTCATCAAAACACAAAAGAAATGACTGAAAATAAAAAACAAACTAAACCTCCCCCAAACTTGCAATGGACATTGTCCTCAATGTCAAAGAAACAAACCAAAAGATAAAAAAAATACTCCCTCTTGTAGAAAACTAGATTCCAAATTGTAAGCAGAACGTGCATTCCACTTCTTTGTTTCCTATAAAACATCATGAAATAATACTAATAGCAAGCATGAGAGATTAATCACACAAAAAGAAAACATCAATTTTTTTTTTTGTATTTATTATTTTTTTATTTTTTTAATTTTGAAAACTAGAAAAAGAAAAAGGAAAAAAAAATACAGATGCGGATCAAGAGCACAAAAAGTACTCTTTACTCAGCCATCTTGTATGAATAACTCTTGAGTTAGTTAGTTAGTTTTTTTTTTTTTTTTTGAAAAGGAAAATCACATAAATTTAAGATGCGTATCAAGAGTACAAAAGTAACTCTTTACTCAGCTATCTTACATTTAGTGAATCAGACCTAAAACTTCGCTTGATTAGGTGCAAAAAAAAAAAAAATACACACACAAAACAAAAAAAATGCAATAAAAAAAACTACAAGAGTTAGGGAAGTTATAACCGGAGATTCAAATCTAGTCCTCGCTTTTTACTGCTACTGGGTCTGGGGTGCCAATCTACCTGTGCCATCAATGCATCAGATTCGGATTTAAAGTTTTGCAGTTGATCAATCAATTGATCAATAGTTGAAGCAAAGACTAAGATGCGTCGACTCGCTAGTGTCATAAAACCCTGTTCCACAACATGATCGAGAAAAGATAACAAACCATTATAAAAACCATCAACATTAAGTAATCCTAATGGCTTCTGAAGAATAGTTAATTGGGTCCAAGATGCAATGGTGAAGATATCTTCAAATGTTTCTAAACCACCAAGTAATGCGATAAAAGCATCAGCATTGAGACTCATGTATGCCATTTGTTCGTACATGCTCATAACTTGTAACTGATTACATATAGTTCCACCAATGACAAGTTTATTTCGAGCCAAAGCCTTCAGAACTATTCCTAGGACTTTGCTATCTCTAATATATGCATAACTTGTGAAACAACCCCTTAACCCTAAACTACCTCCCTTAAACACCAAATTAATTTTTCGTTCAGCTAAAATCCTACCAAGTTCATTAGCTGCTATTAAGTACTCTCTTTTCTTGCTAGAATTTGGACTACAAAAGACACAAATAGTTTTGAATTTGCATATTGAGGGTTCTGCCATTTTCTCTCACAAATCTCTCGAAAGGCTTATGTGTATATTGACAATAATGAATGTGCATATAAAGAAACTAGAAGAGTAAAAGAATAGTTTAATGGGATAAAATAATTATTGACAGAAAAAGTATAAAACAAAAATAATAATAAAAATAAAAATAATCAATGCTGTGTGTACAAATGTCAAAAAGAAAACATTGAAAAACTAAAAGCAAACATTAAAAGACTAAAAACTTAACGAAAGTAGAAAAATCTGCAAGGTGAGTACAAAAGTCAAGAAGAAAATATTAAAAAGCTAAAAGGAGACATTGAAAAACTAAAAAAGTTGTCGATAGTAGAAAAATCTGCAGGTAAATAAAATCTTGGTGCTAAAAAGTCAAAAAGTACTGCAAGATGTAGAAAAAATAATGCATTGAAAAATAAAATAATAAAAAAAAGTTAGTGATACACCTAATTATAAATAGTAGTTGTGATTTTGGCTCGCATCTTCCTTTGGTTTTATGTCCAGTAATGGCTTACACTCCTTCTATGAGTCGATGATAGGCTTCCCATCCAGCTTTCTTATTAACTGGCAAATAGGGTCTTTTAAAGTCAGATTCCCTAGACTGTAACGCTATTTCTCTTCTTTGAATAAGTCCCATAAATCTAAAAGAGTGCGTTGAACTTGTCCACAAGGATGCGTCTTAAGAGTCTGTAGGATATTATCCAAAGATTCCTTACTCAGTCCATCCTTTATGAATTTAATTTTGTCTTCTCGATTTATAGATGCAAATCCAATGTTTCTACAGTGTGTATTGCAATTCCATCTTGCACACTTGTAGCAGACTCCCATTTTCTTAGCTCTCATCTTCTTTGAGTAAGAACTTTTCCCCGTATCTGTCAAACATTTAATAAATGAGTCATCAAGCTCACCTACCAATCGTACTTTGGCTTTTATGATCCAACGAATATCCTTAGGAAGATTAAGACGCCTAAATGCCTTCATTCTTTCCAGTCTGCATTCATCAAATTTCCTGAGCACATCTTGGGGAAGAGTTGGAAACCTATTTTTTAGTGCTGCAAGAGATGCTTCCATATCTAATTAACTTAGTTAAGAAAATAAAAGAGAAAATTTACAATGAAACAACTAAACATAAATAAAAGAAACCTAATAAAGAGAAAACTTGGGTTTCCTGCTAATGAGCTATTTAATAACTCATAAACAACACTAAAGCAAAATTAAAATAAAATGAAACAAACAAAAGAACAAAAGAAATTAAAAAGAAGTAAAAAAGTTAGAAATTTGGGTTGCCTCCCAAAAACGCTTAATTTAGTCTTTAGCTTGGCTATAGCTAGATCTTCATCATAGAGGATAATACACAAAGTATATCATTCCGATAATCATGAAAAAATAGACTTTCACCAATTTTAATGAGTCTAGCCAGCTTAATTTGAGCTTATCCGAGTCATGTAGTGAAGTTTGTTCTCAAAAAAAGCTAAAACTGCAGCACTTGTCTTCTCACCTAAAAACACTACAAACAACAAACCAAACACATAAGGAGGAATTAAAAATTTTGAAAGTAAATAATAAAATCAAATAACTTGGGTTGTCTCCCAAAAAGCGCTTCTTTAACGTCATATTAGATGGACATTAATATTATCCATCTTCATCCATGGACCCGAAGGTTTCATCATGTTGTTTGCCTCCATATTTCATAATGAAGAGCAATCTGCAAAGATTGTAGCTCTCATTGCTCCTCCACTTCATTGTAAACCATAAAAGATGTATCTTTGTCGCTCTACAGCTTGGAAACTTCAATTTAATCTTGCTAGGCACAAGATCATACAGATTTATTGTAACAACCCACACCCACCCTAGGAATTTTTGTGATAAATTGCTTGATTTAGAACTAATAAGGTTAAGTGTGTGCTTGTGTGAAAATTGGTGATTTAAGTGATTGATGAGTATGTGGCATATTAAATTAATTTTAATATGCATAATATGTGTTGCTATTGTGAAATAAATGATTTACATGAAGTGCATTTGCTTAAAAGAATTTATTTTAAATAAAATGAATTTTCATGCATAAGACAATTTTTAAGCATAAAATAATTTTATGGGTATTTTTAAAATATTTTAAAATAAATATTGTTAAGGGAAATGTTCCAGAATTAATAAGAAAAATATTTTTTTATTTTTAAATCTTATTCAGCCAAAATTTTAAAGGAAAAGCCCAAATACCCAAAAGCCCACTACACCAAAATCCTCCTAACTTAATTCATTAAGGGTATTAGTGTAAATTCCACTCCAACCCTAATATATATTCTAAAATTCGGGTTTTCAGCAGCCATTCTCTTATTCTTTCTGTATTTTGGCAGAAAATTCTCTCAAAATATTTCTTTCTACCGAAATATTGAAAACACCTTTCCATTTCGCGATTTCGTGATCGTAACCGTAAGTTTTTATTCTCTTTTGATTTCTAAACTGATTTCTATGAAATAAATTATGAGAAAATTATTTTGAACTGTTTGATTACTGATTTCTATAGATTCAATTCTATTTGAGTGAATTTTTAGGAGAAAAAATTTATTTTCTACTGAAAACACGATTCTTTCCATAAGATTTATCCAAAGGTGAATTCTATAACTTAAAATCACAATTTTTATGCATAAACATCATAAGGGGGGGGGGGGGGGGGGGGGGGGGGTTTGGTGGGGGGGATTTGTGCATGGTTGTATTCTAAACTAATTTTTGATTTGTTTTGATGAAAAATATTGGATTAAATAATATTTCTGCATATTTCTGCGACGACCGAAAAGTTTCAAAAAACAAAGGAATTCAAGGTTTTTGTGTTAGAACTTGGAAGTTGGAAAATTTTATTCTTACATGGTCATATGGCTGTCGATTTGTATGAATAAGTATTCTAATATGATTTTTTTTTTGTTTAGATGAAAAATAATGATTTGAATCATGTGTCTGTTTATCGCTGAAATGAACGAAATGCGCAGAAAGCGCGGAAACTCATGATTTTTCACCTAAGCCTTTAAACTTGGAATTTTTTTGTATAAACCCTATCTATGGTTGCTGATTCATGAAGGAATGTGTTATAAACTGATATTTTCTATGATTGAATGAAAAATAATGGTTTAAACAACCTGGTTATATATTTCTAAAATGATCGGAAAATACCGAAAACAAGAAAACTTATAGTTTTGAGCTTTATAATTCAAAATGTTGAATTTTTATATATTACTAACACCAATAGTGGCCGATTCTTATAGATTTAAGTTCTAAAATGATTTTTGTTATGTTTACATGAAAAATCTTGGTTCAAACCATGTTTTTACATATTTCTGAAATAGACGGAAATTACGAAAAGAAGAAGAATTTGGTTTTTACCTTAATGATGCATTCGGCCTACATGAACCATTTTGTCCCAATGATTATAAATTTTATGGGATGTGTTTTGATGATTTTTGACATGTATGTATGTATAATAAGTGATAAAATTGCATGTTAATTGAAGGTATGGTCCTAGATAAGCTTAAATGCATTTTGGTATACTTAAGGTATCTTACCCTTATATGGTGATTAGAATGCAAATGTGATCAGGAAATTTGGAACTAGATTTTATGATGAATTGATGATGAAAATATGATTATGAGTTAATGAAGTGAAAGGGATCATAAGAGTTAAGCATGACGCGTGAAAGGTTAATTGCCAAGTTGACATGTATGGAAGTGTGAAGTGAACTAAGATAATTGATAAAGTGAATTGATATTGAGGTAATAATATTGTGATGACCTTAAAAGGGTATTAATCTGATTGCAATGTGTTGCATGAGAGCCTATAAGGCCAAGTATGCAAGACTTTCAAAGTCAATGTGTTATGTGCAAGTGATGAGTACACCTATGTGTGAACTCTAATATGTATGCTATATGTGTATGGGTAGTTATGGGGTAGAAGCATCATGAGTAAATAAATACTAAGTATTAAATCAAATATTATGTTAGAGTTTGAGGAGCTTTAGAAGTGCAAAAGGGACTACGTGGAGTAGGAGCAAAGGAACCCCAAGGTGAGTAAACATCGTATTCATTCTTCAAGTGTGAGTAAACACTATGTTCATGTTACAAGTGCAAGTAACATTTTGTTATGTTACAAATATGTGATGACATGCTATGTGAGCCTTTGTGATCTTTGAAACCCAAGTTTCTTTCTATTTTAAATATTATTATATGATTTCTTTGTCAAGCTTGGGTTGCCAAAGGACATTTGGTCTAAAACTATTTTGCTATCCAATGAGAAATTCTTGTGATTAACACCCTAACTTGTATTCTTTCTGGAACTACACTTTCATTGTATCATGGTTTGAAAGCTAAACCACTATTGTTATTGAAATACATGTTATTGTTGCCTTATATGATATTGTTAATTGTGATTATCATTAGCTCTAGCTATGGTACCTTTACCCTTTTTGCAGAATCCTCGTGCTGATGCAGGTAATCATCAGAATCTGTGCACCCGGTCTTAACCCTATGGATAGGGGTAGTGTATCCACCTCAGCTAGAAGGGGTGGTTCTAGCTGTGGGGACTGATCAGCTTCACACTTTCTACGTGATAGGAGTTGGAATTTGGTATAAGGCCACCTCTCCTCTATGCGTTCGAGTGATAGAGCAATAGCCTTCACTCACTATGTGTTATAAGTGTGATTTCTGCAAACTTGCCAAATTGAACCCTTGCTAAATTGCAACCTGATTCATGAATTATATATCATGAACTATGTGTATAAGCTATGTGTTTCCTTTCAAAGGAATATGTGATAATGTATGTGCCTTTTGTTTACTTATTGAGATCATCTATCTCACCCCTTTTTCCTTGTGCAGTTCCAGGTGAGCAAATGTGAGGAGGCAAGGTGATGGCTCAAGCATTCTACTTCGCTTAGGGAATTCTTTGTCCAAGTTATCAATAATACAATTTTCATGAAGTCTTATCATTAGATGCTCCGAGAATGTTGATTGATACTTATTGATATATATTATTTTCCTTATGGATTTTATATGTAATGATTTATTTTAAGTCTTCCACAATTGATGGTATTCATCTAAATGTTTAAATGAGTTAATGAAAGAGGTTTGGTAAGATCCTAGGCATGATATGTTTATATATAAGTGGATTCTATAGTCGTGGGTGACCTTATGTCTCCCCATGTTCTAGGACCGTCGTATCTCTAAGGTTGGGATATGACATTTATCCATGGACTTATTAATTTTTCAGCTTTGGAATTCAGCAAATTCTGCATTTCATCTACATGCACCTCTTGCAACTTTGAAATTCTCTACCCAAATTTGCTTACCTTTTTCTCCATAACCTCCATGAAACCAAGTCCCCTCTCTAAACAAGGTTTGGAAGATACAAGCACTGTCCAAATACTTGATTCTCCCATAATTGAGCACATAGAGAAAGACAGTAACGGTGTAAGATCGGTTGTGGGATGGATATCAACTGATGGAATTTGAGGTAATAGATGGGTGGGTGTTTGGATTGGGGTGAAAATTTGGATTGGGATGGAAGATAGAGATATTGGAATATTGGGAGAGATGGGGCTTTCGAAATCCAATGTTTCATTGTCATGGTTCTCATGTATTTCATTCTCCTGACTAGAGAACTCATTAATACTTCTATTGACCATCTCATCATCAGAAAAGAAGTCATCTTCATGGATCATTGACCACTTAAAATATGAAATGGTCTCCCTAGTATTTTGTACTTCTTCCTCTTCCAATTTTTCAATATGGGATTGCTTAATTGAATCATCATCTTCATAGTATCCCATATGCCTTACATCACCATTATCCTCACCATACTTGTCTTCTAATGAGACATCATCCCTTAAACATCCTTGCATGCTCTGTTATGATGTGTCCACTTCAGTGTGAATTTAGAAGTTGCCCTGATTTGACTCCACATAACTGACCATTGCTCTAATTTTCTCTTCAATTCTTTTATAGCTGTTAGTCAATTCGTTGTCTTTGGCATCTAATCTGTCTTTCTCTTTTCAATTCTTACACATTTTCTCAGTGGATTCCAAGAATTTTTCTAATTTAAGCTTAAGAGATGACTTTTCCTCCTTGTATGGCATACCCTCATCATAAGTGGAATTTATGAACCTCTCTAATGTAAGTTCAAGGGATGACTTCTCTTCACTTGATGGTATACCTTGTCTTTCATTCCACCCATAATTGTCTTGGAAGTCAGGTTGATAATAATATTCTTGGTCATAATACTGACTTTCGTTGTAACCCCATTTCGAACTTGGATAAGAAGTCCAATGCTGAAAATTGTAAAATCCATGAACAAAATCTACAAACACAACTAAAAAATAATAGTAATAAAAAGGATTAAAAACATAAAATGTCTAAATTAATAGAATATGTCAAATCAATTAATATTGTTAAAAGTCGCCTTCCCCGGCAACGGCGCTAAAAACTTATTGTGCGATTATTGCAAGTGCACAGATCATTTACAAGTAATAAAGTGATGAGTGAGTATCATTCCCATGAGGAAAGGTTTGTCAAGTACCAATTTTAAAATTACTCAATTATTTAGAAAATCAATTATGAGATTTTATATTTTAAGCTAAAATGAAATTCAAGTAAACAAATGATGATAAATATGAAAATAAGATTAAAAGTCTAGGATTTAGAATTCATCAATTGATCACATATGATTTCTTTATAATTTTTAGATGGATTATTTTTGCTAGAATTAATGATTAGATTTCCCTAAATTATATGATGTTCTCTCTCAAGATACAACATGTGTGTTCATATTAACCTTACGTCTACTCTCGTGATCATAAGCAACTAACACAAACCCATTAAGTTTTATGGAAATCCTTTTAAAAATCACAAATGAGTGTTCTTATCTCTAACCAACACATACCCTAGGTCTAATATTTTAATGAACTAATATTGTATTTCCACTCTCGCTACTTTACACAATATCTTAAATCACGCAATTAATGGCTAGTTAATTACAAGCATTAAGTTATAAGATAAAAGATTAATTCCAACAAACCAATCAATTAAATATAAATAATCATATGCAAATCAAAAGATTAAGTCTAAATCCTAGAAAAATGAACTTACCTACTTATAATTAAAAAGGAAGAAACAATTAAATTAACAATAAACATAATAACAACTTAAAATTAAATTCAAGAGTAAAGTTTAGAAAGAACTCTTTTTGGAATACAATCTTTGATGAACATGAGCTCTAAAACTTATCTTGATAAAAATAAAAAAAAAAGAAAACTAATCTATTTTTTTTTCTCTAAATATTTTTTTGATGGATTTCTTGATGCAAGTTTCCTTTGCCAAACATGGTGTTTATAAGCATATTTGGTGGAAGAATTTAAGTTCCATTAAAATTCTTACATCAAAAATTCAATATTGATGGTTAGGTTGGCCACCAACCATTGAATTCCTTCATCAATATTCAAAATGGTTAGGTTGGCCACCAACCATTGAATTTATTTCTCATAGATTGAAAACTTGAATCATTGCTTGCATCATTTATTTTTATTGCATCATGGTGACACCATTTTGATATGCAAAAATAAAATAAAAATACTTAAAATATGTTATAATTTATTTATAAATTGTAGAACTATTTATTTCTCAAAATAAGTAATAATATTATTACATTCTTGAGAATTGAGCTAAAATTTAAGTTTAAACACATAAAATAACTCTAAGAATGTAGAGTTATCAGTGTCCATAATGAGCCTAGCCAACTCCTTAAAGAAGGAATTCAAATAACTTAAGGAACCCAAACCTCTCCTCAATCTCCTCAAGCTCAAAATGAGACCAATGTGCTCCTTCATAAAGTATTGAGGAAACTCAATCTTTTAGATCACATTCACCATGATATTTATGATATCCAAGGTCACATGGGTCTTCTTCAATTTAATTTATAAGAATGGGAGTTAACTGGAAGTGAGGAAGAGCAAGAAGAGGAATATGGAGATGGAGAAAGAAGACGAATCTTAAACCTTTGAGAGCTTTGGGAAATATTTTCTATTTTCATCTTATTTTTCTTTATTTTTTTAGTTGCATTCTCATTTTGGCACTTCACTTGCAAAATCAAATATTCTTTTTAATTTGAAATGAATTCAATGTAATTTTGTTATTTGAGTTGAATTCTAACTTCTTTGTTCCTTATCTGTTTCATTTAATTTCATTTAACTTCTTAGTTCCTTATATGTTTAACTTCCCTTTGCATATTTTGCTTATTCTATTCTGATCCTCTTTTAGATCTTGACAAAAGGGGAGAAGGAATTTGAAAGTAAAATTCATAACTTGAGCAATTTGGCATGAATTGATTGATTTAAGGGGAGTTACTTATTGCATGAACTTAGGTGGAGCATTATAATCTTTGTTACTTTGAAAATTGAAATTTTTACCTTGTGAATTATTGCAAATTTGTAAATTTTACTTAATTGTTTTTCAAATTCAATTTAATTGTCAAAAAAAAAAAAAGGAAAATTGTTGACCTAAGTTGGTTAACAACTCAGTTAATCTCTATTTTGATCTTGTCAATTAAATTAAAACAAATTAATGTTTGCAATTAGTATATATCTTATAGGAAATACAATTAAAAAATGTTGTAGATCCAAGAAATCATAAATTCCCTAAGTGTAGAAAACTGACCTATAAATCGCACCCATAATAGCCAAGTCGTGCCCACCATCAACATTTCACAACTGCTACATACAAATCGCAACCATAATTAAACTAAGGCATATGAAGGGCAAAGGATAGAAAGGTTCGCGACCTCAGTCTCGATCGCAATTCTAGATGTGAAACATGAATTACAACTATGATCTTTAAGTCGCGATCATAAAATTGGCATCTAACATGGATTTCTCTAATAGATAATTAAGCAGCCAATGATTAGATGCCATGCATCATTAGCCGTTAGAGGTATGAATTTTGCAACATTGATTTGGGTTTCGCGATCGCGATTATGCTTCTAGTAGATAACTTTTTGCAAGCTATTTTGAAATTGATTTTTTTTATCTCTTATACTTATTTGTAATAGTTCTTTGGAGGATGTAAGCTATAGATACCCCCTTCAAAGGTCTTAGACATAATAACATAGTTTTAAAAGTGTCCAAACTCTTGCAATTTCATTTCTCAAACTTAAAACCTTTGTAATACATATCTTATATTGGTTGGTTGAGTGTTAGCCATTGAAACACTTATATAGGTTAGGGATGAGCCTTAGAAAACTCTTGTTTAGGTTTGAGTGTAAGCCTTTGTAAAATACCTAGTTGGGTTTTAGAGTTAGCCTTCTTAAAACTCTTGTTTAGGTAAGAGTGAGCCTTAGGGAAACTCTTGTAAGGATTGGTGTGAGTTAAACACTAAGTTGGGAGTGAACTTCATAAAATTCCATAGACAATGAAAATAACTAATAGTGTGATTGGATAGTGGATGTTGGACCAATTGTATCCGAACCACTATAAATCTTGTGCCTCCTTCCTTCTTTCCCTATCTCCTTTGATTTATATTTTAATTTCCCATCAATTTAACCCCATTTCTTAGTGCACAAGGGAAAACATTAACCTAAGGCAAAAAAGATGGGTTGAACTACTTAAAGACTATGATTGCCAAATTCTTTATCATCCTGGAAAAAGCCAACATTAAAGCAGATGCATTGAGTAGAAAATTGATGGGAAGTTTGGCCCATATTTTTGCATCACAAAGATTGTTAGTGAGAGAGTTGAAAGAATTATTCAACAAGGGGCTTTAGCTTAAGGTTTCTAAATCTTTAGGATTAATGGCACAATTTCAAGTGAAACCAAAGTTGATTGATGAAATTAAGGCTTTACAAGATCGAGATTCATAACTTACTAAGTTGGAAGGAGAAGTAGAAATAAGGCAAAGAGTAGAGTTTAGACTTGATGATGGTGTATTAAAGCATGGGGATAGGTTATGCGTACTTGATGTGGATGATATGAAGAAAAAGATACTAGAGGAAGCACATCAAACTCCTTATAGTGTCCACCCAAGTGCTACCAAAATATATTATGATTTGAAAAATTATTATTGGTGGCCTGGAATGAAGAAAGATGTCACTAAATTCATATCCGCCTATTTAACATGACAACAGGTGAAATATGAGGACCAAAGACCATCTAGTCTTCTTTAAGAAATACAATTACTAGAATGGAAATGAGAGTGTATCAGGATGGATATTGTTGTAGAGTTACCAAGGACATCAAGGGGCTATAATTCAATATAGATGATGGTGGATAGATTGATAAAGTCTACTCATTTCTTGAAAGTAAAAATCACCTATTTGATGGTACAGTACACTTGATTATATTTGGATAAAATTTTAAGTCTATAAGGTGTGCTGATATCAATCAACTCGGATAGAGGTTCACAATTTACCTCACAATTATAGCATAAACTATAAAAAGCTTTAGGGACTCAACTAGATTTCAATACTGCTTTCCATCCACAAACTGATGGACAGTCAAAATGTATAATGCAGACATTGAAAGATATGTTACAAATGTGTGTGGACTTCAAAGGTAACTGGGATTAGTATCTTCCTATGGTCAAATTGGCATATAATAATAGGTACCATTCCAGCATTGGTATGACACCTTATGAAGCTCTATATGAAAGGAAGTGTAGATCACTCGTCTACTAAATGAAAGTGGGAGATAAGTATGTTGAAGCACCTAATTTGATTAAGGAAACAATGGAAAAGGTGCTTGTCATTATAGAAAGGTTGAAGGCAACTTTCAATCGACAGAAGAGTTACATGGACCCCAAACAAAAGGATGTATAGTTTGCAGTAAGAGAACATGTCTTCTTAAAAATCTCACCAATTAAGGGAGTGATGCAATTTAGAAAGAAAGGAAAACTCTCTCTAAGATATATTGGACCTTTTGAAATTCTTGATCGGGTTAGAAATCTTTCTTGCAAATTAGCCCTGCCACCTAAATTAAGCCATGTGCATCCGGTGTTCCATATATCAATGCTAGAGAAGTATTTGCCTGATCCATCCCTTGTACTTTAACCCTAAACTGTCGAAGTAGATCAAGGATTGACATATGAAGAAGGTTTATTTGCTATTTTAGATAAATAAGTAAACAAGTTAAGAAACAAGAGACATCAATGGTCAAAGTGCAATGGCAGAATCATAGTATAGAAGAATGCACCTGGAAAAGTGAATAAGATATGTAACATCGATACCCTTAATTATTTCAAGATTGAAAGTAAGTATCTTAAGTTTTAAAAATATGAGGATGAATTTTTAATTAGGGGAGGAGAGTGTAATACCTCAAATCCTAAGGTGAATACATACGGTGAAATAGTACGTAAATGAGTGGAAAAAAACTTAGAAATGAAAACCATAACCCCTAGAAAGTTAGTAAGGTTATCCAAATTTAAAGTAAATTTTAAGTAGATGCTAAAAGTATATATGGGAATATGTATGTTAATTAATTAATTAATGACAATCAAATTACCCTTGAAAAATTAAAATCTAATCAAATGAACATTTAAATATTAATAAGTAGACAAAATTACTTAAAGAAATGAAAGAAAATTGAAAGATATGAAAGAAATATTTAATAATGGCAATTTTGTACATAAAAAAAAATAAATATCAGTAATTCTTGGTGAAGGTTGGCAAAAGAAGTGAAAAAAATAATAAAATAATAATAACCAATAAAATTTTGACATTTTGCCTACTAATCCTTGTATAAAAGCTTAACATCTTCTACATCTTTCCCCATTTTACTCTTATTTTTTCCCCAAAAATTTCTCTAACACCTTTCTCTTGAAAACCTTAAAGAAAATATTCATCATTTTCATAAAATTGGCTAACCAAACAAAAGAGAAAGAGAGGAAAAATTAATCAAGTTAAGAAGTAAGTTAATCTCTAATTTCCTATGTAATTACAATTAATATGCAAAATGTATTTTGGATCTTTTGATTTGCTATATTTGGCCAAGGGAAAATTAGAGGGGTTAATTCTTAAATTTAGTAGAGTATAGTTTAATTAGATGTGCTAATGATTGAATTGAAGTTGGAATACTTTGATGAATTCCAAATTAATAAGAAACTTAATTAGGGTTTTAGTGTGAGAAGAGTTATTAAGAGCAGAAATTTTATGAATCATTTCATAATCTTAAAGAAGGAATTAAGAGAAGTGAAAAATATAAAAGTTATATATTTATGTTTCTTATATATGTCATAAAATTTTCAAGTCACTATGATATCATATTGTATATCAAATTGAATGAAGAGTACAAGCTGCCAAAAAAAAAAAAGTACAAACTAGGGCAGAATTAATTAGCCTACTCTTATTAATTTAATTGAAGCGATAAGTGATCTTTGTTTTTCACAAAATTTGATATGAAGATTAATATACATGTTATATAAATCTCATAAAAATTTAAGATCAAAATAATATGATTCGTTATGGTAAATAGATAGCTAAAAATATACTGCTTAGGCTATTCTAATAGTTGGTAGTCTGAAATTAACTAACTGAATTGAGAGCCTCAGAGGATGAATTAGACTTAACATAAAAATATAAAATGTTCATATATGTGTTTATAAAGTGACCAAAAAAAATTTGCAATTTGATTTTAATAAAATAAGATTCAATCAAAAGAATGAGGAAAGGTCAATTTGTCCCTGCACTAAAATAGAGCTGAGTTTAAAAAATTCACCATAAATTGTTAAGCCCAATAATTAAGCTTATTTTTTAATATGTTAGACTTTCTAATGTCTAGTTTCAATGAGAAAAGGAACTAAGTCTTTTAAATATGTATAGCCAAAATTATGGTAGTAAAAGTATAGAAAGGTCAAGAATGAAATAAAAAATTAATCTAATATCCTTATATGTTTTATCATTATCACACATTAGGGTTTAAAGGAAGTTCAGAATATTAATGATTTAATAATTAAAGTAAGGTAATTGATTAAAATAATTCATAGCTTTTTGATGATTGTAGCTTCTAGTAATGAATATCAAAGAGAGAAGGAACAAGAAGTACACGGTCATTGATTTTGTTTATTTTAGTGACTAAAGTGCTTTACAAGGTCAGTGTTAAATATCCTACTATGCATGTTCATTGCATCTATAATCCTTATTTAATGAGACCCTAAACCATGAGATTTAAATGTACTTAAATTAATTGACTCATGAACCCATTACTCATAAACTATTGAAGTTCATTTGATATATGCCATTGTGAATTTGCCAATTATCCAATACCTTAAATGTAAAGCAGAAATCCCATGAATGATATAGAGAACATCATAATGTATGCATATGTTACCCATCGAATAGGGTATATTATTCGAATTCTAGCTAGAGTATTGGTATCCTAGTATTGAGACTTAGGTCGTCTTATGCAGTTGTATATGTTGGCATATACCCCATTATTTATTGTTCAATAAGAAAGCAGTTACTTTGGTCTATGTGACATGTGATAGATTTCTGCTAAATTATTTGATGCCCATACTATTTGGCATATTCACTTATTTTATTTTATAGCTCTTACAATATTAATAACCCTTATTTGTTCATTTAACTTGTGAATATATAAATCATCATTGTAGTTAACCTTAATTACCAAGTCACATGTATGGTAGTATATTTTTCACTCATTGAGTTTACTCATTTAGTTGATATCTCTTTTTTTTTTTTTTTTTTTTACTGGAAGATAAGTAGTGCAGGGCTAGATCCTCAATTTCTTCATCTTGGAGATTCCACTACCCAAAGTAAAGATTTCCTTTCAAAATATTATATATATACATATGTAATATTGTGGGTAACTTCATAGAGCTCCATGGGTCTGAGGATAGTCATAGATATATTTGTTTAATATATGTTAACTAGTGAGTATATAATGACTTTTTATGATAAATTTAAACATAAATGCATAATGACTACAATTGACTTTAAATTGCTTAATTTGAATATTCTAAATGATCAATTATAGATTGAATGAATTCAATATGGGAGAAGTGTGTTGTTAATTGAATGAAGTGAGGAAAATAAGTTTGGAATTGGAAGTGTCATTTATCTTGTAGGTTGAGATTTTGGGGAATATATGTGTAGTTGTAGTAGTATGTTACCGATTTTTCATTTGATTGCTAGTGCTTATGGGTTCTATGAGTTTAGGTGACCTTAAATCTTCCTGTACCCTAACACCATCACATCTCAAAGATGGGTTGTGACATATCTATAATGCTCTAAACTCATGCAAACTAACACCAAATGCTTTGATACCACTTGAAGGGAGGAAAAACTTACCATGTGACCATTTGGTAGTGAGTCAATCCAACTTTCAATATTGAGCACCCTAAATATAATGCCTCTAGTCCGTCCACAGAAGCACCACTAGATTGAACTTGCTCCTTAAACTTGAGTTGCTCTATGTCACCTCTCTTGTTGCCCCAAAATGACCAAGCCATTCTTATGTTTATTGGAGCCTATTAAGGATCATGTGAAGACTAGGTGTTTGTTATTACTTCCTTAACCTTCAATATTATACCATAGCACAAATTGAGGAACTAAGAAATTGGAGAACCTTGAAACTTGCAATGCTTCAATCCATTTCTTACTTTAGCAAAGGCAAGCACTTACTCAAAACCAAATGCAAATACTGTCTTAAGGAATGAAGGAGAAGAGGAAGAAGAACACCTTGGACTTTGCACTCCTATCACTTTCTCCCTCAACTCCCTTTAGAACTTTGGCAAGATGAAACTCTTAGTGAAAAAATCTATATTTTTCCACTCATAAAAGAGTATACAACTTTCTTTCATGTCCTTTTACTTTTTAGTTCTCTGCCAAATCCACTAAGTAGAGTTAGTGGTAGACAAAAAGAAGAAGATGATTGATAACGGTGGGCCCTTATCTTCCACTAAGTTGAATATGAGTCACATGGCTTAATTATGCCAATCAATTTCTCATTAGCTTAAGAGAAGTTCATTATATATTAATCAGGTTAGTGGAGAATCTCTACTAAGTCCATGCATTTGCCCTAAGGAGATTATCCACTAAAACCAAATAACCATCTTACTTATCCAAATGTGATGGGAGCCCTAATATAAGTAAGAAACCTAAATAGCTCTTCATTTATGTCTTTAGTGGGATAGGCCCACATGACAAGAATATGCCCACTTACCAAACCCTAAATGCCAAACCCCTATATTCAATTTAGGGTTTAGGGATACAAATACCAAACATTCAACAAGTCTTTTAATTTAGTCCTTCCCACTTATAGCCAATATAGTTAAGACCAAAATGATAGATCTTGAATCATGGACTAAGCCTTAGGTCATGGTAAGAACCTTGTAAACCTTATTACAAGCTTTATCTAATTACCTCAATTTAATTAAACACCATAATTAATAATTAAGATAATTTTAGTCCAATCAAGTAGTACTATACTGCATGTGACTTTTAGTTTCACGTCTAATTAGCAATGGGATATGATATTATCCAAAATATTATGGGATAAGCTTTCTCCACCAGTCAAGAATCCCTATTGCTAATTAGTTCATATAAGTCATGGTTGACCCCTAGCATTAGATGCCATGACTATCTAATTAGAAATTAATATCAAGTTAGTCATCGACATTCTGTGCACCTTGATCATAATTACCATGCACTCAAATCCCTTCATTAGAAGATCCTGATATAGGCTAGGGTCATGGCTAATGTCAAACCCTAATACCATGATCATATGACCACATCTCAGTATCAGTTCTCGATATAAGAGATTCTGACTAGAAATCCATTCTAGTCAATCTTTAATTGCTTTGGCCAAGGACTACTTATCAAAAACAAATAGATGGCATAGGACCTTAATCTTGTTTACTCAAGGCAATGAATCTCATCTTGGATGACCTCATATCTTTATATATAACTAGCTAAGGCCACTATATGCCATTTACTAGTATGTGGCTAGCCCGATCATGTAAGTAGTAATAAACCTTAACCACTTATATAAGATATGCGTATCCCCACCTATACACGAGATGCATGTCCCCTCAGGTCTATGGACTATATGCATAAAGATGATTAGGATGATAACATATATATTGATAGAAACTAAAATCCCATGACAGTTATCATCTTACGTAACAATTTGACCACTCATCCAATGAGTGTCCATAGATTTGTCTTAATGTCCTAGTCAAGTGGCTTGTGACTCACCACTTTCCTTCAATTAGTAATTTGTACTAACTAGAAAGACAAATAAAGGTGATGATCTTTCGGACTAATGTAGCCCAAGCAAAAAATCTACAACCATGAACAATTTAAAACACTTGTGCTAGTATGAACTGTGTTATCTCATTCTCCTCAACCAATAATTGTTCATCTAACAAGTAGCTAAAGGACTATATTCTCAATTATGAACAACTCAACTGCTTTCATAAGAGAATATATAAATGCCATATGGGGATAATTGGTTACAAAATCTATGTGCTAGTCTAAACCTAAGGCATGCTTTGCTAACAAAAATAATGATATGAAAAGTTTAAGGTTTAGATTTCATCAATTGACTACCTATAAATTATTTATAGTTGAATTGATTGGATTTAATTTTATTAGAATTAATGATTACATTTTTCTAAATTATATGATGTTCTCTCTCAAGATATAGTACATTTTTTTTTTTTTTTTGCTAATCTTATGTCTACTCTCACTATCATAAGCAACTAACACAAACCCAATAAATTTTATGAAAATCCTTTGAACAATCACAAAGAAGTGTTCTTATCTATAAGCAACACATACTCTATATCTAATGTCTTAATGAACTAGTATTATTCTTATACTATTACTACTTTACACAATACCTTAAACATACAAATAGTGATAAATTATTCATAATAATCAAGCCCTAAGACAATTGATTGCTTATCACAAACAATTCCCTTGCTAAATCCAAGATAAATCATAGATAAATCAAATGATTATATCTAAAAACCTAAATGAAAATTTACTTACTCATGATTAAAAAAGAAAACAAGTATTAATTGAATAGAAAATAAACATCCCAACAAAGTATTTGAAATAGAGAATAAGGTTTAAAAAAATTCTAGGAGAGAGAAGCCCAAAATCTTGAATCCTCCTCCAAGCTTGTGAATCTTTAACTTTCCTTGCAAAAGCCTTCAACACAGTATTCGAATTTGTCGAAATAAAAATTTTGGACAGCCCCATTTCAATCTACACAGCTACATAGATCATACTTTTCAATCCTTTTTCATTTTCAACTTCTTTTGAATAATTTTCAAACTACCAAATTACTTGAAAGTTGTATTAAAAACTTTTAAATAACCTACGAAAACATAGAAGAAACTATAGAGGTAAAAGTTGAACAAAATAAAGAAAATTAAAACATAAAAAAGATATTAGATGGATTAATCTTAAAAAATTACTCCTAGTATTAATAATACATTTCACACTCATCGCTCTCCTTGTTATTTAGTTCTATGCATAGTGGTTTTGCATTTATTTTGATCGATCCTTGATAAATTTTGTTGTTACCACAGTTCCACTTCTGCCACGCGCATGGTACATAGGTAAGAATTTCCTTCATTACTAGCGTCAACCTCCTCCTGCGTTCATTAAGTTATAGCTCATATGCAACAGTTGTATACTCATAATACATTTGACATCATATGGAAGCTATAGCGCACGCAGCACAATCTCAAAGCAAAATACCATTTAATAATGTTCCTCATATTGTGGTAGCTCATCTCCATAATTGAGTGAAGTTAGGCTTTCTTTAACTACACAAACCCTTATCAACGTATCAGAAGCTTGAAATCTAAGATCCTCAATTTCTTGGGTGGTAGGATCACATAATTGCAATTGACCATTATTTTCTAGAATAAGTTGATTATTCTTCCAATACCCCTGTGGAATCCCCATCTCAAGATGAGGTCCAATAGTTATTTGTTTGTTCGAACACCCATCTTCTGCCATCACCTATATTTCTAAAAATTTAATTTCATTCTCTCTGTTAAAATGAAATAAAGCTAATGACTCATTGTACGTACCAAGAGTTTCGAATGAAATAAAAGGATCATAATTATAATACGGCACTTTAATCTCTTGAAACGTATCATTACTCATATGAAATGAAAGGATCATACGCTTATTATCTTGTGATACTGCCAACCAGTAATAAGCTCCATTCTCATATGTGTAACAGGAACCATTACTGAGAAAATAATCTTGGTTAAATTCTAATTCTCTCCAAAAATCAGTACCAAATGTGTGTATCCATACTTGTTTGAGATAGACATGGTGAGGGAACTCTGCAATTTGATATATAAGTTCACGAATGACAACAACCTCATAATTGTTAGTTATCGGATCTAACCCAAATCCATAATCTATTTCAACAGAAATTATTTCAGGTGGAAGCCTGGGTGTAGATATTATAACTGGTAGATTTTGTAACTTCTTAGTTGCAGGATTCCATAAAGCATAAAAATCACCTACATCACTAATGCAAAATATTCCATTCTAGGAGCCAAAAAGCCAATGTGGGGTTGGTATATCAAAGTGTTCATATGATAAATCTAATAGTCTTTCATCTGGGAAAATTTCAATCAACTCACGTTCAGGTGAACCGTCGTAAAAGCTAATAAGGAGACCACCATAGTTCTTGCTATTGTTAAAGGTGTTGAGAAATGAAATTCGAACTTGCTATAGTAGCAGACCAAAATTTGCAAACACGAAAATTAAAATTTTCAGAAAATAAATATATTATGAAATAATTGAGAATGCTCATAAGAGGAAAAATGCATTTCTTACCTGCTTTAAATTGATCTCCAATCTTTTATCAATTAATATATCTTCTTCCTAGAAAAAGAAAAAGGAGTATAAATAATATAATAAAAGAGAACACATCCGCACAGAAAATTCAGTCATCAGATTTGTTGACATAACGCCAATCTCTTGATTCCAAGGTCTACTATACTTGAAATTCAAATCCAAAGTAGAAAAATAAAGGAAATAAAAAAATAAAAAAAAAATCAATGAAAATACAATCCATTCGGGAATTTTATTTCTTTAACACAAATCCATCCTTGGGTTTGCTTGTTAAATTAGGAAATCCGAATCTAAACTAAAATTAGGAAAATATGAATTGATTTGGCAAGATCAAAAAAGCAAAAATAACACGTACTTTTTTTTTAGTGTGAGATTAAGAGAATCGGGACATTACCTCGTTAATATGTTAAATGCGTTTTCTTTTAATAATAATAATAATAATAAAATAGTCCTAGTTAACTGAACCGAATCAAAATATAATTAGAATATATACGTAAAATATCAAATACGAAATGGTGCAACTCACTGTTTTGCCGCTTCTAGTTTTCAAGTGTATATATTGGCTTGGAATTATAAACTTTTTTTTTTATTTATTATAAAGAATTTCGAAATGTTATATTTAATTCGAAATGTAATTTCAAATCTCCATTATTATTATCATTATTATTATTATTATTATTATATTAAAGACTATGAGTTCATACATATGTGAGTTTATAAGTGAGTAAGTGTTGGAATATATATATAAAACTCATTTACTTATACTAGATTTAATACACTTGCACAATTATAAATTTTTTAGTTATTGTCCATTTACTTCATGTTAGATTCATTCCTATCAATTTTGCCTATACTATTACACTAGATACATATATTAATTCAAAGAGATAAAAATAATATATCGAAATATTTATCAAAATATTTTCACTTTGTTGCGGAAATTGACACCGGATTAGAACAAAACTGCAGCTAATAAATTGAGAAGATTATTTAGACACAGATTTTACGTGGAAAACCCCTAAATAAATTAGGGTAAAAACCACGGGTAAGGATAGAAGAATTTTACTATGAAAATAATAGGAATTACAATCTCTCTATTTATAAAGGAGAAACAATTTTAATTCTCTCTTTATAATAGGAAATTAATCACTCTAACTCTCTAAATATTTTCTCTCAAAAATAGGATGGATTTAGGCCTTGTCTTCATGGCTATTTATAGCCATCTAAGAAACAAAAAAGTCAAACCAATTAGTTGTTAATTGGTTGGCTTCCATTTCCTTTTTTGGTATGCTATTCTATTTCAAAATTTGGTGCCTCTTTTGTTGACAATTAACTAAATTTGGTGCATCTTTTGTTGACAATCTCCCACTTGAAGATTTGATTAAGGATCAATCAATCTTCACACCGTTCTCTCTATCTTGCCATTTCCATGTTGCTTACGTCTCTGCTAGGCCACTGGAGGATCGACACCAAATAAACTTGTCAGTATTGACTGCATTTGTCATAAAATCTGCCAGGTTCTCTTTCGTATGAATTTTCTGCATATCCACTGTTCCTTCTTCTACTTTATCACGAACGAAATGGTATTGAACTCGAATGTGCTTTGTCTTTGAATGAAAAGCTGGATTCCTTGCAAGATGCAAGGCACTCTAACTGTCACAAAACAAAGAAATCTTTTCCTGTTTGTGCCCGAGTTCTTCCATTATCATTTTCAACCAGATTGCTTCTTTACTGGCTTGTGTAGCTGCTATATACTCTGCTTCTGTTGTTGATGTAGCCACAACTGACTACAGTTTTGAAACCCAGCTTACTGCTCCTCTAGCAAGAATAAACACATAGCCTGTAGTGGATTTACTTTTATCCAAATCACCTGCATAATCTGAGTCAACATACCCTCTGACAGTAAAATCTAATCCTCCATAACATAATGCAGCATCTGAGGTCCCCTTAATGTATCTCAAGACCCTTTTCACAGCATTCCAATGCTCTCTACCAGGATTCACCATGTATCTACTAACCACTCCCACTGTATGTGCAATGTCTGGTCTTATACAAATCATAGCAAACATTAAACTTCCCACTGCTGATGCATACGGTACTCGAGACATCTCCATCCTCTCTGCTTCACTGCTAGGACTCATCTTGGAGGATAACTTGAAATTAACAGGAAGTGGGGCAGAAATTGGCTTACAATCTTGCATGTTAAAACGTCGCAAGATTTTCTTCAAATAATTCTTTTGAGAAAGCCAAATCTTTCTATTATTTCTGTCTCGGTGAATTTGCATCCCTAGAATCTTGTTTGCCGGTCCCAAGTCCTTCATTTCAAACTCCCTAGCCAACTGAGCCTTTAGTTCTCTGATATGATCTTTGTTGGGGCCTGCTACCAACATGTCATCAACATACAACAGTAAAATGATGAAATCATTATCTCCAAACCTCTTGAAATAGGCACAAGGGTCTGCATTTAATCTGCTGTATCCAAGGCTCATGATGAAAGAATCAAATCTCTTATACCAACACCTCGGCGCCTGTTTGAGACCGTATAGAGATTTGTTCAACCTACAAACCAAGTTCTCCTTTCCATTTTCTTCAAATCCTTCTGGTTGGAGCATATAAATTTCTTCTTCAAGATCTCCATGAAGAAAAGCAGTTTTCACATCTAACTGCTCTAGGTGTAGGTCAAGAGTAGCACACATTGCCAGAACTACTCGGACTGTATTAAGTCGAACCACAGGGGAAAATATCTCATTAAAATCAATCCCTTCTTTCTGAGCATACTCTTTTACAACCAATCTTGCACGATACCGCTCCACTTGATCATCACTATTTCGTTTGATCTTGAAGACCCATTTATTGCCAATAGGCCTTCTTCCTTGTAGTAACTGCACAAGCTCCCAAGTCTTGTTCTTATGAAGAGCTTCCATTTCCTCCTGCATTGCTGCCATCCACTGAGATGCATCTGAACTATTCATTGCTTCTTGGAGAGTTGATGGCTCCCCTTCCTCTGTTAGAAGACAGTATGCAACATTACTCTCCATAAAATAATCAGACTGCCAAGCTAGTGTTTTTCTTTCACGAGTTGACCGTCGAACTTCTGTAGTTTCAAACTCAACTGGTTCTCGTTCCTGAATTTCTGGTATTACTTTAGAAGAATCCTTTGAATCAGACTCTTTTTCCATCTGTACCATTGTAGTTTCTGGACTTTCATTTGAACTGCCACTATCACCTTTCTCTTGCAGCTTCCCTTCTGCAAATATCACATCCCTGCTGATGACGACCTTATGGGTAGTGGGATCCCATAGGCGATACCCCTTTACTCCATCAGCATAACCCAGAAATATGCATTTTCTAGATTTTGGATCTAACTTTGTAGTTTCTTGAGTGTTGTACATCACGTACATAGGACTTCCAAATACATGGAGGTTTGAATAATCAACAGGCTTTCCCGTCCACATCTCCATCGGTGTTTTCAACTCAATTGCAGTTGATGGTGATCGATTGATCACATAACAGGCGGTGTTGACTACTTCTGCCCAAAATATTTTTTCTAGACCAGCAGCTCCCAACATGGCCCTTGTTCTTTCTAACAGGGTTCTGTTCATCCTCTCTGCCACTCCATTTTGTTGAGGAGTGTATGCCGTAGTAAACTGCCTCTTAATGCCTTCTTGATTACAAAACTCAGCAAACTCATTGCTGGTATATTCTCCTCCATTATCTATCCTCAAACACTTGATCTTTTTCCCAGATTCAAGTTCTACCCGCGCTTTGAACGCTTTGAAAACTGAAAACACATCTCCCTTCTCCTTGATAGGAAATACCCAACATCTCCTGGAATAATCATCTATGAAGGACACAAAGTACTTCGCTCCTCCCAGGGATGTAACTGGTGCTTGCCATACATTAGAGTGAACTAATTCTAGAACTTTCTTGCTTCTAGAATTTGATGTGTTGAATTTTAACCTGTGTTGCTTACTTGTCACACAATACTCACAAAAAGGTAAGGACACCTTAGTGAGTCCCGGAAGTAGATTCTGTTCTATAAGAATTTTCATTCCCTGCTCAGACATATGCCCAAGTTTCTGATGCCATATTGTTGTAGATCTTTCAGTTGAACTGCTTGAAGCAACAGATGCTTCTCCTTCTTGTAGAGTCTCTCCCATCAGTATATACAAATTTGCAGCCAATTTCTGTCCTTTCATAAGTACAAGTGCACCACGGATTATTTTCTTAATCCCATTCTGAGTTTCGATCCTACACCCAAGATCATCTAGTTGTCCTTCAGACAACAAATTCTTTTGTGAGCCCTCTACATGTCTCACGTTTTGAATAGTGCGAATTGTACCATCATACATCTTCAACTGGATGGTTCCAATACCGACAATCTTCAAGGCATGATTATTTACTGTGTACACAGATCCTCCTGAGATAGATTCATAATAATGGAACCACTCTCTCTGAGAGGTCATATGAAATGAGGCTCCAGAGTCAATGAGCCATACATCAGCAAATCTTTTTTTGCCTTCTGAAGTCATCGCTACTTCACAACACAAAGCTTCACCTTCATTTGAGGTAGATGCTATATTTTCATGAGGACTGGAATTTTTATTTAAACTCCAGCAATCCTTCTTCAGGTGACCCTTCTTGCCACAATGGTAGCACTTCATGTTCTTCTTACTTCTTGATTTGGACCTACCATGATTTTGGCTCCCACTTGAGCCACGTTCCATTAATCTCCCTCTCATCACCGTTAGCGCCTCCGCTTGCTGCGAATTGGCCAATCTGTCTTGCTTATTTTTGCGCCGATTTTCTTCTTCTAGAATAACAGCTACAATATTATCGAAGACTAGATTGTCTGTATTGTTTGTCAGATTGATGATGAGTTGATCATATGAATCTGGTAGACTTTGAAGTAGAAGTTCAGCACGCTCTTGTGACTCTATTTTATAACTCAGTGATGTGAGTTGAGAAAACAGAGTATTCAAGGTGTTAATGTGCTCTGTCACTGAAGTAGATTCTAACATCCATAGAGTGTATAATTTCCTCTTAAGGAAAATCTTGTTGTGAAGTGACTTGGCCTCATATAATTTTTCGAGATGATCCCAAATCTCTTTTGCTGTTTTCTTCTCCTCTATGCTAGACAATATCTCATCTGCAACTGCCAGATGAAGATTTGCAACAGCATTCCCATCCATCTCATTCCATTTGTTGTCATATGTGATCTCCGCTGACCTATTGCTAATAGCCGCCAGGCAATTATCTTTTCTTAAGATAGCCTTCATCTTCAATTTCCACAGTGAAAAATTTCTCCCGTTAAATTTTTCAATCTCAAATTTTGCCGCCATTGCTTCTATCACGAACTTTTGAGTAAATCTAGCTCCCACTATTTCACGTAAATAGTAACTGTATACTGGAATAGTGACTGTAGTCCGTGAATAATACACCAAGTAAGTTCCTAGGAAAGAGAAGTGGGTCACAATGGACACACTTAAATACCAAGTCTTTCCTTAGCCAAAACTTTTCCTAAACATGTATTTTCACACTACCACACTTATTTCCAACGTTACCTGTGAATAGTGCCAAATTGTATAGTACCTCAGAGTACTATTCGCAATAATAATTTTTCAAGAAAAATTTTTCTGATGTGGAAGATCAGTTAAAACTGCAACCACAGAGCATACTCTTATTTTTTCAAGAAAAATTAAAACCAAAGGCTCTGATACCACTTGTTGCGGAAATTGACACCGGATTAGAGCAAAACCGCAGCTAATAAATTGAGAAGATTATTTAGACACACAGATTTTACGTGGAAAACCCCTAAACAAATTAGGGTAAAAACCACGGGCAAGGATAGAAGAATTTTACTATGAAAATAATAGGAATTACAATCTCTCTATTTATAAAGGAGAAACAATTTTAATTCTCTCTTTATAATAGGAAATTAATCACTCTAACTCTCTAAATATTTTCTCTCAAAAATAGGATGGATTTAGGCCTTGTCTTCATGGCTATTTATAGCCATCCAAGAAACAAAAAATTCAAACCAATTAGTTGTTAATTGGTTGGCTTCCATTTCCTTTTTTGGTATGCTATTATATTTCAAAATTTGGTGCCTCTTTTATTGACAGTTAACTAAATTTGGTGCATCTTTTATTGACACACTTGACAAAAAATATAATCCAAATTAGAATATTAAATTAATAAAATATGTGAAACATTAATACATATAGCAATCCAATAAAATAAAAATTGATAATAAAAGTTCATAAAGTAAAAAAGGTTATCCATATTTTATCACTTGGCAAAAAACATCATTCAAATTTTTTCAACTCCAAATTTGTTTCACATATGTTACTGATTAACTGGGACAATTTGGAAGATGTGTCATTAGATTTTGTTGGAAATAATGGGTGAGGTTTTAGGCATGCCCAGACGAGTGTATAGACACGAAACTATTAGTTATTAATTAATTATAAAAGTAATTAATTAATATAAATAAATAATATTATTAAGATATTAGTTATTAGAATCCTAAAGGATTTAGATAATTCTTCAATCAGTGGAGGTTACTATATATCCTATTAGGAATATAAGAACATCTCCAATGGTGCTCTTTATTTTAAAGAATATATTTTATTTAATAAAGAGCATATAACTGATAAAAAGTATAAAATTTTATTTAAATTTAATAGACTTTCTATATTTTCCTCTTTATTTTGCTTTATCCAATAAGTATTAATTATTTTAATTTTTAATTTTTAAATTGGTCCAATAGAAAAAGTAGTATTAAAATTGTCTTAAATAAAGTGTATAAAAACATATATTGTATTAATTAAAATTAAAATAAATAGTGACATTTGACTTTCTAAATGTAGAAAGTCATATAAAAAGTTTATTGGAACTTGATTTTTTGAGATAATTTTGTATAATAAAGAATTTGACGTATATAAAGAGTATATTACGGATGCTCTAACATCTTTATAGAGAGATATTAAGATCAACAAGTCAACCTAAGAAATAGAGAAAAAGCTATTTCTAACTTTCTCCCAAAATTCACATTGGTGCATGATGAGACGTTGCAAACTCTTAAATTGTGGAAAGAGAAAATCTCCGTTTGTGATTATTTTTGCACTAGACTTTTGCTTTCTACTTTGTCCTGACAAAATAAAATTAAATTAAAAAGAAGAGAAAATAATATATAATCTAATATTTTTATATTAACTTATTATTTCAATTAATTTATTATTATTTTATTTATCATATTTTCTATTTAAAAGTCTATTGTATAAAATATTTTTTAATATAATAATACTATATCAGTTAGAACAATAAATTGATATAAAAGTTTTAGGTTATAAAACATTAGTCAAAGAAAAATATACCTAATTTTCTCAATTTAAAATTAGATAATGAAGTATTTCAAATTTTAATTTTTATTCAATTAAATATCTGAGAAAAAAAATTCTTTTTATATTTAAATGTAGAATTTAAACCAACCGTCCCTAAATGAGTGCAATGATAATTTTTTTTCTCAAATGAAAAAGAAAAATAAGAAAGAGAGAAGGAAAGAAATACGTCTCTAGAGAAGGAAAGAAATACGTCTCTACCCAATGGCATATGCAATGACGAACTGAAGATGAAAGGTTCAGTGATATCAATGTCACTTTCTTTGTTCAATATATTTGTCAATTTGCAAGGTCACATATTTTTCTGGGTCACTTTATTTGTTATTTATTTCATCTTAGATATAAATTACTATTTATGGATGAAGTAAAAGAAGAAGACTTAAACTCTATGTAATCCTCTTCTCAAACAATACCTACAACTCCTACCACCATAAACCTTGCTCCACCTCCTACTTCTTTTTTTTTTTTTTTTGGATAATAAAAAATTTTATTAATCTTTTAAATGCGGAAAGAGAGTAAAATTTCATTTAAAATATTATAATTAAATTAATATGATATTAAATTTCACTAATTAAAAATGAGAAATACTAAAATGATTAAGGTGGTATTTTAAATTTATATATCTATAAACTTTATAAAAAATATAATCTAATTTACGAAAAAATATAAAAAGATTGTATTTTTTATTAAAGAGCCTTTTTTTGTAATTAAGAAATTATTTTTCTTTTTCATAAAATTGTTGTTTTGCAAAAAATAAGTCATATTTTTTCATAAAATTAAAAATTTTTTCGTAACTAAAAAAATTACCAAAAAATAGTTTAATTTACAAAAAAATATGAATAAAATTATTATTTTTCATAAAAAATAATTTCTTTTTCTCAAACAAAATAGGTTTATTTGTTTAAAAATAAAGTAACTATAGAAAACACCAATGAGGAAAACATGAAATAGAACTGCCAACTACCCACCTCCTACTTTCTGACGCTCAACTAGTAATAAAATTGATTTCTTTATGAACTAGGTTGTTTACCTGATTCCTAGAAAATCCAAGACACTATGATGCTTTTATTAAGGCAAAGAATTCATGGACCAACGGTATAAAAATCCTCATTAGACATACTCCTAAGGCTGTAAAGGAATATGTCTCAATCTTCAAGATTTGATCAATGAGCTGGAAAGGTTACTGGAGTAGAACAATTTATTGCTTTAGAAATTTCACTAGAATTTCTTTAGCAATGGATTTCACAAGGATAAACTCACACTCATTTTGGAGCAATACGCCTTGGTTATACTTACCATGGACGTAAAGGACTTTTAGTTTCTGCCATAATTGCTCTGTTAGATACATGGTATCTATAATACTAAGGTGCAGTCATTAGGACAATAGAAAGTAGTCTGAATGCTGGAACTATACTATTTACCTTACTTCTAAATTTCAACTTATCATTAGAAGATCCTTATGTGCTTTCTGCCTTCAAGGTACAAATTCAGATCATGGGTGCTCCACAAATAGCTGATGCTACTGCTACTCTTCATTACCAGCTCATTTATAGAATTCAGAACCATCCCCCTTAATTTGAGTCTACCATATTCTAATGAAGTTGTTCATATCATTTTCAATTTCCATTATGCTTCTACTTGCATTCATATTCCAAGACAGATTCCTAAATCCGAATTTTTGAAGCTTCCTCTAAAAAAATGGGTGGTAATTATGAAAAGTTTCATGAAAACACTCAATCCATCCAGTCTACACAATCTATCTTTGTTACAAGAGAAAAGATAAGTCTGTAGAAATCATTTTTGACAAAAGCTCAAAATCATAACTGATTTCTTCATCCTTTGTCTTCCTAATACAATTCATGATCACACCTTAGAAAATTGAAGACCACGTTCTAGTCAAAGCTTTGGACAACAAAGGACGACCCATTTATGCATTCAATAACAATAATCATTCTTATAGGGACAAATGTGATTGCGATGATTATTATTGGTCAACTTTGGAAGATGGTGATCCTTCTATTTCCACCTTGGGAGAATTTTCAAGAAAATTTGATTACTTAGTCTCTTATGACTATGTTCCTCCCTCACCTATTGGTTAAACAAAAACATCTCTTCCTCCAGATGAAGAAGATTGGCCGCAACCACCCCAGCCACCTCCGAAAAGACCTTTTCCTTTTTATAAGCAAGCCCTTAAACAACACTCTAAATAAAAATCACTTTCTAGTCCTCCATCTGCATGTATATACCAACCTTTTGCCACTTCATATGAAAATGAATTTCTAGACCTTGTTGATTTAAAAAAACCCCTAAACAAATGTTCGCACTTCTCCCTACATAAAAAAATCCTTTAGGTGTAAATGTAGAAGGAATGCCTTTCACCGTTAGCCCTATTGAAGCAGTGCTCAATTGGTAATCTAAAAATGCTCAAGCACAAAGTCTAGTATTAAAGAAAATTGAAATCAAAGATGGACCATATTACTGTTGGTTGTAAAATTCCCACATCGGGAATTTGAGGAAAAAATGGGAGGAGTCTTTAATTATAAATAGACTCCTCCTCCCTTTAGTTTTTCTTATCTCAAAATTGCATCATCTCCTATATTTAGGCAATTTTATTCTCTCTTTCTCTTTTGTAATATTTCTTTAATTAGTGAAATATTATTTTAGTAGTGTTTGAGGACGTAGGCAAAATTGGCCGAATCTCGTTAAATTTCTGATATTCTCTTTAAATTATTTTATGTCTATTTAATAGCTATTGTTAAGTATAGTTGTTGTAAATTATTATGCTATTAAAATTACTTATCTTAGTAAAATTCTGTCTAAGGAGTGTGGTTTTTAAGTGGGACCATTGTGACCCCATCATTCTTTCTTGGGAATTTATTTTAGGGTGATTTTTAGTACAATCGTTTTTACTCTAGTCACCTGGATAATAGTTCTCAAGGTGAATTTTTGTTATTATTGGTGAAAATTACCCTGAATTCCACAACAATTGGTAACAGGGCTCTTGGTTTATTTTAGTATGCTCTATAGTTGCGGCTTAGGTTGATCTTCCACATCAGAAAAAAATTTCTTGAGCTAATTGGCATTCCGCATTGACAGCTATTAAATAGAATGAGCAACAGAAATGGCAGACAGTACAAAAGTATCCACATCTTCATCATCGTCAATTTTGGCAAGAACTACTATAACAAATGCCAGATTTGCAGTGGAGTTTTTTACGGCATCGGTCATTTCAACATGTGGCAAAGTGAGGTTTTATATACCCTTTTTCAATAGGGTCTAGATATTGCCATTGAAAGAGAGAAACCATATGATGTTGAGGAGAAAGAATGGAAGATGATCAATAGATTAGCATGTGGTACTATTCGATCGTATCTTTCTAGAGAGCAGAAGTATGCATTTTCTAAAGAAACTTCTACAAGTAAATTATGGAAGGCACTGGAGGAGAAATTATTAAAGAAAAGTAGTCAAAACAAGCTCTATATGAAAAAAAGATTGTTTTGTTTCAACTATGTTTCAGGTACCACTATGAATGATCACATTACTAACTTTAATCAGCTGGTGACTGATTTGATGAATATGGACATGACTTTTAATAATGAAGATCTGGCTCTGATGTTGGTGGGATCGCTTCCTGTTGAGTTTGAGTACCTTGAAACTACTCTACTTCATAGGAAGGTTGCTGTGTCTCTCAGTGAAGTAACTGCTACCTTGTATAGTTACGAATTGAGAAAGAAAGAAAAGCAAGAAAATACAAGTGTAAAAGCAGAAGCTCTTGTTGTTAGAGGCTATTGAAAGAGCCAGAATAAAGGAAGGAGAGGGAGATCAAAGTCGAAATCCAAACTGAACAAAGATGAATGTGTCTTTTGTTGAGAAAAGGGGCACTGGAAGAAAGATTGTCCCAAACTAAAGAATAAAGGCAAACTTGAAAAGGGAAAGGCTGTCTCAGAGTCAAATGTAGCTGAGTGTGATGATGCAGATTCAGACTTCTCATTTGCTGCTACACCATCAACCAGCTATTCAAGTTCATGTTTACTAAATTCGGCTTATAGCCACCATATCACCCCCAATAAAGAATGGTTCTTTGATTTTAAAGAACTAAAAGGTGGAGTTGTCTACACAGTAAATAATTCCCCTCTTGACACACATGGGATTGGTTTAATTCGCTTGAGAAATCAGGATGGATCAATCAGAACCTTAATAGGTGTTCATTATGTGCCGGATTTGATGAGAAATGTCATATCTAGGGGAACCTTAGAGTCAAAAGGTTTCGAAGTAAAGGCAAAAGATGGGATAATGAGGATCATCTCTGGAGCACTTGTGATAATGAAGGGAATTTGAAAAAGAAACAATGTGTATTACTTTTTGGGTAGTACAATTATTGGGACATCAACAACAACTTCTACTAATGATCAGGAGTCAAAAGCAATCAGGTTATAGCATATGCGTTTGGGGCATTGATAACTCTATATTTTTAGAGTTATTTTATTTGTTTAAACTTAAATTTTAGCTCAGTTTTCGAAAATGCAATAATATTACTACTTATTTTTAGAAATAAATAGTTATACAATTTATAAATAAATTATAATATATTTTTAATATTTTTATTTTATTTTTGCATATCAAAATGATGTTATAATGATACAGTAATATCATGACTCAAGCGATGATGTCATTTTATAAATGATACAGACAATGATGTCATTTTATAAATGATGTAAGCAATGATGTCATGAAATTAATGATGCAAGAGATGATGTCATGAAAATAATGATGTAATCAATGATGCAATAATGTTGAATGAAGATGGAATTTGCCTATAAATAGGCATTACCTCCCTTCTCCAAAATCACAACTAAAAGTAGCAAAAAAATAGATGTAGAGAGAGTTACAAATATTTTCTTAGAGTAGATTTCTTTTATTATTATTTTGATCAAGAAGAGGAGTTTTTGGAACTCGAGTTCATCAAAGATTGTATCTCAAAATAAGTTTTTCCTAAACTTTATTCTTAAATTTAATTATAAGTTGTTATTATGATTGTTATTTTGATTGTTAATTTAATTATTTCTTGCTGTTATTATGTTTGTTATTTTGATTATTATCGTTTCTCATAAACACCAAAAACTTGTTGCGCGATTTCTGCAAGTGTACAGGTCGTGCTAAGTAATAGTGTGTGAATAAAGTGTCAAATCCTCAGGGAAGGTTGACAAGTACTAATTTTATGATTACTCTATTATTTAGAAAATCAATTATGAGAATTCGTATTTTAAGCTAAAGTAAAATTCAAGTAAATAAATGATGATAATATGAAATAAGATTAAAGGCCTAGGATTTAGAATTCATCAATTGATTAATTATCATTACTTTATACTTTTTTTTAGATTATATTATTTTTGCTGGAATTAATGATTAGATTTCCCTAAATTATATGATGTTCTCTCTTAAGATACAACATGTATGCTCATATTAACCTTATGTCTACTCTCGTGATCATAAGCAATTAACACAAACCCATTAAGTTTTATGGAAATCTTTTAACAATCACAAAGGAGTATTCTTATCTCCAAGCAATACATTCCCTAGGTCAATTATCCTAATAAAATAGTATTGTATTTCCACTCTCGTTACTTCATACAATATCTTAAATCATGCAATTAATGGTCAGTTAATTACAAGCATTAAGTTCTAAGATAAAAGATTAATTCCAACAATCAACCCAATCAATTAAATATAAATAATCACATGCAAAACAAAAGATTACATCTAAATCCTAGAAAAATAAATTTAGCTATTCATAATTGAGAAGGAAGAAATAATTAAATTAACAATCAAAATAACAAACATAATAACAATAAGAAATAATTAAATTAATAATCAAAATAACAAACATAATAACAACAAGAAATAATTAAATTAACAATCAAAATAACAAACATAATAACAACTTATAATTAAATTTAAGAATAAAGTTTAGGAAGAACTTGTTTTGAGATATAATATTTGATGAACTCGAGCTCCAAAAACTCCTCTTCTTGATCAAAATAATAATAAAAGAAATCTACTCTAAGAAAATATTTGTAACTCTCTCTACATCTATTTTTTTTGCTACTTTAAGTTGTGATTTTGGAGAAGGGAGGTAATGCCTATTTATAGGCAAATTCTATCTTCATTTTCAACATTATTGCACATTGATTACATCATTATTTTCATGACATCATCTCTTGCATCATTAATTTCATAATATCATTGCTTACATCATTTACAAAATGACATCATTGTCTGCATCATTTATAAAATGACATCATCGCCTGAGTCATGATATTACTGCATTATTATGACATCATTTTGATATGCAAAAATAAAATAAAAATATATTATAATTTCTTTATAAGTTGTATAACTATTTATTTCTAAAAATAAGTAATAATATTATTGCATTTTCGAGAACTGAGCTAAAATTTAAGTTTAAATAAATAAAATAACTCTAAAAATATAGAGTTATCACACCCCTAAACTTAAGTTTTTGCTTGTCCTCAAGCAAAAGAAAATTCAAAAACTAAACTAGTCCACTTTCGTAGGAAATTACGATTGCATTTAGCGTATGCAACAAGCCTTTAAACCCCTAGGTGTCCTGTAGAGGACGAGTTATAGTCTCATGAGAGTTTCTAGTGGTGATACTCACAAACACTTATAAAACTCTAAACTTTCAAATATTTATTTAAAAAAGAAAATTTAATCCTCTCATGCTTGTTTTGAATGATTTTTCAAAGGTCTCAAGAAATTAATATTTATAAACAACATATCAATAGTATTGCAAGTCATGCTTCTATCTTAGGTTCAAAACAATCCTCATCTTAATCATGCTTGAATAATCGTGCATTAAATCAACTGCAAAAATATTGTTGCACTTCAGATAGGCATATACACACTAATGTCTTTAAATGCCTCTATCAAAAGATATAAAATAGATGTACAAATCTCATAAGCATATTAAAGCAAACAATCTCCACTAATGGAATCGACAAATCAAGAAAGATCAATAGGTCTTGACTAGGCTTGTAATGGGGCTAACACAAGGTATTTTGGCCAAACAAAGAACAGGTTAAATGAACAAAAGTAAAATAATTATGCCAAGTTTACAAAATCAATAGCTTCAAATAAAGGGATTACATTAATGAAGGATCCCTTTCATCTTAAGTACTATTCTTTTTCAATGTTTTCTTCTTTTAAGCCAACCTCTTCTTTTTTTTTTTTTTTTCCGCCAACAACATTATTCTAAAGATAAGCAAGAATTACTAACTTTTATTTATTCAATTTTCTTGTTTTCCCCCAAACTTATTTTAAGCAGAAGGTAGTCTTTTACAATGAATAATACTTTCAGTTATTAGAGATCCTTATTTATTTTTTTTTTAAAACTGAAATAATTCCCTTTTCTTCATGAAAATGTAAACTTGACAAAATTATCTCACAAATAGGATGAAGGATAACAATTAAGGTTAATTAACAAAGAAAAGAAGGCTAAAATTAACGAGGCACAAATGGGTAAACTAGGAAAAAAAATTAAAATAAGGTGGATATAAGTAATAGGCTAAACAAACAATGCCTAAATCATATCTCTCTTTCAAAATTAATTCAAAATTTCACCTCAAAAGTTTGCAAAAACATGTTCTAAGATAGGTGAGGCAAATGAAGATAAAAAATGTGTAGAATCCCTCTCTAAGTAAGCATACACAAATTCAATGCAATCAATATAATGCAAAGCAAAACAAAACATAATCTTAATAAAAGTTAATTTCTTACCCCAAAATAGTTGTTTGACCAGAAATACTTTAATAAATTATTTATAAATACCAATTATAATCAATCATTAGCCTTTCATCAAATTATTTAATATAAGCATATTTTATAAAAAAAAAATTAAATTTATTCATCAAAACACAAAAGAAATGACTAAAATAAAAAACAAACTAAACCTCCCCCAAACTTGCAATTGACATTGTCCTCAATGTCAAAGAAATAAATCAAAAGAAGAAATACTCCCTCTTGTAGAAAATTGGATTTCAAATTATAAGTAGGGTGTGCATTCGATCTCTTTGTTTCCTATAAAATATCATGAAACAACTAAAAGCAAGTATGAGAAATTAATCACAGAAAACATCAAAATATTTTTTTTTGGATATAATTTTTTTTATTTTGGAAACTAGAAAAAAAAATAAATAAATAAAGAAGTTAGAAATTTGGGTTGCCTCTCAAAAGCGCTTAATTTATAGTCTTTAGCTAGACTTTCTCAGAATTTTGATCACGTGGCCTCTTTTAAGGAGTAAACCATCCCTTGTTCCACCAAATCTCCACTGAAATAAGGTTTAAGGCATTGTCCATTTACTTTGAATGTTTCTCCCGCATTGTTTTGTAGCTCCACAGCTCCATGATGATGTACCTTCACTACTTGAAACGGTCCTGACCATCTCGATTTCAACTTCCCTGGAAAAAGTTTCAAACGTGAGTTAAAAAGCAATACCTGTTGGCCTTCCTCAAAGTGCCTCTTACGGATGTGTTTGTTATGCCAACGTTTGGTGCGCTCTTTATAAATCTTGGCATCTTCATAAGCTTCCAGTCGTATCTCTTCAAGCTCACTCAATTGAAGTAACCTCTTGCGACCAGCAGCTTCCACATCCATATTCAACTTTCTTATTGCCCAGTAAGCTTTATGTTCGAGCTCCACAGGTAAGTGACATGCTTTACCAAAGACAAGTCGGTATGGAGACATACCAATTAGGGTCTTGAAAGAAGTTCTATATGCCCACAGAGCATCATCCAATTTGAGTGCCCAATCCTAGAAATTTGGAGTTTCAAATGGGGTAAATGGCTAACTCTTTTAATGCAAGACCTCAAGGTACATTGCCTAGCAAAAATGAAATTAATCCTAGAGAACAATGCAAGGCAATTACTTTAAGAAGTGGCAAACAACTTGAAGAAATGGTATTGAAGAAAACAAATGAATATAGTGGTGAAGTTTCAAAAGAAGATACCCCAACGAATCAAGCTGAAGAAGAAAAAGGAGAGGAGGTATCTAAACCTTCACAAGTCAAGGCTTATGCACCACCCATTCCTTATCCTTAAAGACTGAAGCAGCAGAAGTTAGACAAATAATATGAGAAGTTTCTAGAAATTTTTAAGCAACTTCTCATAAACATACCGTTTGCTGAAGCCTTGGCACAAATGCCATCCTATATGAAGTTCCTTAAAGATTTATTGTCTAACAAGAGGAAGATTGAGGAGCATGTTGTGGTAGCACTTACTGAGAAGTGCAGTGCAATTATTCAGAACAAACTTCCATAAAAGCTCAAAGATCCAGGTAACTTTTCTATCCTTTGTCTAATTGGTACCACTGAATTTAAAAAGGCTTTATGTGATTTAGGAGCTAGTGTTAGTCTTATGCCTTTATCTGTTTGTAAGACACTAGGGTTGCGTGAGCTAATCCCAACCACAATGACCTTGCAATTAGCTGACCATTATGTTAAGTATCCAGTAGGTATCATTGACAATGTCTTATTAAAAATTGGTAAGTTTTATATACCTGTGGACTTTGTGGTATTGACCATGGATGAGGATGCTGAGATCCCGTTGATTCTTGGAAGACCATTTTTAGCAACAGCAAGAGCCTTAATTGATGTAAAACATGGCAAATTGACTTTAAGGGTAGGAGATGAGGAGATTGAGTTTGACATTGCTAAAGTAGAAAAATAACCTGCCATCATGGATTGTTGCTTTCAAATTGATGTCATTGATGAGGAAGTTCAAAAAGTCTTAGAGGAAAAGCATTTTGCAGACCCCCTAGAAACATGCTTGATTAATGGAGCAACTAGCAAGAATGAAAATCATGAGGATGCCACAATTGCTAGTCTTTTTGAGAGGAGCTCACCTATGCCTTTCTGTAGGAGACAACAGTTTGAAGAATTGGAAAAAGGTAAGTCACTTCCTCCACCATCAATTGAGCAAGCACCAGTTCTTGAGTTGAAACCACTTCCTGCACATCTCAGGTATGCATTTCTTAGTCACAATGATACTTTACCTGTGATTATGAATGCAAACTTGAATGATGTTCAACTTGAGAAAACATTGAGAATTTTGAGGGAAATTAAATCAACAGTAGGTTGGAATATTTCTGACATTAAAGGGATTAGTCCAACTATTTGCATGCATAGAATTTTGATGGAAAATAACCACAAACCTGTAATTGAACATCAATGTAGGTTATGAAAGAAGTAGTTAGGGTTGAGATTACTAAATTATTAGATGCAAGAATAATTTATCCCATTTCTGATAGCTCTTAGGTTAGTCCTGTGCATGTAATGCCTAAAAAAGATGGGATGACTGTTTTGAAAAATGATAATAATGAATTGATTCCCACTAGGACTGTAACAGGTTGGAGAATGTGCATTGACTATAGGAAACTGAATAATGCTACCAAAAAGGATCACTTTCCTTTACCTTTTATTGATCAAATGTTAGAAGAGCTTGCAGGTAATGCATATTTTTGCTTTCCAGATGGTTATTCAGGGTATTTTCAAATTCCTATTGCTCCTGAAGATCAGGAAAAGACCACTTTTACATGTTTCTAGGGTACTTTTGCATATAGAAGAATGCCCTTTGGTTTTTATAATGCCCTTGCTACTTTCAACGTCGCATGTTATCTATTTTTTCTGATTTTGTTAAGAAGTCCATGGAGGTCTTCATGGATGATTTTACTATGTATGGTTCTTCATTTGATGCATGCTTAGAAAACTTGAGAAAAGTTTTGCAACGTTGTGTTGAGTGCAATTTAGTGTTAAATTGGGAGAAGTGCCATTTTATGGTACAAGAGGAAATTGTTTTGGGGCATAAAATTTCTTAAGTAGGAATTGAGGTAGATAGGGCAAAGGTAGAGAATATTGAAAAATTGCCTCCACCTACCAATGTAAAAGGGATAAGAAGTTTTCTTGGCCATGCCGGTTTTTATCGTTGGTTTATCAAAGATTTTTCTAAAATTGCTAAGCCTCTCTGTGATTTGCTTAATAAAGATGCTACTTTTGATTTTAACCAAGAGTGCTTAAGTGCTTTTGATAGGTTAAAGAAAGCTTTGATTTCAGCTCCCATTATTGCATCGCTCGATTGGAGTTTGCCATTTGAAATCATGTGCGATGCAAGTGACTTTGCAATTGGAGCTGTCTTAGGCCAAAGAAAGAACAAAAACGTACATGTGATACTCTACACCAGCAAGATCTTAAATGATGCACAGAAAAATTATGCAACTACTAAAAAGGAGATGTTGGCAATGATAGTGGCGATAGAAAAATTTCGCTCCTACTTGGTTAGGTCAAAAGTTATAGTCTTTACAGACCATGCAGCAATTAGGTACCTAATGTCCAAGAAAGATGCCTAACCCAGATTGATCAGATGGGTACTTTTGCTTGAAGAGTTTGACTTAGAAATCAAGGACAAGAAAGGAGTGGAGAATGTGGTTGCAGGCCATTTGTCTAGATTGGAACGAGAGCGAACAACTGAAGATGATGAGCCCGTCAATGATTATTTTCCAGAGGAGCAGTTATGGGTAGTGAAGGGATCAACTCCATTGTTTGTTGATTTTATCAGTTACTTGGTGAGTGGAATCATTCCTAGTGATTTTTCTTATCATCAGAAAAAGAAATTTTTTATAGATATCAAGTATTATTTCTGGGATGAACCATTACTTTTCATGTATTATGGAGATGGGATGATCAGAAGATGTGTGCCAGAGGAGGAAATTCCAAGCATTTTGGAGCATTATCACTCTAAGGAAAGTGGAGGGCACGCAAGCACAGATAAGACAGTTACAAAGGTATGGCAATATGGTTTTTATTGGCCTTCTATGTATAAGGATGCTAGAAACTTTGTGATGTCTTGTGATCGTTGCCAAAGAACAGGGAACACAACTAGAAAGCAAGATATGCCGCTTAATGGGATTTTAGAGGTTAAAATATTCGATGTTTAGGGGATTGATTTCATGGGGCCATTCCCTTCATCCCTAAACAATCGATATATTTTGGTAGCAGTCGACTATGTGTTGAAGTGGGTTAAAGCAATTGCAAGTGCTACCAATGATTCTAGAGTTGTGCTGAGGTTTATTAAGAAGAATATTTTTTCTCGATTTGGTGTTTCGAGAGCCATTATCAGTAATGGAGGCTCCCATTTTTGTAACGGGGCTTTTGATGCTTTGTTAAAGAAAAGTGGAGTCAACCATAGAGTAGCCACTCCGTGTCATCCTCAGACGAGTGGTCAGGTGGAAATTTCAAATAGAGAATTGAAAAATATTTTAGAAAAGACAATGAATAACTCTAGGAAGGATTGGGCACTCAAATTGGATGATGCTCTGTGGGCGTATAGGACTACTTTCAAGACCCCAATCGGTATGTCTCCATACCGACTTATCTTTGGTAAAGCATGTCACTTACCTGTGGAGCTCGAACATAAAGCTTACTAGGCAATAAGAAAGTTGAATATGGATATGGAAGCTACTGGTCGCAAGAGGTTACTTCAATTGAGTGAGCTTGAAGAGATACAACTAGAAGCTTATGAAAATGCTAAGATTTATAAAGAGCGCACCAAACGTTGGCATAACAAACACATCCGTAAGAGGCACTTCGAGGAAGGCCAACAGGTATTGCTTTTTAACTCACATTTGAAACTTTTTCCAGGGAAGTTGAAATCGAGATGGTCAGGACCGTTTCAAGTAGTGAAGGTACATCATCATGGAGCTGTGGAGCTACAAAACAATGCGGGAGAAACATTCAAAGTAAATGGACAACGCCTTAAACCTTATTTCAGTGGAGATTTGGTGGAACAAGGGATGGTTTACTCCTTAAAAGAGGCCACGTGATCAAAATTCTGAGAAAGTCTAGCTAAAGACTATAAATTAAGCGCTTTTGAGAGGCAACCCAAATTTCTAACTTATTTATTTATTTATTTATTTATTTTCTAGTTTCCAAAATAAAAAAAAATTATATTCAAAAAAAAATATTTTGATGTTTTTTGTGATTAATTTCTCATACTTGCTTTTAGTTGTTTCATGATGTTTTATAGGAAACAAAGAGATCGAATGCACACCCTGCTTACAATTTGAAATCCAATTTTCTACAAGAGGGAGTATTTCTTCTTTTGATTTATTTCTTTGACATTGAGGACAATGTAAATTGCAAGTTTGGGGGAGGTTTAGTTTGTTTTTTATTTTAGTCATTTCTTTTGTGTTTTGATGAATAAATTTAATTTTTTTATAAAATATACTTATATTAAATAATTTGATGAAAGACCAATAATTGATTATAATTGGTATTTATAGACAATTTATTAAAGTATTTCAGGTCAAACAACTATTTTGGGGTAAGAAATTAACTTTTATTAAGATTATGTTTTGTTTTGCTTTGCATTATATTGATTGCATTGAATTTGTATATGCTTACTTAGAGAGGGCTTCTATACATTTTTTATCTTCATTTGCCTCACCTATCTTAGAATATGTTTTTGCAAACTTTTGAGGTAAAATTTTGAATTCATTTTGAAAGAGAGATATCATTTAGGCATTGTTTGTTTAGCCTATTACTTATATCCACCCTTATTTTAATTTTTTTCCCTAATTTACCCATTTGTGCCTTGTTAATTTTAGCCTTCTTTTCTTTGTTAATTAACCTTAATTATTATCCTTCACCCTGTTTGTAAGATAATTTTGTCAAGTTTACATTTTAATGAAGAAAAGGGAATTATTACAGTTTTTTAAAAAAAAATAAGGATCTCTAATAACTGAGAGTATTATTCATTGTAAAAGATTACCTTCTACTTAAAATAAGTTTGAGGGAAAGCAAGAAAATTGAATAAATAAAAGTTAGTAATTCTTGCTTATCTTTAGAATAATGTTGTTGGTGAAAAAAAAAAAAAGAGGTTGGCTTAAAAGAAGAAAACATTAAAAAAGAACAGTGTTTAAGATGAAAGGGATCCTTCATTAATATAATCCCTTTATTTGAAGCTATTGATTTTGTAAACTTAGCATAATTATTTTACTTTTGTTCATTTAACCTGTTCTTTGTTTAGCCAAAATACATTGTGTTAGCCCCATTACAAGCCTAGTCAAGACCTATTGATCTCTCTTGATTTGTGGATTCCATTAGTGGAGACTGTTTGCTTTAACATGCTTTTGAGATTTGTACATCTATTTTATATCTTTTGATAGAGGCATTTAAAGATATTAGTGTGTATATGCCTATCTGAAGTGCAACAATATCTTTGCAGTTGATTTAATGCATAGTTATTCAAGCATGATTAAGATGAGGATTGTTTTGAACCTAAGATAGAAGCATGACTTGCAATACTATTGATATGTTGTTTATAAATATTAATTTCTTGAGACCTTTGAAAAATCATTTAAAATAAGCATGAGAGGATTAAATTTTCTTTTTGAAATAAATATTTGAAAGTTTAGAGTTTTATAAGTGTTTGTGGGTATCACCACTGGAAACTCTCACGAGACTATAACTCGTCCTCTACAAGACACCTAGGGGTTTAAAGGCTTGTTGCATGCGCTAAATGCAATCGTAATTTCCTATGAAAGTGGACTAGTTTAGTTTTTGAATTTTCTTTTGCTTGAGGATAAGCAAAAACTTAAGTTTGGGGGTATGATAACTCTATATTTTTAGAGTTATTTTATCTGTTTAAACTTAAATTTTAGCTCAGTTCTCGAAAATGCAATGATATTATTACTTATTTTTAGAAATAAATAGTTATACAATTTATAAATAAATTATAATATATTTTTAATATTTTTATTTTATTTTTGTAGATCAAAATGATATCATAATGATCATGACTCAGGCGATGATGTCATTTTATAAATGATGCAGACAATGATGTCATTTTATAAATGATGTAAGCAATGATGTCATAAAATTAATGATGCAAGAGATGATATCATGAAAATAATGATGTAATCAATGATGCAATAATGTTGAAAATGAAGATGGAATTTGCCTATAAATAGGCATTACCTCCCTTCTCCAAAATCACAACTAAAAGTAGCAAAAAAATAGATGTAGAGAGAGTTACAAATATTTTTTTAGAGTAGATTTCTTTTATTATTATTTTGATCAAAAAGAGGAGTTTTTAGAGCTCGAGTTCATCAAAGTTTGTATCTCAAAATAAGATCTTCCTAAACTTTATTCTTGAATTTAGTTATAAGTTGTTATTATGTTTGTTATTTTGATTGTTAATTTAATTATTTGTTGTTGTTATTATGTTTGTTATTTTGATTATTAATTTAATTATTTCTTATTGTTATTATGTTTGTTATTTTGATTGTTAATTTAATTATTTCTTCCTTCTCAATTATAAATAGCTAAATTTATTTTTCTAGGATTTAGATGTAATCTTTTGATTTGCATATGATTATTTATATTTAATTGATTGGGTTAATAGTTGGAATTAATCTTTTATCTTAGAACTTAATGTTTGTAATTAACTGGCCATTAATTGTATAATTTAAGATATTGTGTGAAGCAGTGAAAGTGGAAATACAATATTATTTCATTAGGATAATTGACCTAGGGAATGTATTGCTTAGAGATAAGAATACTCCTTTGTGATTGTTAAAGGATTTCCATAAAGCTTAATGGGTTTGTGTTAATTGCTTATGATCATGAGAGTAGACATAAGGTTAATATGAGCACACATGTTGTATCTTAAGAGAGAACATCATATAATTTAGGAAAATCTAATCATTAATTCCAGCAAAAATAATCCAATCTAAAAAAAATATAACGTAATCATAGGTAATCAATTGATGAATTCTAAATCCTAGACCTTTAATCTTATTTTATATTATCGCCATTTATTTACTTGAATTTTACTTTAGCTTAAAATACAAATTCTCATAATTGATTTTCTAAATAATAGAGTAATAATAAAATTAGTACTTGTCAACCCTTCCCTGAGGATTCAACACTCTATTTACACACTATTACTTAGCACGACCTGTACACTTGCAGAAATCGCACAACAAGCATGCTGGAGAAAAGTCCTTGAAATTGCTGATAGATTAAAGATTATTGAAAGGTGCATGGGCTTGCAAATTGGATTTTTGTGAGCATTGCATCAAAGGGAAAAAGACAATAGTGAAATTTGGAACAGTAATTCATGATACTGAGGGTATTTTGGATTATGTTCATTCAGATGTATGGGGGCCTTCCAAGATAACTTCTTTGGGAGAAAAACACTATTACGTTACCTTTGTTGATGATTTTTCTCGAAGAGTTTGGGTGTATATGATGAAGATGAAGGATGAGGTGTTGGGAATTTTCCTTATGTGGAAAAAGATGGTGGAGATTCAAATAGATAGAAAAGTCAAATGTCTTCATACAAATAATGGTCGAGAGTTCAAAAATGATCCATTTTTGAAAGTCTATGAAGATAAAGGTATTGTCAAGCACTTCACCGTTTAAATTATACACCATAATGGAATGGGGTGGCAGAGCATATGAACCATACATTGCTAAAGAAGGTTTGGTGTATGTTGTCCAATGCTGGGTTGGGCAAAGAATTTTGGGCTAAGGCTTTGGTATATGCTTGTCACCTTGTCAACCGTTTACCATCAACTACTATTGGTGGTAAGATACCATTGGAGAAATGGTTTGGAAAACCTGCTACAGATTATGATTTCTGACATGTGTTTGGTTCCACTGTATGTTAACATATTAAGGAGTCAAAGCTAGATCTAAGAGCAAAGAAGACAATCTTTATGGGGATCACCTCTGGTGTAAAAGGCTATCGTCTTTGGTGTCTATAGAAAAAGAAAGTAATCTTCAGCAGGGATGTTACCTTTGAAGAATCTACCATGCTGAGAAAGTTGACTTCTGAAAAGATGAAATAGACAGTTGGTACTCCCAAACATGTGGAGTTTGATGGTAATAGAATTGTCCTAGCTAATAAAGAAACTGATGATGACTCTCCTATGGTAGAAGAAGAGTCCAATGAAGAAGAGGTTCAAACCCAAGAACCTCCACAGCAACATATACCAATTACACTTAGTAAGCCAAAAAGGAACATAAAGAAACCTGCTCATCTTAAAGATATGGTGACTTATGCATCCCAAATTGAAAATGATGAAGTTTCTACCACTTATAGAGAACCTGTATAGAGCTTTGAAGTAGAAAAGTGGAAGAAGGCTATGGAAGAAGAGATGCAATCCCTTGAGAAAAATTAGAAATGTAAGCTAGCAAGTCTGCCTAAGGGAAAGAAAGTAATTGGTTGCAAATGGGTTTATGCAAAGAAAGAGGGATTTTCTAACAAGAATGATACTTGCTACAAGGCAAGATTGGTAGCTACGGGCTATACAGAGACAGAGGGAATTGATTATAATGAAGTGTTTTCTCTAGTTGTAAAACAATCCTCCATCAGAATTCTATTGGCTTTGGTAGCACAAATGGATTTGGAACTAGTTCAGATGGATGTAAAAACTGCATTTTTACATAGAGACTTGGATGAGGAAATCTACATGAGTCAGCTTGAAGGATTTAAGGTTGCTAGAAAAGAGAATATGGTTTGCAGATTAAACAAATCTTTGTACGAATTGAAGCAATCTCCAAGGCAGTGGTACAAACGATTTGATAAGTTTATGATAAGGCAGAAGTACACAAGAAGCAAATATGATCACTATGTATATTTGCACAAGCTACAAGATGGATCCTTTATCTATCTTCTCCTTTATGTCGATGATATGTTGATAGCTTCAAAGACTAAAGGAGAGATTGAGAAGTTAAAGGCTCAGATAAATCAGGAGTTTGAGATGAAAGATTTGGGTGAGGCCAAGAAGATTCTCGGCATGGAAATATCTAAAGATAGGAAATTAGGGAGGCTTTGTTTGTCTCAGAAAGAATATCCAAGGAAGGTACTAAAATGTTTTGGCATGAATGAGAAGTCAAAACCAATTAGTACACCACTTGCTCCTCATTTCAAGCTTAGTGCATCCATGTCTCCAAAGAATGATGCAGAACAGGAATACATGTCAAAAGTACCGTATACAAGTGTTGTTGGTAGCTTGATGTATGCAATGGTGTGTATGAGTGTGAAACCTCAAATTTGCATTCTTATGATCCGGCTGCAGCTTGACACCTACTAAGAATAGTGCGCTACGCATATGGCGGTCCCGCTAGCCGGTTAACAGGCAGGGGTCAAGGAAGCAGTGCCCCGTTGAAAAATAAAATTCCTGAATCTTTCACCTTCAGTCAACTGCTTTTCAATTATGAACTCATAGAATCAAACCGAGCTTGAATCAGAACTGAAACAAACCAGAAACGGACGAAAAAGTAGAAAACGGGTCGAACCAGCAGTCAACGCGCATGCAGCATGGCACCTCTCTGGGCGGCATACCAAATGTGTGCCCTATAGGCGGCATGAAATCCGTGCCGATGGTATGGGCGGCACACCCATTATGCCGCCCAGCCGACCGGTATGCTACGGGTGCCACCCATGCCACCGGCAAGCTGTCAGTGCCGCTCCCGGTGCCGCCGGCACCCTCTTCAGCAGCTCTATAAATAGAGCCTCCTTCTAGCTCATTTGGGGGGGAATTCCATTGCAAAAATCCTCCTATATTGCTCTACTTATTGTGCTTAAGTTCTGCTTGAAATTTGATATAAAAGTTGTGGTTTCAATTTCTTTTTAATTTACATTCATTACGCTATTTTGCTAACCTTTTGCTATTAAGGTTCAACTTCAAGGTCCTAAATCCAAAGCGGAGCTTAGATCCAGAGTTAAGCTCACCCCGTTCATCTAAAAATCAAGGAAAGCAAATGTATAATCTTCTTTCTATTTTCAAAATTCTAAACTCAGGTCTAAAATTCTCTTTAGGTCTAAAATAGAAAAGATCTAAAATTTATTAATTTAAGAATCAGAATTAAATTAATAAAAAAACCAACTCTTTTCTAGAACCTCTCCTTCACAAGAAGGAAGAACTACGTGGGGTTTGATTCCTATTCAATAGGATACGCAGGCTGCCATTCTAAAATGCATCAACTCCAAAATCTTTTGTAATAACATTTTTTCCCTTTTACTTTGATTTATTTGTATTAATGTTTTATTTTTGAATTCTGTCTTAACCTAGTTGAGGAATGTGTGCTTTTCCTAGTATCCATAAAGGCTAGAGGAAAGATCCTCTTATTTCATTCGTCTTGATCTTGTAATAATTAAGTAAGATTTATTATTTCACTTATTTATTGCCATTTCATTTCATTTTATCATATATATCTGTTTCATGCCTCATTATAATCCTATTCATGCATACACCAAAATTCCTTTTTTTAAGAGTTATTTTGCGATTTTTAGCCAAACTGAAGAAAATTATATTTTCTCAATTGTGTAATTACCAAAACCTGATCCCCGAGCCCTCTTTGGTCACTCGTGGATTAGTGCTTTTCCAATGGGATAAAATCAAAATATTTTTGGAATCAATCAATTTAGGTTTTTTTAATTTTCCCAATTAAAATAAATAAATTGAAGTGGCAACTCACTTTCACAACATCAAAATCACAAAAAATCAATTTTCTGAACTCACAGCGAGTTCCAATCGTGAAGTTTCTCCCGAAGAGCATTTCGATTCCTCGGCGGATCAAACCGATGCTCGGGCGAGGCCTAACAACGAGGCTCGATATTTCACAGGCAATTAGAGTTGTGAGCAGGTATATGCATGATCCTAGAAAAGAGCATTGGCAAGCTATGAAATGGTTATGCAGTATATGCTGAACACCATAGATGTTGGTTTGGTATTTCAGCAGGACAAGCAAGAAGGTCAGTATGTAGTTAGGTATTGTGATTCTGACTATGCAGGTGATTTGGACAAGCGTTGATCAACTACTAGTTATGTGTTTACTTTTGCAAAGGCACCAGTTAGTTGGAAGTCCACTTTACAGTAAACAGTGGCTTTGTCTACTACAAAGGCAAAGTATATGGCAGTTACACAAGCTGTAAAGGAGGCAATTTGGCTTCAAGGGTTACTTGGTGAACTGGGAATAAAACAAAAGCACATCAAAGTGCATTGTGACAGTCAAAGTACTATTCATTTAGTAAAAAACTAGGTTTATCATGCAAGGATGAAGCACATTGATGTTCGATGTCACTTCATATAGGAGATTTTAGAAGAAGGTGGAGTTATAATCCAGAAGATTTGGACCACTGAGAATCCTGCTGATATGATGACAAAAGTAGTAACTGCGGTCAAGTTTAAACATTGTTTAGACTTGGTCAATATTATTAGATATTGAAAGATGAAATTTGCAAACACTACTAAAGTTTGAATTTATGAGAGAATTGTTTGGAATTTCCAAGGTGGAGATTTCTTGGTTGTAAAATTCCCACATCGAGAATTTGAGGAAAAAATGGGAGGAGTCTTTAGTTATAAATAGACTTCTCCTCCCTTTAGTTTTTCTTATCCCAAAATTGCCTCTTTTCCTATATTTAGGTAATTTTATTATCTCTTTCTCTTTTGTACTATTTTTTCAATTAGTGAAATATTATTTTGGTAGTGTCCAAGGACATAGCCAAAATTGGCTAAACCTCATTAAATTTCTGATGTTCTTTTTATGTTATTTTATGTCTATTTAATAGCTATTGTCAGGTATAGTTATTATAAATTATTGTGCTATTAAAATTACTTGTCTTAGTAAAATTCTGTCTAAGGAGTGTGGTTTTTAAGTGGGACCATTTTGACCCACCATTCTTTCCTGGAAATTTACTTTGGGGTGATTTTAGTACAATCGTTTTCACTCTAGTCACCTGGATAATAGTTCTTAAGGTAAATTTTTGTTATTATTGGTGGAAATTAACCCGAATTCCACAATAATTACACGTTAAGGTTCATAATTGGGATACTAGATTCTCAGGGCAAGAAAGAGACATACAAGTTCTTATTTTTAATATCCAATCTAAGATGGCGGCAAGAACTAATAAACTTTCTAATCTTCTAAAGCCAAATACTTTACTAGTTCTTATTACTAGAAGGAGAAGAAGGTTTGGAGCTGAAAGAATAGATAGAGGCATTTGAGAAAAATTTGAAAGACCAAAATAATCAAAAAGACCCATTTACTGCCCTAGACTTTTCTTAATATGTTTTGCCAACTCCAACACAAGATTTAGATAGTGTGATGAACTCTGCAAGAAAAAGACGAAAATGGTGAAATAACCTATGAAGCCTTCACAAGCCAAAACAAAATCCCTTTCTTCCTAAGATGACTCTGTGAGTGGGATAAAATCAAAAACTACCCCATAACCTAACCATCCTCAAACTAGTTAGTCAAACCTACATCCAAATCTTAAACAAAAGCTGTTGATGCCTTCTAAATTAACACTTCTTAAATATTTCATGATTAACCAAATTAAAGACTTTCTAGATACTTATATCAACCAGTCCCTTTCTCAAATCAACATGGCATCTAAAATTGAACCACAAACACATTTTGATTCTTCAAAATCATTAGATTCATAATCAACTTTTCTTTAAGTTCAAAAGAACCTCCACCAATTATTTATGGCTGAACTAGAATCATCTCATCATCACAACAATGAAACACCAACTGAGTCTACTCTATGTAGTATAGAATTCCTTACAAGGTAAATGAAAGAAAGTCCAATGGAGTCAGATTCTCCTTCATATTCAAAAATTCAATACAACTCAAGTTCATGGTTTATGGATGATGTTCCTCTTTCTTGTTATTTGGAAAAAATCAAAAAATTTCGAGCATGGCTAGAAGTCCATGATGCTAAGCCTGATGTCACTTTAAGAATGGATATAGAAGATTTCCTTCATAGATGTATAGGTGAACTTTAGGAATGGTATCTTTATTTTAATGATATCTCAAAGCTACAGATATTAACTTGTAGAGGAATTCTGAACTTATCTATTATTTCCATATGGAATTTGTTGAACATGCTGCCGATGATCTTGAAAATGTAAGAAAAAACTTTTTCAAAATGAGATGTTACTCTTTCGAGCATAGCTAAATGTCCATGTAGCCAAGCCTGATGTTCACTATTTTCTCACTACAAGTGCACGGGTTAATTATAGCAATTGTTTTAAAGAGTAAAGGATTGTTGATCCATAGGGAAATGAATTTTGATTACCAAATTTATAAACTTTGTAATATTTAATCAAATGGTAATTATTGGAATTTTGACAAAATACTAAAAATTAAACAAATAAGAAATTAAAGAATTGATTTAATTAAATAGCAAAAAAACCTAGGATCTAGACTTCAATTGATTTCAATACTATTGGTTCATATATTCTTATGTAATCATTCAAATTAATTGGAATCAAAGGTGACTTTCCCTAACATAAACAAAGTCCTCTTTTGTGATAAATTGTTAATACCCAATTCTAATCTTACACCTATTATCGTGGTTGCAAGAAATTAGATTAAGTTCATTAAGATCAAAGGAAAGTATAAAACTAACACCACCTAGGCATACTCATATGTCTATGAAGTAACATTTCCTAAGTTTATTTCTTCCATGAACAAATACTATACTTCCACTTTCGCTCCATCATATAGTATCTTAGATAATGGAAATGGTAGCCAATCATTCACATTCATAAAACCCAAAGGAAATAATATAATTCCAATCAATAAGAATAAGAACAAAGTATATTTGAATTCCAATAGAAATCAATCAATATCCATCTAAACCCTAGACAAATAAATTTATCTACTCATGTTTGAAAGAATAAAACAATTAATTGAATAAATCAAATGAAATAACATGTTTAATTCCAAAAATATGAAAAAAAAAAATAGGTTTAGAAGGAAAATTTAAATAATCCATAAAGTTGGAATATCCAAGCTGAAATTCCCTCCCTTCTCCTTCCAAAATCATGAAAAACTCTAAGGAAAAACCCCAAAAACAATCGTGCCCAATCTCTAATCTTTTCTGTTGTTAATTTATTTGTCCATTTTTTCTCCTTTTCTCTCTCTAGAAATTGATCTTTCTTGTTTCCAAAACTGTATCCCTCTTTTCCGGTATGTTCCTCTAATTTAGCTCGCTTATCTTCAAATTAAATGCAAGTGATGTTTTAAATTTTGTATAGCTGTCACTGGCACACAACTTATGCGTTCTCTAGTACATAAATTTGTGCTTTTGGGCTGGAGACTTGAAGGCAAGAGCCTGTAATGAGCCTATGCATTTTGTGTGCGCAAGCTTATGGTTTTTGGAATTGCTTCATCCTTACTCCATTTCAACTCTAAAACACCAACTTCTATAAAAACTTATTAGAATCAATCAACAAAAGAATTAATAAATTTTGAGGGATTTCAACCAATAATTAAGCCAAAACCATTTCAAATGTAAGGGAAAAATCATAATTTATTAAGATAAATATTCAACACATCAATTTCCCCCAGACTTAAAGGTTTGCTTGTCCTCAAACAACTCAATTCAATTGTGAAAGTGACTAACAACTAAATTAACTAGATAGATTATAAAGACCTCAAGAGATTGAAATTGAACTTCAAGCACAAAAGAACCACAGGGAAAGTACCATGAATTTGAATTAAATCATCCATTGATCATATAAAGACATTGTTTGCACAAAAAATTAAAAGCATAAATATCATTGCACTTTAGATAGGCATATATACACAATTCCATCCTTAGAAACCTCTAATAATAGTGTGAAGAAATTCATCCATCTCATAGGCATATTCATTCAATTCATCTCCACTAATAGAATCTATATTTTTAAAAGGATCAAAAGGACTTTATGGGCTTATAACGGGGTCTTAAAGGGTAAAGGCTTAACAAAGAAAAGGTTAAATATACAAAATGTTGAGAAAATTTTTGTCAAGCAATTGAAATGAGCAACTAATAATGAATGAATGTATAGGAAACTTCTTTCGAAGTCAAGTGATTTTTTCATTACTTACACAAACATCAACTCATTAATAATTTTTTTTTAATTTTATTTAGCAACCATTCGGTATAGAAATTGGCATATACAATTCACATGCCCCATATAAACTGTCAAAAAAGACAAATTTTGAGTCATTTTAACTCAATTTTCATATTTAATTCATTTTAACTCAATTTTCATATTCAACCATTTATTCCTATATTTTTTCCTTCTTTTTTTTTTCAATTTTTTTTTCTTTGTTCTTTCATACATCAACATCCAACAAACATAATTTCTATGCATTTCTAAATGACTAATGCTCAATTCATAAAACTTGACAAATAATATCAAGAAAATGGTAAAAAGGGTAAAATTGATGTGGTTAATTATACAAGAAAGAAACGAAAGCTTAAAAAAATGCATTCATAAAATGCATGAAAAAGCTCAAAAAGGGAAAACTAGTGGTAATGTTGACAATTAAGGTATATATATAGGTTTGGCTACACAACGAATGCCTAAATCATGTCCTTTATCCAAAATAGATTTGAATTTTGCCTTAATGATTTGAATGATATGTTCTAAGATAGGCAAGGTAAACATAAGGATGGAAAAGGTACATAAGCCCTCTCTAAGTCAACATTCACAATATCCAAGCAAAAATTAAAATGCAAACACTTAAAATGTGATCATAAGACAATAAATTCTCTTACAAAACACAATCAAACCTGTGGTACTTCAATAGCTTTCCAACAATATGAATCATAGCCCATCCTCAGCCTCCAATCCATCTCAATAAAATATTCAATAAATCAAATCAATTGTTCACCATTATTAATCCTCAAAATTCACATTAATTAACAATTTGCACAACGATTCTCAAGTTCAAGCAAATATGAGAAAAGCAAAACATCATAAGCAAGAAATAATAAAAGAATTTGGAACAACTAAAAATTTAAACCATTGCATTAAAAGAAACTAAATTTAAATTTCCAAATTGAATCCAAAATAGGCAATTATCAATTCATAATAAACTAAAATTAACAAAGAAATACTAAAATGCATGAAACTAGGTTTCCCCTCCCTCAAACTTAAATTGGATGGTGTCTCAAATGTCCATCACGATACAAAAATAAAACAATGAAATGCAAATGGAGGGGGGGGTGGATAGAGGGTGGGGAAAGGGATTAGCAACCATATGAAGTAGTTTAAAGGTGTGGATGTGTGAGAGAAGTGGTGGAAGGGTGAGATGGTGTTTAAAGAGAAAGAAAAGAAATTCAGGGTCACTGGCTAGGTTTAGAAAAGAAGATGAAAGAGAAAAGATAAAGAAGGGTCCCCCTTATCTAGCTTTTAAACTCTACATGTCATGAGGTTGTGCACTTGAAGTGCACAGGCCTGTGCATTTTTTTCAAAATTGGCCTAAAAATGGTAGTAGCCTTTTTCATGTACATAGAGTTATGCATTTTTTGGAAGCACAAGCTTGTGCACACCTGGAAAAACTATATGCAGACCTTATGAAAATTTTGTCCATAAAAATAAATAATTAAATAGCAAAATTTTTACAACTTTATGAGATCGTATGTACAACCTTAACCTAATTATCCTTCTAAATACCAACCAAACATGTATACTCATGTCAAAAGAAAATCACAAAATTTCAATCTTGTAAGTATCAACGTATACAAGTTTAGAATTTACTCCCTTCTACTTGACATGCTCCGCAGCTCTTCACTTCTCCAAAAATTCAGCACCTCAAATAAACTACAAAGAATAACTCAAAGCAAGATTAAATAACAAATGAAATAAAACTAAATCTATAAATATTTTTTTATTTCTTAGAAATTCTAAAATTAAAGAAAAATCAATGTGAAGAAATTAAAAACCTTTGGTTGCCTCACAAGAAGTGCTTCTTTAACATCGTCTTAGCTAGACATTTTTACCTCCTGAATTCAAGTTACCTCAGCTTGCATAACATTTTTCATATTAGGGTTTAGCCTCCTTTGATTCTCTAGAATGGATTTATGATCACTTAAGTGGACTGGAAGAGGTTTCAGCTTAAGAACTGGAGCTTCTTCTATTAAGGGCTTTGGCAGTTGCTTCCCCCTTTCCGACACTTCAAACTTGTCCTTTTTCTGAAAAGGTGGTTGATCTCGTGCCTTTAAAACTTGTGCCCATGCTGCAACCTTAACATTTCCATCTTCAATGGTGACACCTTAGGTAAGGCAAGCTTTAAGAAGGTCTTTTAAGAAACTTTTGTCAATTTCCTTTTAAACTACTTCATCAAGAATATCAACCCAACAACAAGTATCTTTGAAATATGGGTATTCAGCAACCTTGGCAATATTAAACTCAATTTGCTCATCGCCAACTCACAAAGTAAGCTTGCCCTCTTTAACATCAATTAAGGCACCAATTGTAGCCAAGAAGGGTCTTCCCAAAATGATTGGAATTTTGATATCTTCTTCCATGTCTAAAACTAAGTGTGAACACTCAAATTTGCACCTTATGATCCGATTGCAGCTTGACACCTACTAAGAATAGTGCGCTATGCATATGGCAGTCCCGCTAGCAGGTTAGCGGGCAAGGGGGTCAAGGGGGCAGTGCCCCATTGAAAAATAAATTTCCTGAATCTTTCACTTCCAGCCGACTGCTTTTCAGTCAAGACACCATAAGATGAAACTGAGCTCGAATCAGAACTAAAACAGACTCAAAACGGATGAAAAAGTAGAAAATAATTCAAACTAGCCAGCCAGCGCCCAAGCTCGTCCTATTCATCCGAAAATCAAGGAAAGTAAAGGTATAATTCCTTTTGTCCATTTTCAAAATTCTAAACTCAAATCTAGAATTCTCTTTAGGTCTAAAATAGAAAAGATCTAAAATTTATTAATTTAAGAATCAGAATTAAATTAATAAACAAACCACACTTTTTTCCAAAACCCCTTCTTCAAATGAAGGAAGAACTACGTGGGGTTTGATTCCTATTCAATAGGATACGTAGGCTGCCGTCTCTTAGGCATCAACTCCAAAATCATTTGTAATAACATTTTCCCATTTATATTTGTTATCTATTTCCAATTTTATGCTTTTCACTTCTTTAATATATTTGGGGAATGTGTGCTTTTCCTAGTACCCGTAAGGGCTAGAGGAAAGATCCTCTTTATTCCAATCGTTTTGGCTTTGTAATAATTAAGTATGATTTATTTTGTTTATTTATATATAATTGTCATTCCATCTTGTCATATATATCTGTTTCATGCATCATTTTATTCTTGTTCATACATACACAAAAATTCTTTTTGAAAAGTTATTTTGCATTTTAGTGAAACTGAAGAGAATCATATTTTCTCAATTGTGTAATTAGCAAAACCTGATCCCCGAGACCTCTTTGGTCATTCGTGGATTAGTGCTTTTTCATTGGGATAAAATCAGAATTTTTTGGAGTCAATCATGTTGGGTTTTCTTTAATTTTCCTAATTAAAACAAGTAAATTAAAGTGACAACTCACTTTTCACAACTTCCAAATCAAAAAAATCAATTTTTTGAACTCACAGCGAGTTCCAATCGTGGAGTTTCTCCCGAAGAGCATTTCGATTCCTCGGCAAATTGGACCGGTGCTTGGGCGAGGCCTCACAGTTGGCGACTCCACTAAGGACTTAAAATCTTTTTCAAATGAAAGATAAAGTGGATTACTTTTGGTAAAATACCAAGTTTGGCTTTAAATACAAAATAACTCTATCATGCATCACTACATCGGACTCCTAGTCCACAAAATCCTAGCTTATAGAAAAACAAAGGATAGAAAGTAACATCAAGTGGGCAATCTTCCTTAGGTCTGCTTGCCGATAGTGAAATCATCTAGCCTATGACGTATCCTCTAATCCTTTTAGAGGTGTAACAAGTATGCATGTACCATTGGACCCACGCAAGGCTCCTTGTCTCACATGTGGTTAGGTATATCGCATCTCTAGTGTGATGGGTTCCCTTTAAATCACCCTAAACCTTTCATGTAATGACTCATAAAACTTTCCTTTGGGATTTTATGTACCATAATACTGAACTTGGTATATCATTATCATGAAACATTTTCATTCATGCATACATGCATGCATAGCTTGAACCTTATGAAGAGTCAAAAATCTATCCAAACACCTTCACACACAAAGCCCATGGTCCACCTAAAGCTCAAAACCCATGGTCCACCTAAACCCATGGTCAAAACCTAAAACCCATGGTCCATCTAAACCCATGGTTAACACCTAAAACCCAAAGCCCATGGTCCACCTAAACCTATGGTCAACACCCAAAGCTCATGACCCATAGTTCACCTAAGCCCATGGTCAAAACTCAAAGCCCATGGTCAACACCTAAAGCCCATGGTCCATCTAAACCCATAGTCAACACCTAAAGCTCATGACCCATTGTTCACCTAAACCCATGGTCAAAACCCAAAGCCTATGGTCCACCTAAACCCATAGTCAAAACCCAAAGCCCATGGTCCATCTAAACCCATGGTCAACACCCAAAGCTCATGACCCATTGTTCATCTAAAGCCATGGTCAAAACCCAAAGCCCATGGTCCACCTAAACCCATGATCAAAACCCAAAATCCACGGTCCACCAAAACCCATGGTCAACACACAAAGCCCATGGTCCACCTAAACCTATGGTCAAAGCCCAAAACTCATGGTTCACTTAAACCCATTATCCAGTCCTATCCAAACCCATGTCAAACTCATGGTAAAAATAAACCCATCTATGGTACCCTCATCATTTTCCATAATTCTTATCCAAGCTAAACACTAACCTAGCCCAAGCTAAACACTGACATAGCTTCATTATCCTTAACCATCCTTACCAAAGCTAAATACTGACTTAGCGTCACTCTTATCCTTACCCAAACTAGATGCTGACTAGGTTTCATCTTTTACATCACTATCCAAACCCATGGCCCATCTAAGCCCATGATCTAGTCTAACCCATTATCTAACTATTACCAAACCCATGGTGCACAAATCCATGGTACATCCATACCTATTCCCAAAACCCACGATCACTCTATCCTTAAGCCTATGGTAAACTAATCACAATCCCATCCAAAGCTAAATTCTGATCTAGCCACTCAAAGCTAAAATCTGACCTAGCCACCCTAAGCTAAATTCTGACCTAGCCATTCAAAGCTAAAATCTGATCTAGCCACCTAAAGCTAAAATTTGACCTAGCTCCCTTAGCTAAATACATACCTAGCTAACATTATACACCTCTACCCTCATCTTTACCCATACACCGTCAACCTAACCACAAGACACTGCATCCGTTATCTTTAAACCTAAGATCTTTTGGTTTGTCACACCTCCCCATAACCCTTTTTTCCAAAGCTTGATACTAACCCAGCTCCTTTTCCCTTTCAAAGGTTGATAAGATGTTTGTTGCTAGAGATGAAATCACTGTTACCAGAGCTAATGAAATCTTTGAGAAGCTTCTTGCTAAGCTCTCTAAACACCAAGATACTATGATGAAGAGGCAAGAAGCTCCTTTTCAAGACATGCTTAAGGTCCAAAAAAGGGCCATTATGGAAGATGTCTGCATCTTGATGGAGTAGACCTCCCTAGTCCAAAGCTCAACTGACTCAAAACTACTCAAATCAGACCCAAAATCTGCTTTTTATCATATTTATGGATTCACTTCTATAGTTGATTCCAAAGACAAAGAGCCTACAAACACTAACATAATCCCACCACAACCTATTCCATCACTTGAATTCCTCATAAACAACTCACTCTATCAACCCATGATAGTTCAACCACCAAATTTCACCCCTACTCTCACTTCCCGACTCGTGGATCCTTTCCAAAGGAAGGAAGTCAACCCTGAAATCAAAGCCATCATGGAAAAAGTGAAGCACATGGAAAAAATGATGAAGAATCTGAAAAAGAAAGAAAACCTGGTTGATACAGGCTCCCTAAGCTTATTTCTCAAAGCAGGAGTTCCACCAAAGTTCAAGATGCTGAATTTGGACAAATTTGATGGTATTACTTGCCCCAAGATCCATTTAAAGATGTATGTAGGGGCAATGCATCCCTTTGGTATCAACAATGAGCTCCTTGCTTAACTCTTTCATCAAGCTGTTATTGATCCTGCCCTAAAATGGTTTATTAACTTGGATGATACCTAAAAACAAACTTGGGAGGACATTTGCAAGGCATTTGTTGAACAGTACCACTATAATAGTGAAGTGGACATTAAAAGAAGGGATTTGGAAAACACAAAGCAACTTCCAAATGAGTCCTTCTCCATGTTCTTTACTAGGTGGAGGGCTAAAGCTGCTCAAATGGTAAATAGGCCAACCGAACAAGAATAAGTAGATATCATTGTCAAAAATCTACTTCCTGCCTATAAAGCCCACCTGTTAACTTAATACCTACCCACCTTTAGAGCTTTGGTTGCAACTATATCAAAAGTTAAGGATTACATCCAAAGTACATCATTTTAAGCTGAATTCACCACCACCAACCTGAGCAGTGATGAGGAATCTAGTTCTAACTCAACCCCACCTCACCTCAGCCCTAGAAGGTGTGTCATGGAGTAGTTCAAGTTTAGCTAATCTGACCTATTTGAGATTGAATTCCAAGTCTAAACCTGAGTCCAAGTCTAAGTCCAAATCTGAGTTGGAGTCGATCATCTTATTTTTCTTTATTCTCATCGACCATAGTAGTTTCTTTTGTCATCTTGCAATAAAGTTTTCTTTATAGTAATGCACATACATTTTCTTTTCATCTTCCTTGTTTAGTCCAACATGGATGAGCCAAAAAAAAAAAAAGAGAGAAAAAAAAAGGAAAAAAAAAAGAGAAAAAGAAAAAGAGGAAAAAAGAGAGAAATGAACAAACAGTCAAATCCACTACTATTGGCACATGTTAGAATTTGAGGTGCCATCAACAATTGCACCTAATAAAAAAAAGTCAAATAGTTGAAGCATAAAGAGCAAATCAAATAGAATTACCTATTGCACATTAGTTAATCAAACAATGCACCTCAACAAGTTCAGAAAAAGACCTTTGTCAAATCTAGAATTCAAAGGCCAGAGCCCCTCAAAGCAGCAACCCAAATCATGGTGAAATATTTTCTCCTAAATGCAAGCTCGCTAAGCTGAAAACCCAAAAAGGGCAGCTTAGGCAAAAGTTAGAGCTGAGAAAGAGAGAGAGAGAGAAAAAAAAAGCTCATCCAAGTCATCTTCCCTCATGTCCAAAGTTGTCAAATCATCTTCAATCAATCTGTCATCCTTCCTAACCAGAGGTTTATTCTCTATAGGATATACAATCTTCTATGCTCTTATCCTACAATGAGGGCATGTCTTCCCAAGAATGTCATCATCTATCAATCTATCCAGTCGCTTAGCTCAAAGAGCTAAAGAACAATCCCTCATACATATCTCCAGTCTATCACATCCTTATCTCTTATTTGGAAGCATGATTCCCAATTTATCTTCTTCCACTAGCCCTTTAGCCATTCCTAAAGGCTCTTTGTGTTAACTAATGCAATTTACAATTAAGTGTCACTCTAAGAGTCTCTTCAATCTCAAACAACAAGAAAAGCTTGACTTGTTCTTTTTCATGATTCATGCTATAAAGAGCAAAATCATACAACCTCCATGATTCTTTTTAGAAGTTTCAGCCTACCTTCAAACCATTCCCAAATTTTATGAAATCATATTGTTCCATCCCAAGTCTCATTGGCAAATCATACCACATGCCACCCATTCCTTGGCATTATCTCAAAATGAGTAGAACCAAAATTTTCAAGTCTATCAGGGCTTATCATCTTTAAATCTAGTTTCCTTGGCAAAACCAGAAGTCGAGGCATATCTCCCAAAAGCCTTCATCAAGAAGCCTAAACCATAAGCCTTAATGAAGAAACCTAAATCCAAAAGCCTTCATTAAGAAGCTCATATCCAAAAGCCTTCATTAAGAAGCCCATATCTAAAAGCCTTCATTAAGAAGCCTATATCCAAAAGCCTTCATTAAGAAGCCCATATCTAAAAGCCTTTGCCATGAAACCCAGATCTAAAAGCCTTCGCCATGAAGCCTAAAACCAAAAGCCTTCATCATAAAGCCTAAACCAAAAGCCTTCATCAAGAAGCCTAAATCCAAAAGCCTTTATGAAGAAGCCTAAATCCAAAAGCCTTCAAAAGCCTTCATTAAGAAGCCCAAATCTAAAAGCCTTCATTAAGAAGCTCAAATCCAGAGGTTTCAACCTACCTTCAAACTAAGAAGCCTTCGTTAAGAGGTACATAACCCAAAAGCTTTCACCATGAAGCCCAAATCCAAAAGCCTTCGCCATAAAGCCCAAAACCAAAAGCCTTTGCCATAAAGCCTAAAACCAAAAGCCTTCATCATAAAGCCTAAACTAAGAAGCCTTCATCATGAAGCCCACTCCCAAAAGGCCTTCATTTATGAAGCCCATGATCTCCTTTAAGGAAAAATTAGAATAAGCCTTTCAAATGGATTTCCTAACCAGACCTACCCTTCTTAGCCCAAGACCTTTCCCTATAAGGACTAATCATCAACCATAACTTTCAAATAGGCAAATTGAGTCAAGCCACCCATGTTGACATTCCCACACCCCTTGTCCTTTCAGAGACATAACCTTTTCTGAATCTAACACCAAAGTTGAACAGATAGCTTGGATACCAATCCTTCTAACACTAAAGCCGAACAGATAGCTTTGATCCCAGCTTTTCTAACATCAAGGTCGAACAAATAGCTTTGTTCCTATTCCTCCTGACATCAAAGCAAAATAGATAGCTTTGACTATAATCCTCCCAACCACCAAAGCCAAACAAATAGCTTTGATCCTAATCTTCCCAAACATCAAAGTCAAACAGATAACTTTGATCACAATCTCCCCAATAGTAGGGCCGAACAGATAGCCTTGCTAAACCAATTTGAATTCCCTAGGTGGACCAAATCTTCAAATCTTTCAAAGTCTAAGCAGAACAGATAGCCTTAATTAAAATTCACCAAATCATCTTTACCTCCAATAATTAGGCTAAACCTACAGCCTTAATTGAAGATCACCACGACCATTCTCACATCTAATGCTAAAGGTCAAGCTAATAGCCATTGATAAAACCTCATTTATCCTATGGGCCCTCTCCCAAAAGGTTCATATCTTTATACCATATTTGTCCTTCTTCATAAGGTTTAGTTTGCACAAAGCATGAATGTCCTCATGCATGATAAGCACAAGCAGATATCACAAGCCTAGAGTCTGATATGGTATAACCCAGAATTTGACATGGTACAGCCTATAATCTGATATGGCAAAAGAACATATAAGCCAAAAATCTGATGTTGCAAGAGCACAAGCCCAAAGTCTGACATGGCATCTCTTCCCAAGGTTCACTGTCATTATAATCGCCTTTTGCTTAAAGCCAATTCTGATGAGGGGGCAGCTGTGAACCCTCAAATTTGCACCTTATGATCCGGCTGCAGCTTAACACCTAATAAGAATAGTGTGCTATGCATACGATCGTCCCGCTAGCCGATTAGTGGGCAGGGGTCAAGGGGACAGCACCCCATTGAAAAATAAATTTCCTGAATCTTTCACCTCCAGTCGACTGCTTTTCAGTCACAAACCCATAAGATCAAACTGAGCTCGAATCAGAACTGAAATGGACCCGAAACGGATAAAAAAGTAGGAAATAGTTTGAACTAGTCGGCCAGCGCGTAAGAGGCATGCCACCGCTTTGGGCGGCACGCCGGCCATGCCACCTCATAAGCAGCATGAAATGCGTGTCGATGGAGGGCAGTACGCTCAACATGCCACTCGGACACCTGGCGTGTCGCTGGTGCCGCCCATGCCACCAGCACGTTGTCAGTGCCGCCATTGGTATCGCCAACACTTTGCCGGTGCCACCATTGGTACCAGCGGCACCCCTTTCACCAGCTCTATAAATAGAGCCTCCTTCTAGCTCATTTAGGGGGACTCCAAGGCAGAAATTCTCCTATACTGCTTACTTATTGTGCTTAAGTTCTACTTGAAATTTGATACAAAAGCTGTGGTTTCAATTTTTTTTTTAATTTACATTCAGTATGCTATTTTGCTAACCTTTTGCTACTAAGGTTCAACTTTAAGGTCCTAAATCCAAAGTGGAGCTTAGATCTGGAGTTAAGCTCATCCTATTCATCCGAAAATCAAGGAAAGCAAAGGTATAATTCCTTTTTATCCATTTTCAAAATTCTAAACTCAGATCTAGAATTCTCTTTAGGTCTAAAACAAAAAAGATCTAAAATTTATTAATTTGAGAAGTAGAATTAAATTAATAAACAAACCAACACTTTTTTCTAAAACCCCTCCTTCGAAAGAAGGAAGAACTGCGTGGGGTTTGATCCCTATTTAATAGGATACGCAGGCTGCCGTCTCTTAGGCATCAACTCTAAAATCATTTTTAATAACATTTTCCCATTTATATTTGTTATATATTTCCAATTTTATGCTTTTCACTTCTTTAATATATTTGAGGAATGTGTGTTTTCCTTAGCACCTATAAGCGTTAGAGGAAAGATCCTCTTTATTCTAATCATTTTGGCTTTGTAAAAATTAAGTATGATTTATTTTGCTTATTTATATATAATTGTCATTCCATCTTGTCATATATATCTGTTTCATGTATCATTTTATTCTTATTCATACATACACTAAAATTCCTTTTTAAGAGTTATTTTGCAATTTTTGCCAAACTAAAGAGAATCATATTTTCTCAATTATGTAATTACCAAAACCTGATCCTTGAGCCCTCTTTGGTCACTTGTGGATTAGTGCTTTTCCGTTGGGATAAAATCAGAATATTTTTGGAGTCAATCATGCTGGGTTTTCTTTAATTTTCCCAATTAAAACAAGTAAATTAAAGTGGCGACTCACTTTTCACAACTTCTAAATCACAAAAATCAATTTTCTAAATTCACAATGAGTTCCAATCGTGGAGTTTCTCCTGAAGAGCATTTCGATTCCTCGGTGGATCAAACCGGTACTCGGGCAAGGCCTCACACTAAGAAGTCCACGGGGATGTAGAATTTTCCAACTTTCACAAGCACATTTTCAATGAACCTTGTTGAATACTTTATAGACTTGTTAGCCAATTGTAAAGTAATCTTGGTCATCTTAAGCTGCCATAGCCCTAGTTTCTTGTAAACAGAGAAAGGCATCAAACTAGCACTTGCCCTAAGGTCACATAAAGCTTTTGTAAAATCCAAAGTGTCGATGGTGCAAGGTATGGAAAAGCTTCCAAGATCTTTCAACTTCTTGAGCAACTTCTTCTAAATGATGGCACTATATTCTTCAATGAGGGCAATTATAATGTGCTCTTTTACACTCTTCTTATTTGATCGCAACTCCTTCAAAAATTTTTCATAGGTTAGCATTTGTGTTAAAGCCTTCACAAATGGAATGTTAATGTGTAGCTACTTGAAAATGGCAAGGAATTTCTCATATTACTCGTCTAACTTGCTCTTCCTTAGCTTTTGGGGAAATGGCATAGGAGGAACATAAGGTTTAGCAACACCTTAGGCTCTTCCTCTTTCTCTCTTGCTGTCTTTTCAACTTCATCATTTTTTTTCCACTTCATCATATTGTCGTTACGTTTCATCAACTTTACCCTTCTCAAGCTTTACCCTTTCTTCAATGGGGAAAACTCTCTTTTTTGGTGGAAGGTCTTCAAGTTGCTTCCCACTTCGTAAAGTAATCGCATTACAATGCTCACAAGGATTGTTTTCAGTTTTACTCGGCAAAGCTTCCTTGTCCACTTAAGAAACTAGCTATTTGACCCACTTGATTTTCAAGATTCCTATTTTAAGTGGCGAGTTGATCAATTCTAGCATTAATTCTTGCTTCCCTCTTATCATGCTATTTAGGATTGTTTTCATTCTTTCACTTGGGTTCTTAAGTTTGATGGCTTGGTTGGTTTCTTTGTTAGAATGATGGTTGATATGGTTTTGATTTGAAGTGTTTCCTCATTGGTTGTTAGAATTTAAGCCTTGATTACCTGAATTTACCCATGAAAGTTTTAGATGGTTTCTTCAACCTAGATTGTAGGTAATAAAGAAAGGGTTGTTGGGAGGTCTTTGGTTTTGATTTGACAAATAGCTCATTTGATTATTGTGACAACACTCCATACTAGCATGTCCTCCACCACAAAAATCACAATTCATCACTTGAGTTACTTGGGAATAGATTGGTATAGCTTTTAACTTCTGAACAATCATATCAACCTTGGCATTAAGCATGGTAATAACATCAACCTCATGAATTCCAGCTACCTTCTTTTAACTCTTTTTATCACTAGACTAGTGATAATTGTTGGTTGCCATACTCTCTAACAATTGAGTAGCATCATCAACATTTTTGTCCATTAAAGCACCACCTGCAGCTACATCAATGTGATATTTAATAAAAGTAGATAATCCATCATAAAAAGTCTGAACAATCAACCAATCAAGTAGACAATGGTGCGAGCATTTTCATTGCAATTCTTTAAATCTCTCCCATGCCTCATAGAGAGATTCACCATCATAAATCCTTAAACTTGTAATGTCATGCCTCAATCTTGCTGTCTTCCTTGGTGGAAAGTACTTGGCTAGAAATTTCTTGTCATCTCCGCCTAAGTAGTTATGGACCCTACTTTTAGACTTCTATACCATGACATCGCAATTCCTTTAAGAGAAAAAGAGAATAGACATAGCCTAATTGCATCTTTGCAAACCCCATTAACCTTGATAGTGTCATATATCACAAAGAACTAAGCCAAATGAACATTTGGGTCTTCATGCTCAGTTCCTTCAAATCTTAATTACTGAACCATTTGAATTACAGCTAGTTTCAGTTCAAAATTGTTTGCCTGCACAATTGGTCTCTCAATTAGAGCTCCAATCCCTTGAGCATTTGAAAGGGTACATGCTCGCAAGGGTTGATTATGATTATCACCTATTGGAATTTGCTCCTATCTCTGTAGGTTCTCTTCCTCAATGTACTCTTCTTCTTTGACCCAACCAAACAGGAACTCTTGCTCGGTTTTCTTTTTCTGTAACTTCTTCTTCAATAATATGACTAGGCTTTCATAATCTTTCTTGAATTAACCTTTCTTTCCTTCTTTTATTATTAGCTCTACAAGTCTTCTCTATCTTAGGATTGAAAGGAACTAATTATGCACCTTTGTTGCTTCTCATAAAACTTTGAGCACCTGTAAAAATAACAAATAAAAAAATATCAAATAAAACACAATTAAATTAGTATAAATTGTATAAATTTTGATATCAAAATATCATTCCCCGTCAACAGTGCCAAAAGCTTGTTCGCTATTTTCTCACTACAAGTGCAAATGTCAATTATAGCAATTATTTTAAAGAGTAAAGGATTGTCAATCCCATAGGGAAATGAATTTTGATTACCCAATTTATAAACTTCCTATTTAATTAAATGGTAATTATTGGAATTTTGTCAAAATACTAAAAATTAAACAAATAAGAAATTAAAGAATTAATTTAATTTAATAGCAAAACAACCTAGGATATAGACTTCAATTGATTTCAATACTATTGGTTCATATATACTTATGTAATCATTCAAATTAATTGGAATCAAAGGTAACTTTCCCTAACATAAACAAATTCCTTTTTTGAGGTAAATTGTTAATATCCAATTCTAATCTTACACCTACTATTGTGGTTGCAAGAAATTAGATTAAGTTCATTAAGATCAAAGGAAAGTATAAAACTAATACCACATAGGCAGACCCACATGCCTATGAAGAAACATTTCCTAAGTTTATTTCCTCCATGAACCTATACCATACTTTCACTTTTGCTCCATCATATAGTATCTTAGATAATGAAAAGGGTGGCCAATTATTCACATTCATGAAGCCCAAAGGAAATAATTTAATTCCAATCAATAAGAATAAGAGTAATGTATATATAAATTCCAATAGAAATCAATCAATATCCATCTAAACCCTAGACAAATAAATCTATCTACTCATGTTTGAAAGAATAAAACAATTAATTGAATAAATCAAATAAAATAACATGTTTAATTCAAGAAAAGTGAAAGAAAATAGGTTTAGAAAGAAACTTTAAATAATCCACAGAGCTGGAAAATCCAAAGCTAAAATTCTCTCCCTTCTCCTTCCAAAATTGTATCTCTCTTTTCTAGTTTGCTCCTTTAATTCAGCTCCCTTGTCTTCATATTAAATTCAAGTGATGTTTTAAATTTATACAGCTGTCACTTGAGCACAGGCTTGTGCATTCTGTAGTACACAACCCTGTGCTTTTTGGGTTAGAGACTTGAAGGTAAGGGCCTGTAATGAGCCTATGCATTCTGTAGGTGCAAGCTTATGCTTTCTAGAATTGCTTCATCCTTGCTCCATTTCAACTCTAAAACACCAACTTCCATAAAAACTTATTAGATTCATTCAACAAGAGAATTAATCACATTTTGAGGGATGTCAACAAATAATTAAGACAAAACCACTTCAAATGTAAGGGAAATTATAATTTATTAAGGTAAATATTTAGCACATCACCTAATGTCACTCTAAGGATGGCTATAGAAGATTTCCTTAATAGATGTATAGGTAAACTTCAAGAATGGTATCTTTATCTCAATGACGTCTCAAAGCTACAAATATGAATTGCAGAGGAATTCCTAAATTTATCTATTAGTTACAAATAGAACTTGTTGGACATGTTGCTAATGATCTTAAAATGTATGAAAAGACTTTTTCAAAATGAGATGTTATTCTATAAAAAAAAAAAAAAAGAAAAAAAATCAGGCATTTTTAAAACATATCAAGAAAACATTTCCATGGTCAGGCAAACCCTGACCTCAAACAAGCTTTTGTTTCTTCCCTTCCTAGATCTTTAACCACTACCATACATACAACTTTACAAGATAGAGGAAAAGACTTGAATGATCTCTCCCTCAGACAAATTATCAAATCATGATCTTTTTTCCTTCACTAAAATTTGTGATACTCTATTGAAACAAACACTCAAAAGACATAAAGATCCTACTCTAAAACAATCTTGTAATAGGTCATATCCTTATGTAAAATACAATGCAAAAGATTATGTTTATTCCTTAAAGAAAAAGAAGCATTTCTTTAAGGTTAGAGGTCATCATGGCAGAACTTCAAAAAAAATCCTCTCGCAGATATCATTTCTTCAAAAAACAAAAATACAAGAGAAAGAAATCTAATAAATGTTATTTGTGTGGCAGAAGATGACATATGCAAAAAAAAAAAATGCCCAAATAAGCCTAAACAGGCAGCAAAACTCATTCAGCAAATCCAACAAGCCACTCACATAAATCTTAATGATGCTGATTTAAAATCTTTATTTTCTGAAGTTGAAAATCAATCTGATGAACATCTTTTTTTATTTTTTTTATCAAAGACTATTCTTTTGAAGAATAAGTCTATGAAGTAGTTTATTCAATATCTCTAATTTCTCTCTCAATAGAGAAAACAGTTCATCTTGTTTCATTGGTCTATGTCCAATTATTTCTAGAAAAATACTCTAGACCATTCAAAACTATTGCTTTCATGGATACCAATGCTTATAAAACTATGCTTAATGTAGTAGTTCTTTGTTCAAAATATTGGAAGCCTCATAATGAATATTTCAAAGCTATAGATGGAAAAATCTTTTCTATTGACTATATTACAAAAGCTCCTATTAAAATTCAATTCTTTTCAGGATGTTGAATTTAGGAGCAATGTCTAGGATCCCTTTTGCTTGATAAAGATATAGTTTATCCCTTTTGCTTGATAAAGATATAGTTTTTGGATTTAATGTATTTTGGAAGATGAAGACACTACAAATTCTTCCTGATGGAATCAAACACAAAAAATATTTTCACCCTTACACTTCAATTCCATCATTATTCCTCAATCAACCTTTCTTTGCTATATCTAATGAATCTCTCAAAGAAAAGCTACTTCAATATATATAGAATTCCTCATCAGAAATAAAGATCCTTTCTAGAGTAATCTTGAACTTTTCATCTATCTTCCTTTCAAATGGAATGAAGATATAATTCCTACAAACTCATCCAAGAATGTCTCCATCAAACTTATATTTAGCTATAAGTGAATGTTCACAATTGCTTTCATAATGTCTTATTGAAGCTACGAAATCAAACTGAGCATGTTAAGCATTTTATATGAATAAGAGATCTAAACAAGTCAGAGAAGAGAAAAAATTGGTTATTGATTACCAACCTTTAAATTATTTTTTAAAGAATGATAAGTTTCCTCTTCCAAAAATTTCATCCTTGTTCTCTCATCTCTCCTCAACAAAAAATTTTCAAAGTTTGACTTAAAAGTAGGATTTTGGCAATTAGAAATTCAATAGGAAGATAGATATAAATCAACATTTTGCATTCCTAATCATCATTATCAATAAACAGTCATATAATTTGGTTTCAAAGTAGCAGCTTCTTTGTTTGAAAAAGCGATGGTGAAGATTTATGAACTTTTTTAGCATAGTTTGAAGAATTTAAAAAAGAACTAAATAATAATAATTATAAAACAAGTGGAATAAAAGACTAAAAGAATTGTTATTTAATTCTTTTCTGCTTGATGATTTTCAATCAATGATTTGAGATAAAATGATTATAGGTATTTATACAAAAGTTAACTACTAAAAATAAATTATTTTAAATATAGCAAAAGGTTTTGTATCATAAACTAAAACTAAATGTTAACAAACATTTAAAATTAACACAAACTAAAATTAGTAATGATTATTTTTAACATTCCCCTTCATTACTAATTTTTCTCTTTAAAATTTCTTCTTGCAATCATCTTCATCTGCTTTCGAAATTTTTCCAACTTTTCATTGTTAAGCCCTTTTATGAAAATATCTACTAGCTGATATTCTGTCTTTACTTAAATCATTTTGAACTCTTCTGCTAGAGACTTTTCTCAAATAAAGTGATATTAGACTTTTATATGTTTCATCCTTGCATGAAAGATTGGATTTTCAACTAAACAGATTGTTGATTGATTATCGCAATATATTGGAATTGGGTAATTCACTAATTGATGAAAATTTTTCATGAGCTATGCTAACCAATTGCTTTCTTATCCTGCTATCATTGCTGCTCGATATTCCACCTCTGTTATTGAAAGTGACACTGTTGGTTGCCTTTTACTACATTAAATAACAGCTCTAGAACCTAGATTAAACACATAGCCAGTAGTTGATCTTCGCGTGTCATAATCACAAGCATAATCAGCATCACAATATCCCTCCAATTTGCAAGGTATTCCACTTTTGTAGAATAAATGGAGATCTAATGTTCCTTTGATGTACCTCAAAATTCTCCAAACTGCTTCTAAGTGAGGCTTTTTCGAAGTTTATATGAACCGGTTGACTACTCCAATAGCAAATGCAATATTTGGTCATGTAAGTGTTAGATATATTAAACTACTAACTATCTGCCGATACATTGTAGAGTCCTCCAAATCTTTCCCTTATTCCATACTCAGTTTAGAGTAAGAGGCTTTCAATTAAGCATTCCATACTTTTAGAGAAGATTTCTTGCGTATTTCTCTTGACACAAGAATAATCCTTCCTTTGTGTGTTCCACTTCCAATCCAAGAAAATGATTCAGCTCCCCAAGCTCTTTCATCTAAAACCAAACTGATAGATTTTTCTTGGTCTGGTAGATCTCATTAACATCATCTCCAGTGATAATGAGATCATCAACATAAACAAGAATTATGGCTAGCTTCCCTTTTCGAGCTTTGACAAATAAACTCGAATTTGCTGGTGCAACTTCATAGCTGCCACAGATGAGAAACTCAGCAATCTTGCCATACCAAGCTCTAGGGGCTTGCTTCAACCCATATAGTGCCTTTTTTAATTTGCAAACATACTCAGGATTTCTCTTGTTTTCAAATCCTTCAGGTTGCTCCATGTACACTTCCTGATCTAACTCTCCATTTAGAAAGGCATTTTTGACATCCATCTGCCACAAATTCCAAGTTTTACTTGCAGTGAGTGCTAGTAAAACACGAACAGTTGCAATCTTGGCCACTAGACCAAACATTTCATCATAGTTTAATCCACACTGCTGTGAAAAACCTCATGCCACCAGTCGAGCTTTAAATCTTTCAATTGATCCATTTGGAAGAGTCTTGATCTTGTACACCCATTTACATGTAATGGGCTTCACATCTCTAGGTTTTGGCACTAAGTCCCAAGTTTGATTGTTAATAAGAGCTTTGATCTTTTCCTCAATGGCCTGTCTCCATTCAACCTTCTGTGATGCCTCTCTATAGGATGTGGGCTCCCTTTCTTCTTCAACTAGTGCTATATTGGCATATTTGGGATTTGGCTTTTTTAGCCGAGTTGATCTTCTCAATTGCAGTGGTTGTTCTTTCAACATCTCTTCTCTTGGTTGACTTTTCGATCTTTGATAAAAACCCGTCTACCATGGTGCCTCTTGAGATTGTGACTATATTACAGTCTCTAAACTTTGTTAGACCTCTTTTGTCTTCTCTTTTTCTTTATATTGTTCCACATTTTTTGTCTGAGGAAGTGCAACATATTCTGGGGTCCACCATGATGATGTCTCATCAAACCCAACATTTCGTGAGACATGACACTTGCTAGTTGTAGGATCACAACATCTCCACCCTTTTCTATGCTCATCATAGCCCACAAAGATATATCTAATTGCCTTTTTATCAAACTTGCTACGTAAATGATATGGTACAAATACATAGCACACACAGCCAAATACTTTAAAGTGGCTCACCGTAGGTTTCATATTCCACAACTTCTCAAATGGAGATATAAATTCCATCTTTGGCTAAGGAAGTCTATTGATTATATAAGTTGTTGTTTGCATGCATTCAGCCTAAAATCTCCTAGGGACATTCTTGGCATGCAGCATACTCCTGCATATTTCTGCTAAATGCTTGTTCTTTCTCTCTACAATGCCATTTTGTTATGGTGTGTTTGGACAAGTCAACTGTTACCTAATCTTACATTGAAGAAGATAATTTGAGAATTCATCTGACACGTATTCTCCTCCATTATCAGTACATAGACGTTTAATTTTCATCCCAACTTCTCCTTCAACCATCAGCTTAAACTCTTTAAATTTTGCAAGAGTTTCTGATTTTTCTTTCATAAAGTACACCCAAACGTACCTTGAATAGTCATCAATGAATGTCACCATATAGTGCATACCATTGACCAATGGCTGCTTTACTTTGCCAAACACATCATAGTGGATTAACTCTAGTGGCTATTTGGCTTTGAATGATGACTCCTTATATGGAAGTTCGTGCGCCTTTCCATACTGACATCCAACACAAACCACATCAGTACAAATGTCAAGATTAGGTAGCCCTCTTAATGAGGACTTGCTCATCATCATTTTTAGCTTATGATAATTTACATGTCCTAGTCATGCATGCCACAAGTCAGTTGTATCATCGCCTTTTGTCTTCTCTACATAAGCATTCTCTGCTAAGAAGACATACATCGAATCCACCTGCTGTCCCTCCATTATTAGTGTGTCAACTATTTTGATTTGTCAACAAACCTTCACATCTTTGGGGCCAAACACAACAAAGTTACCAGAACCAGTTAACTCTAAAACTAACAGAAAATTCTTTTTCATACCTAATACTTTGTACACATTTTCTAACTACACTTGTTGTTGATTCGAATAGGAAGTGATCATTGTGCCTCCAACATGAGTAATTAGTAATCGCAAGTTATTTGCAGTCACTACAACTCATTTGCCTTTGTACTCTGAAATATTACAGAGCTTATCCTTATCTCCTGTCATATGACTGGAACACCCAGAATCAAAGATCTAATCCTTCTCATAATTAATTCTCTGAGAAGTGGAAGCACTAGAGACCTGCTCTTCTTCTTCCTCTACTGTGGTAACCATGAGGCTTGAAACTTCCATAACTTCTAAATTATTATAATCTTCCTCTTGCATTGTTTCTATTGTTGTAAACAATGCTTCAGCATCCCACTTAGGTTTGTCCTGGTGGCAATTGCTTGTTGTTGCTGTATTGCTCTGAACAGTCCCCTTCTTAGACCAGCAATCCCTTGCGTAATGTCCCTTCTTTCCTCAATTGAAACATTCACCATTTTGACGTCTAAATTATTTAGACTATCTACTTTGCTCGTATTGCTTTTGTTGAGCTCCCCCTGATTGTGGATTCTCTCGTATCTTCCCTCTAGTCTGATCACGAGGTTAATTCTTCCTTCTATTAGCGAAGAGTACAACTTCTTCGGTATTTAAAGACACTCTAGCCATTTGTTTTGCTAGAGTTTCTTGACTAGCCAGTAAATTCTCTAATTCTTCTATTGAAGGTTGTGTGGGCCAATCTTGAACTGCAGCAACAAATCCCCTGTACTCGGGACGCAAGCCATGTATAATAATTTGCCTCATTCTTTCGCAAACAATTTTGGATGCCTCATCCAACTTAGCAATTTCTCTGCATAAGGATTTCACCATTGTAAAATATTGACTAATTGTCATATCCTGTTGTGAGATAGACATTAGTTTATTTTCTAACAATTGAAGTCTTGCATCATTTCTTTTTATGAATCGTGATGCAAAAGAATCCCAAGCTTGCTAGGGTGTTACAACTTCTCTGATGTACTCCATCGTTTCCTCTTCTATAGTAGTTTTGATTGCGAACATAGCTTTTCCAACTTTAATCTTCCATTTTCTAAGATTATCACTATCATCTTCTGGCAGTGGTGTGACCTCTGTTCCAGCAACAACCTCCCACAAATCTTGACCTTGCAAGTATGATTCCATGCAAGTTTTCCACATACTATAATTATTATTATTTAATTTTTTAATAACACCGACATTACTTGACTCTGCCATTGTGACTTGGTTTGAGTAGTGTCGCAATTAATCAAATAAGTATGGTTCCAAACCAATAAAAAACTTTATAGTTCCAACTGCGCACAAGATAATTTTTTTACGTATAACTATTTTGTATACAAATGTCAGAAAATTTAATCCACGACCGAATGGCTCTGATACCAATTGAAGAATTTAAAAAAGAACTAAATAATAATAATTATAAAACAAGTGGAATAAAAAAATAAAAGAATTGTTATTTAATTCTTTTCTACTTGACGATTTTCAATCAATGATTTGATATAAAATGATTACAGGTATTTATACAAAAGTTAATTACTAAAAATAAATTATTTTAAATATAGCAAAAAGTTTTGTATCATAAAACAAAAACTAAATGTTAACAAACATTTAAAATTAACACAAACTAAAATTAGAAATGATTATTTTTAACATAGTTTACTCATCTACAAAGATGATTTTCTTTTGTTCTCTCCTGGCATCCAATCTCATTCCCAGTTAGTGTCCCATTTCTTATTTTTTACCAAGAAATATGGTGTCATGCTATCTCCTTCAAAAATACATTTAACAGTGAATGAAATTACCTTCTTAGGAATAATTTTCAAAGATGGACAGCATCACCAAGATGCATCATTTTCCATTGGAGGGCAAAGTATATAGTTATAAAAATAGATATAATTTATTTGTTATTTTAATTTGCTAAAATAATGGGCGGATTAAATGATTTTGAGTTTGGATAAACAATTTTTCCACCCTCGTGTTGCACGAACTGTTGCTATTATTTTAAATTTGCGGACAGTGGCTATTAATTTAAATATTTTTCAATCTGAAAAAATTTAAATTGTACTTTTTTAATAAAAAATTATATGTATAAAATTTGACTAACAATAGATTGAATACATTAGATAATTTTTTTGTCACACTGTTAAATTGATATCCTCTTTTCACATAATAGAATTAATTAATTTATTATACATTAGATAACAATAGAAGTGGAGCAATAGTTACTAAATTTCGCAACTAGCTGTGCAGTTATCTTCTTAGAAATTATTTAAACGAAGTGTAGCCTACGGTAATAAGCTCATCTAATTACACACTCAATAAGCTCAGTGTTTTTTATCAGTCCCAACAGGCATACTTTTTTAACCATAAGCTTTCTTGCTTTCTCATTTCCCTAAACTTGCAGTAATTAATGCTTTCAATCAATAAAATTTCCTTTTATTCCATAATTATTACTTTGTGTCCATAATTATTGTTTATTAATTCCTATTGGGGGTCCAAATATAATGTGATAAGGAAATTTGAATATCTATAATAAATTGATTAGAAGTCAAGACAATGTTATTCACATACTCATACACCTTCATCTGCATATGGCACGCCTACAAATTACCATTTTATCTTTAGGCCAAAATTATAACTAACAAAAATAAAAAGAAAAGTTAAACCTAGTTTTCTGAATTTAAAATAGTTATATATTTTATAATTTAGAAAATGAAAAAACATTAGCCTAATTATTTCAATTTTTATTTTTTATTATCTGAGAAAAAGTCTTTCATTTATATTTACTTGCTTATTTCAGCTCCGGAATTCGAACTAAACCGGTCCTAAATGAGTGCAAGGATAATTTTTTCTTAAAAACGAGAAAGAAAAATAACAAAGAAAGAAAGAAATTGGTCTATATCCAATGGCATATGCAATTCGGATCTGAAGATGAAAGGTTCTGCAATGCAATTTGCAATGTAAAGTGAACAAGTAATATAGTAGTGAAATAAGTATCGATCCCACGAGGAAGGGTTGACAAGTACCAAAACTATTGAATATTCTATTATTTAGAAAATCAATTATGAGAAGTCGTATTTTAAGCTAAAGTAAAGTTCAAGTAAATAAATGATGATAATATGAAATAAGATTAAAGGCCTAGGATTTAGAATTCATCAATTGATTACCTATGATTACTTTATATTTTTTTAGATTGGATTATTTTTGCTGAAATTAATGATTAGATTTCCCTAAATTATATGATGTTCTCTCTCAAGATACAACATGTGTGCTCATATTAACCTTATATCTACTCTCGTGATCATAAGCAATTAACACAAACCCATTAATTTTTATGGAAATCCTTTAAATAATCACAAAGGAGTGTTCTTATCTCTAAACAACACATTCTCTAGGTCAATTATCCTAATGAACTAATATTGTACTTCCACTCTCGCTACTTCACACAATATCTTAAATCATGCAATTAATGGCCAGTTAATTACAAGCATCAAGTTCTAAGATAAAAGATTAATTCCAAAAATCAACCCAATCAATTAAATATAAATAATCATATGCAAATCAAAAGATTACATCTAAATCCTAGAAAAATAAATTTAGCTATTCATAATTAAAAGAGAATAAACAATTAAATTAACAATAAAAATAATAAACATAATAATAACTTATAATTAAATTCAAGAATAGAGTTTAGAGAGAACTTGTTTTGAGATACAATCTTTGATAAACTTGAGCTCCAAAAACTCCTCCTCTTGATAAAAATAACATAAACAAAAAAGAAACCTAATCTATTTTTTTTTTCTCTCTAAATATTTTTTTGAGGGATTTCTTTTATGCTCTTTCCCTTTGCCAAGCATGGTATTTATAGACATGTTTGGTGGAAGAATTCAAGTTCCATTAAAATTCTTGCATCAAAATTCAACATTGATGGTTAGGTTGGCCACCAACCATTGAATTCCTTCATCAATATTCAAAAATGGTTAGGTTGGCTACCAACCATTGAATTTTGGCCACCAACCATTGAATTCCTTCATCAATATTCAAAAATGGTTAGGTTGGCTACCAACCATTGAATTTTAGCCACCAACTATTGAATTTATTTCTCATGGATTGAAAACTTGAATCATTACTTGCATCATTATTTTTACTGCATCATTTTGATCTGCAAAAATAAAATAAAAATACTTAAAATATGTTATAATTTATTTATAAATTGTAGAACTATTTATTTCTAAAAATATGTAATAATATTATTGCATTTTCGAGAACTGAGCTAAAATTTAAGTTTAAACAAATACAATAACTCTAAAAATATAAGGTTATCACACCCCCAAACTTAAGTTTTTGCTTGTCCTCAAGCAAAAGAAAATTCAAAACCTAAACTAGTCCACTTTCGTAGGAAATTACGATTGCATTTAGCGTATATAACAAGCCTTTAAACCCCTAGGTGTCCCATAGAGGATGAGTTATAGTCTCGTGAGGGCTTCCAGTGGTGATACCCACAAACACCTTTAAAAATTTATTTCAAAAAATAAATAAATAAATAAAATATCACAAAAAGAATTTTAATCATCGCGTGCTTATGTTGAAATTTTTTTTTTAAAGGTCTCAACAAATTAATATTTAATCAATAGTATTGCAAGTCAAGCTTCTATCTCAGGTTCAAAACAATCCTCATCTTAATCATGCATTGAATAACTATGCATTAAATCAACTGCAAAGAAATTGTTGCACTTCAGATAGGCATATACACACTAATATCTTTAAATGCCTTTATCATATAAAATAGATGTACAAATCTCATAAGCATATTAAAGCAAACAATCTCCACTAATGGAATTCACAAATCAAGAGAGATCAATAGGTCTTGACTAGGATTGTAATGGGGCTAACACAAGGTATTTTTGGCTAAACAAAGAACAGGCTAAATGAACAAAAGTAAAATAATTATGCCAATTTTACAAAATCAATAGCTCAAATAAAGGAATTATATTAATGAAGGATCCTTTTAAGTACTATTCTTTTTCAATGTTTTCTTCTTTTAAGCCCACCTCTTCTTCTTCTTGTTCTTTTTTTTTTTTTCTCGCCAACAACATTATTCTAAAGACAAGCAAGAATTACTAACTTTTATTGGTTCAATTTTCTTGCTTTCCCCCAAACTTATTTTAAGCAGAAGGTGGTCTTTTATAATGAATAATACTCTCAGTTATTAGAAATCCTTATTTTCTTTTAAAACTTCAATAATTCCCTTTTCTTCATTAAAATGTAAACTTGACAAAATTATCTCACAAACAGGGTGAAAGATAACAATTAAGGTTAATTAACAAAGAAAAGAAAGCTAAAATTATCAAGGCACAAAGGGGTAAACTAGGAAAAAAAATTAGAATAATGGTAGATACAAGTAACAGACTAAACAAACAATGCCTAAATCATATCTCTCTTTCAAAATGAATTAAAAATTTCGCCTCAAAAGTTTGCAAAAACATGTTCTAAGATAGGTGAGGCAAATGAAGATAAAAATGTGTAGAAGCCCTCTCTAAGTAAGCATACACAAATTCAATGCAATCAATATAATGCAAAGCAAAGCAAACATAATCTTAATAAAAGTTAATTTCTTACCCAAAATAGTTGCTCAACCTGAAATACTTTAATAAATTGTCCATAAATATCAATTATAATCAATCATTAGCATTTCATCAAATTATTTAATATAAGCATATTTTACCAAAAAAAATTTAAATTTATTCATCAAAACACAAAAGAAATGAATGAAAATAAAAAAACAAACTAAACCTCCCCCAAACTTGCAATTTACATTCCTCAATGTCAAAGAAATAAATCAAAAGAAGAAATACTCCCTCGTGTAGAAAATTGAATTTCAAATTGTAAGCAGGGTGTGCATTCCACCTCTTTGTTTCCTATAAAACATCATGAAACAACTAAAAGCAAGTATGAGAAATTAATCACAGAATTTTTTTTTTTGTATATAATTTTTTTTATTTTTTTTTTAATTTTGGAGAATAAATAAATAATTAAATAAATAAAGAAGTTAGAAATTTGGGTTGCCTCCCAAAAGCGCTTAATTTATAGTCTTTAGCTAGACTTTCTCAGAATTTTGATCACGTGGCCTCTTTTAAGGAGTAAACCATCCCTTGTTCCACCAAATCTCCACTGAAATAAGGTTTAAGGCGTTGTCCATTTACTTTGAATGTTTCTCCCGCATTGTTTTGTAGCTCCACAGCTCCATGATGATGTATCTTCACTACTTGAAACGGTCCTGACCATCTAGATTTCAACTTCCCTGGAAAAAGTTTCAAACGTGAGTTGAAAAGCAATACCTGTTGGCCTTCCTCGAAATGCCTCTTATGGATGTGTTTGTCATGCCAACGTTTGGTGCGCTCTTTATAAATCTTGGCATTTTCATAAGCTTCCAGTCGTATCTCTTCAAGCTCACTCAATTGAAGTAACCTCTTGCGACCAGTAGCTTCCACATCCATATTCAACTTTCTTATTGCCCAGTAAGCTTTATGTTCGAGCTCCACAGGTCAGTGACATGCTTTACCAAAGACAAGTCGGTATGGAGACATACCAATTGGGGTCTTGAAAGCAGTCCTATATGCCCACAGAGCATCATCCAATTTGAGTGCCCAATCCTTCCTAGAGTTATTCACTGTCTTTTCTAAAATATTTTTCAATTCTCTATTTGAAATTTCCACCTGACCACTCGTCTGAGGATGATACGGAGTGGCTACTCTATGGTTGACTCCACTTTTCTTTAACAAAGCGTCAAAAGCCCGGTTACAAAAATGGAAGCCTCCATCACTGATAATGGCTCTCGGAACACCAAATCGAGAAAAAATATTTTTCTTAATAAACCTCAGCACAACTCTAGAATCATTGGTAGCACTTGCAATTGCTTCAACCCACTTTGACACATAGTCGACCGCTACCAAAATATATCGATTGTTTAGGGATGAAGGGAATGGCCCCATGAAATCAATCCCCCAAACATCGAATATTTCAACCTCTAAAATCCCATTAAGCGGCATATCTTGCTTTCTAGTTATGTTCCCTGTTCTTTGGCAACGATCACAAGACATCACAAAGTTTCTAGCATCCTTATACATAGAAGGCCAATAAAAACCACATTGCCATACCTTTGCAACTGTCTTATCTGTGCTTGCATGCCCTCCACTTTCCTTAGAGTGACAATGCTCTAAAATGCTTGGAATTTCCTCCTCTGGCATGCATCTTCTGATCATCCCATCTCCATAATACTTGAAAAGTAATGGTTCATCCCAGAAATAATACTTGACATCTGCAAGAAATTTATTTTTCTGATGATAAGAAAAATCACTAGGAATGATTCCACTCACCAAGTGATTGACAAAATCAGCAAACCATGGAGTTGATCCCTTCACTACCCATAACTGCTCCTCTGGAAAATAATCATTGACTGGCTCATCATCTTTAGCTGTTCGCTCCCGTTCTAATCTAGACAAATGGTCTGCAACCACATTCTCCACTCCTTTCTTGTCCTTGATTTCTAAGTCAAACTCTTGAAGCAAAAGTACCCATCTAATCAATCTAGGTTTGGCATCTTTCTTGGACATTAGGTACCTAATTGCTGCATGGTCTGTGAAGATTATAACTTTTGACCCAACCAAGTAGGAGCGAAATTTTTCTATCGCCACTATCATTGCCAACATCTCCTTTTCAGTAGTTGCATAATTTTTCTGTGCATCATTTAAGATCTTGCTGGTGTAGTATATCACATGTACCTTTTTGTTCTTTCTTTGGCCTAAGACAGCTCCAATTGCAAAGTCACTTGCATCGCACATGATTTCAAATGGCAAACTCCAATCGGGCGATGCAATAATGGGAGCTGAAATCAAAGCTTTCTTTAACCTGTCAAAAGCACTCAAGCACTCCTGGTTAAAATCAAAAGTAGCATCTTTATTAAGCAAATCACAGAGAGGCTTAGCAATTTTAGAAAAATCTTTGATAAACCGACGATAAAAACCAGCATGGCCAAGAAAACTTCTTATCCCTTTTACATTAGTAGGTGGAGGCAATTTTTCAATAGTCTCTACTTTTGCCCTATCTACTTCAATTCCTACTTGAGAAATTTTATGCCCCAAAACAATTTCCTCTTGTACCATAAAATGGCACTTCTCCCAATTTAGCACTAAATTGCACTCAACACAACGTTGTAAAACTTTTCTCAAGTTTTCTAAGCATGCATCAAATGAAGAACCATACATAGTAAAATCATCCATGAAGACCTCCATGGACTTCTCAACAAAATCAGAGAAAATAGACAACATGCAACGTTGAAAAGTAGCAGGGGCATTACACAAACCAAAGGGCATTCTTCTATATGCAAAAGTACCATAAGGACATGTAAAAGTGGTCTTTTCTTGATCTTGAGGAGCAATAGGAATTTGAAAATACCCTGAATAACCATCTAGAAAGCAAAAATATGCATTACCTGCAAGCCTTTCTAACATTTGATCAATAAAAGGTAAAGGAAAGTGATCCTTTTTGGTAGCATTATTCAGTTTCCTATAGTCAATGCACATTCTCCATCCTGTTACAGTCCTAGTGGGAATCAATTCATTATTATCATTTTTCAAAACAGTCATCCCACCTTTTTTAGGTACTACATGCACGGGACTAACCCAAGAGCTATCAGAAATGGGATAAATTATTCCTGCATCTAATAACTTAGTAATCTCAGCCCTAACTACTTCTTTCATGTTTGGATTCAACCTACGTTGATGTTCAATTATAGGTTTGTGGCTATCCTCCATCAAAATTCTATGCATGCAAATAGTTGGACTAATCCCTTTAATGTCAGAAATATTCCAACCTACTGCTGATTTAATTTCCCTCAAAATTTTTAATGTTTTCTCAAGTTGAACATCATTCAAGTTTGCATTCACAATCACAGGTAAAGTATCATTGGGACCAAGAAATGCATACCTGAGATGTGCAGGAAGTGGTTTCAACTCAAGAACTGGTGCTTGCCTAATTGATAGTGGAGGAAGTGACTTACCTTTTTCCAATTCTTCAAATTGTTGTCTCCTATAGAAAGGCATAGGTGAACTCCCCTCAAAAAGATTAGCAATTGTGGCAACCTCATGATTTTAATTCTTGCTAGTTGCTCCATTAACCAAGCATGTTTCTAGGGGGTCCGCAAAATGCTTTTCCTCCAAGACTTTTTGAACTTCCTCATCAATGACATCAATTTGAAAGCAACAATCCATGATGGCAGGTTGTTTTTCTGCTTTAGCAATGTCAAACTCAATCTCCTCATCACCTACTCTCAAAGTCAATTTGCCATGTTTTACATCAATTAAGGCTCTTGCTGTTGCTAAAAATGGTCTTCCAAGAATCAACGGGATCTCAACATCCTCATCCATGTCCAATACCACAAAGTCCACAGGTATATAAAACTTACCAATTTTTAACAAGACATTTTCAATGATACCTACTGGATACTTAACAGAACGGTCAGCTAATTGCAAGGTCATTGTGGTTGGGGTTAGCTCACCCAACCCTAATGTCTTACAAACAGATAAAGGCATAATACTAACACTAGCTCCTAAATCACATAAAGCCTTTTTAAATTCAGTGGTACCAATTAGACAAGAGATAGAAAAGTTACCTGGATCTTTGAGCTTTTGTGGAAGTTTGTTCTGAATAATTGCACTGCACTCCTCAGTAAGTGCTACCACAGCATGCTCCTCAATCTTCCTCTTGTTAGACAGTAAATCTTTAAGGAACTTCACATAGGATGGCATTTGTGCCAAGGCTTCAACAAACGGTATGTTTATGTGAAGTTGCTTAAAAATTTCTAGAAACTTCTCATATTGTTTGTCTAACTTCTGCTGCTTCAATCTTTGAGGATAAGGAATGGGTGGTGCATAAGGCTTGACTTGTGAAGGTTTAGATACCTCCTCTCTTTTTTCTTCTTTAGCTTGATTCGTTGGGGTATCTTCTTTTGAAACTTCACCACTATATTCATTTGTTTTCTTTGGTACCATTTCTTCAAGTTTCTTGCCACTTCTCAAAGTAATTGCCTTGCATTGTTCTCTAGGATTAATTTCAGTTTTGCTAGGCAATGTACCTTGAGGTCTTGCATTAAAAGAGTTAGCCATTTGTCCCATTTGAAACTCCAAATTTCTATTTTGGCTAGCAATTTGATATACTTTCATCTCCAACTTGTCATATTGTTTCTCCAATTTGTCAAACCTTTCAGAAGTGGCTCCAATGAATTTCTCCAAAGCGGTTTCGTAGGAAGGCTTGATTTCTTGTAGTGTTTGGGATGGAATTTGATTTCTCCCTTGAAAGTTGGATTGGTATGGTGGCCTTAGATTGCTTCCTTGATTTCCTTGATTTCCCCATGCTAAGTTGGGGTGGTTCCTCCATCCTGGATTATAAGTGTTCGAGTAGGGATTATTTTGTTGTCTATTGGGGTTAGAGACAAATTGGACTTGCTCTACTCCATGGCATTCAAAATTATGATGATTACCCCCACATGAGTCACAAACAATTGGATGACTACTTGATGGGGCATTAATGTTTACTCTCTCCAATGACTTGGCAATTGCATCAACTTTTGCTGCAAGAAGAGAATACCCATCATCCTGTTGAACACTTGCAACCCTCCTTGTTGTAGTCCTTTCATTGGACCAATGGTAGTTGTTAGTCGCCATTTGCTCAAGAAGATTATGAGCCTCGATAGTACTTTTGTTCATAAGAGCTCCTCCGGCTACTGCATCAATTATGCTCCTTATTTGATTTGAAAGACCATTGTAAAAAGTTTGCACTATCATCCAGTCTGGGATACCATGATGAGGACACTTTCTTTGTAAATCTTTAAACCTTTCCCATGCTTCATATAGTGTCTCTCCATCAAATTGAATGAAACTAGTAATATCATTCCTTAGCTTAGCAGTCTTTCCAGGAGGGAAATATTTTGCCAGAAAAGCACTTGTGAGTTGATCCCATGTAGTGATTGACCCTGGGGCTTGAGATATCAGCCAAGTTTTTACTTTATCCCTAAGAGAAAATGGGAAAAGCCTCAGCCTAATGGCATCATCAGTAACACCATTCATCTTGATTGTATCACAGATTTCTAAGAAATTTGCCAAATGAGCATTGGCATCTTCCATGACTCCTCCTCCAAACTGGGACTGTTGAACCATCTGAATGAGTGAAGGTTTGATTTCAAAATTGTTGGCTGCAACAGTGGGTCTTTCTATGCTGGATCGCATAACTGAGTTTGGCATAGCAAATTCGCGCAGTGCCCTATTAGCTCCATTGTCCGCCATTTCTTCCTCTGCTCCTTCAAGTCTTTCCTCAAAAGTTTCTTGCTCAAATTCTTCTACTTCTTCCAAAGCCTCTTGGTCGTTGGCCTTGTCTGCTTTCTCTTTTCTAAGTCTCTCCTTTTTGGCTTTGGTTAAAGCCTTACACCTTCGCTCGATTTCAGGATCCAATTCCTCTAAAATTGCTTCAGGATCGTTTCTCATAAACACCTATACGAGCTGTACAGTAAAAAAAATAAAAATTCAGTTTTAAAAATAAATCAAGGTGTCTAAAGTAATAGAATATATCAATTATATTAATATTGTCAAAAATTGCCTTCCCCGGCAACGGCGCCAAAAATTTGTTGCGCGATTTCTGCAAGTGCACAGGTCGTGAACAAGTAATATAGTAGTGAAATAAGTGTCGATCCCACGAGGAAGGGTTGACAAGTACCAAAACTATTGAATATTCTATTATTTAGAAAATCAATTATGAGAAGTCTTATTTTAAGCTAAAGTAAAGTTCAAGTAAATAAATGATGATAATATGAAATAAGATTAAAGGCCTAGGATTTAGAATTCATCAATTGATTACCTATGATTACTTTATATTTTTTTAGATTGGATTATTTTTGCTGAAATTAATGATTAGATTTCCCTAAATTATATGATGTTCTCTCTCAAGATACAACATGTGTGCTCATATTAACCTTATGTCTACTCTCGTGATCATAAGCAATTAACACAAACCCATTAAGTTTTATGGAAATCCTCTAAAAAATCACAAAGGAGTGTTCTTATCTCTAAACAACACATTCTCTAAGTCAATTATCCTAATGAACTAATATTGTGCTTCCACTCTCGCTACTTCACATAATATCTTAAATCATGCAATTAATGGCCAGTTAATTACAAACATCAAGTTCTAAGATAAAAGATTAATTCCAAAAATTAACCCAATCAATTAAATATAAATAATCATATGCAAATCAAAAGATTACATCTAAATCCTAGAAAAATAAATTTAGCTATTCATAATTAAAAGAGAATAAACAATTAAATTAACAATAAAAATAATAAACATAATAATAACTTATAATTAAATTCAAGAATAGAGTTTAGAGAGAACTTGTTTTGAGATACAATCTTTGATAAACTTGAGCTCCAAAAACTCCTCCTCTTGATAAAAATAACATAAACAAAAAAGAAACCTAATCTATTTTTTTTTTCTCTCTAAATATTTTTTTGAGGGATTTCTTTTATGCTCTTTCCCTTTGCCAAGCATGGTATTTATAGACATGTTTGGTGGAAGAATTCAAGTTCCATTAAAATTCTTGCATCAAAATTCAACATTGATGGTTAGGTTGGCCACCAACCATTGAATTCCTTCATCAATATTCAAAAATGGTTAGGTTGGCTACCAACCATTGAATTTTGGCCACCAACCATTGAATTCCTTCATCAATATTCAAAAATGATTAGGTTGGCTACCAACCATTGAATTTTAGCCACCAACTATTGAATTTATTTCTCATGGATTGAAAACTTGAATCATTGCTTGCATCATTATTTTTACTGCATCATTTTGATCTGCAAAAATAAAATAAAAATACTTAAAATATGTTATAATTTATTTATAAATTGTAGAACTATTTATTTCTAAAAATATGTAATAATATTATTGCATTTTTGAGAACTGAGCTAAAATTTAAGTTTAAACAAATAAAATAACTCTAAAAATATAAAGTTATCACTGAAGATGAAAGGTTCACTAATGTGGCCTACATTTTTAGCGTTTTCCAATGTCACTTTTTTTTTTTTTAATTTTATGCATTGCTCTCCAAGTATTTTTGTGGTTCCTTTATTTGTTACTCTCTCTATTTTTTTTAACTGACATTTTTTGTTATTTCATAAATATTAAGAAATAATTAATTGTGTTAAGTTCTAAGAGAAAATTGATTAAATTATTCTTATTGATTATAGAGTAATGGATAATATGTACATTAATTATAGAGTAATAGAGACTAATAAAGACAAGGATAAAATTTAAAAAAAAAAAAGAAGTATAATTGATTCTCTAAAATGATAAATAAATTGAATTTTTTTTTAAAAAAAGTCAATTAAAAAAAATAGAAAAGGTACTATTTAGGGCTGCAAATAAGCCGAGTCAAGCCAAATTTTAACTTACTTAGACTCAGTTTGATTAATTTTATCTAAGTTCAAGCTCGAGCTCGAGCTTGAACTTAGTTCAAACTTGAAAATAACGTTCAAGCAGCTCATCAAAATATTGCTTATAAATATAATCGAGCCCGAGCTCCTTTTGAAACTTATTTATAGTTCATTTATAATTCATTTATAGCTCAATAGAATTCATTTATGGTAAAATAAAAATAATAAAAAATACTTAAAACTAACATAAAAGAAAAATCATCCAATTAGTAAAAAAAAAATTTAATCATAAAATTGAGCGTTACATATTTCAAAAAATAAAAATAAAAACATCATTGTAATATATGATACATTATTATTATTATTATTATTATTATTATTATTATTATTATGTAACATAATTTTTTTTTAAATTAAACTTCTCAACTATTTAATTAATGAAATTATAATGCATGATATTAATGAAATTAATTATATGCATATATTATTATTAATTACATAATTACAAAACATAAGTTATAAATGTATATTAATACATTATAAATAAACATGTTTGCAAGCTTATTAATTAAGCTATTCGCAAGAGTTGAATTTAATTTTACTTAAATTTAACTTGTTTATTAATCAATTCATGAATTAAAGTTTAAATTTGACTCGTTTATAAAGCAAACAAAATACGAAAAAAATTTTATTGAACCGAATACCGAATCTTTAATTTGTAGTCCTAGTACTATTTATAAAAAATTCTTAACTAGTTTTGGGGCATTGCACTCAACCGGTCAATGAACGACATATTTTATGTGCTTTGTGGACAATGATGAGTGACACATATTCTAAATATCATAACTATTATTCTCTTGATCTCAAAAAGATTGTTCATTTTTTTTTTCTCACACAGTTTAAGAAAACACAATTATTGCATATTAATTTATAAATTTTATTATATTTTTCCACTCATATTTTTACTTATACTAATTTATTACTATATTTTTTTATTAATATAATTTTCAATTAATAAGGATAAAATAGATAAATGTGTATATGTATTTCGAGAGTGAAGAAGTATTTTGAAACATTCTAAAAAAGAATAGTGGATAATTTTTTTTAGACAAAGGAGGTAATTTATATGTGTCACACATAGACAATAGAGCCTGATATGCTGAAAAATAGAAAAATAAATCTTTTACTTTTATTTATTTATTTTTGAGACATGATTTAAAGCACACAATTTTTTAAACTAGCCTATGCGACATGTGAATTTAAAATTTAAAAGAATAATTTTAAATGATGCAATTATGTCTAATATAATTAAGGACAATTATAATTAAGGACAATGAAGCAATTAAAATTCCGGAATTGAAATCCTTTGAAATGCATCCCGGATCTATTGGATGTTCTGATACAATATGATAATTTTTGAATTGAATTGAAATTAAGAAAGTTGAATTAAATTGAATTAAGAAGGTAAGAGGTAAAAGACTTCAATATAATTATAACCAAAATGACTAACACTACCCATTTGGAAAGCTAGCTCTCCCCCTCAAATGCAATTGGAATTTGACTTTTGGAATTGACATCCTCCCTTAAAATATAGTTGAAATCCTCTTAAAACATTCCAGATCTACCAGATACTCTGGTATCATATGATAATTTTTGAATTGAATTGAAATTAAAAATGTTGAATTGAATTAAGAAGGCAGGAAGTGAGAGACATAGATCCAATCATAACCAAAATGACTAGTACTAGTCATTTTGATGGTTGGCCTTTCATTACTTATATGTTTTCTGATGATTTTGTAATTTCTAGATGTATGATTTTTATTTTTGTAGTTTTTAGTTTTCTAACAAAAACTATCCAAATAATTTTTATTAGTTTATTTAAAAATGATTTAGTTAGTTTTAAATTCTATCCTCTAAAGTGATTTTTATTTTTGTAGTTTTTAGTTTTCTAACAAAAACTATCCAAATAATTTTTATTAGTTTATTTAAAAATGATTTAGTTAGTTTTAAATTCTATCCTCTAAAGTGATAAATGGAACCTTTTTTTTTTTTTCCTAAAACCAACAATTTTATATAAAAACTAGTAGGATTGCCAGCACAATGCTACAGGCTTAATCATATATATATATATATATATATATATATATATATATATATATATATATATAATTTCAAGGTAAAAATTTCAACTTAATATTATTATTTCATAATTTAGGAAAGAGATTGAAAAGGTTATAGCTAAAATACATAAACCTTGCTAAACAAAATAATATTGTTATAATACATTGTGCATATTGTTCTCTTTACAAACACAATTGTTCACATAAACATTTGTCAACCAAAAGAAGTATAATACAAAAGTATGTCGAACATCATGCAATTTCATGTGATGCAATTATATATCTCCATTCAACATTTGTTTGCCTCCATGTAGATGCAACTATCTATTGCATCTTAGAAATGAGGTATCTGTTGAGTGCGGTTTTGCCTACAACTCTCCTTTGAGACAAAAGTTGCTTCCTGAAATCATCCCAAGTGAAAGGCAAATATTTTCTAGGATTAGTATTAGGATCAATGAATTGTGGAAGGCAGTCTATAATGGTACAACTTTTGGGGCTGAGAAAGTATGCTGCCGATAGCCTACTCTCCTCTTTGTTGACAACTGCTCTGTGTATAACACTTTTTAATCTTCCATTTGTCCATGCCTGCAAAGTACGTAGCACTACAAACTTATTCTTCCAAAATTGATAATGTTTACTAATTATAAGTCATGTATTAAATAATAATTTGGACTCCAGGCATTAATGTACTAGCAATAGCATATTATTTTGGCAGAGTACTAGTGGTGATTGAAGGAGATAGAAGAAAGTTACTTCAAGGGTGTCACCAATGTTGATGATAAATGCATTAGGGATAGGGCGAACTCCAATCCATTGACTGTCATTCTTGAGAATTTGAAGGCCACCCACGTCATCTTGCATCAATATGGTTAAAGTATGGGGGTCTGAGTGGCTCCCTAGTCCAAGACATTTCTCTGGAAGGGGACATGGAGGATATCTGTTAACTCTCAAAATGTTTTCTTCTTTTGCTTCAAAGTTCCTTGAGAAGAAGTCTTTTGGTAGGCCTAATCCATAAGCCAAAATCTCCAATATCGTCATTCCTAATTTATCCAATTCTTGCATGTACTCCATCAATGCATTGCTACAAGTACAAATAAACCATATTGAGCGGATAGATAACATATACTCACAAGCATTATTTTTTAATTAATTCACTCCGACTGAGGTTCGAGACCTTACAACCCTGAAGATGACTCAAGTACCAATTGTGCTACACCCATGTAGTAATCACAAAGCATAGTAGATACGAATATATCATTATTTTCTTTAAAAAAATTATAATCTTATAAATTGAAATAAGTTTGTTTTTATACGCACACTGGCTAAATTTAAACCAATTACAAGTTTAAAATCTAAATTTTTGTTCTAAAAAAAAAAAAATAAGGACAACAATGGCATATAATTAATTACCTAAATAGTTGATGTTGATCATGAAACACCTTTCTTGCAAATGAAACTACCTGTTTTTGAGATTGAAGCAATTGTATAATCTCAGCCCAAGGTAAATTTTTCCCATAATCAGGATTTGAGGCAGAGTAACCTAGAGGCAAGTTGATTGATCTAGCACCCTTCATTTTTTGCTCCATGGAAAGATCAAAAAACTCATTTACGTGAACTTTAAACTTCTTTATAATTTCCAGGGGAATCCCATGATTGACTAACTTGAAAAATCCCCACTTAGCACTAGCATTTACCATTTCTAGGCAAATATTCTCATATTCTTGGTCTTTTCTCCCATCTAACATTCCTTGGAGACTTATAACAGGAATGTCATCATCGTCATTTCCAAAGCTATTATGATCAATTGCTGGCCATTCTTCTTCAGTCCAAATGAAATTTTTGACACATAAATTTTGACCCACAGAAGAGAGTGACTCAACTAGCTGTTCTTCAATAATAGATGCCATTATTGAAGTTGATCACAATGACTATTCTCTTTGGTAGGTGCTATATCTGTATATGTAAGGTAAAACAATGAACACTAAATTTTTAGTTGTATGATCGGCTTAGGCTACGGTTGCATTGTTTTAATTTACTGGCATTTCATTGTAAAAAAGATTTTGATGGATACTACTAGGATGCAATTTTATTCATGTATGGTTGGTTTTTAGGTAAAGGTCCAAGAATTTTTAGATACTATTTGCCTACTGTGGGTTATTTAAAAAAGATTCCGATGGATACTACCAAGATGCCGTTTTATTCATGTGTGGTTGGTTTTTATGTAAGATCCAAGAATTTTTAGATACTATTTGTCTACTGTGGGTTATAGTTTATGGTAAATGGTCGGCCATTGAAAAATTATACTGTAAAGAAGAGGCAACATAAAAAAAAAAAAATATATATATATATATATATATATATATATATATATATAAACTCGGATCGGATTAAATGGTTTAATCGGATAATCACCATAATTATTAAACTCAAGACCGGACTAATCGGTTCCATAGAAAAATCTATAAACCCAACTTAAAATTAGTGTGATTTAATGCTAAATCTGATTTTGGAATGAATCTGCTATAACTCTACCGAACTGATCAGACGAACCGCGATCCGGCCAACCTGATTCCGGTTCAGTTGGCTGGCCGAGTTGTGATCAGCGAACTGGCAGCTTAGAAGGGTGCCACGTTGCCTTACTAAGAAAAGATTTATTTGGATTTATTTGTGGATTATGAGAGTCAAACTCAGGACCTAGTCTGCATTGTTGAGTGGCCATGCCACTGAGTTAAATTGTGAAGAGCTTAAATATATCAACAATTTGTCATATATATTAATTATACACGTATCATGAATTGATTATGCGTGTGGGAGTTGAGGACGTCGTTCAAGAGGCGTACATTACAGTTTCTCTTCAAGGGCCTTACATTTTCCTCGAAGAGTTCCCATTCGTAACCTGTCATCCTGTTTTGAAGCAAGAAACTGCGACTCCGTATCCATATCTTCCATTAATGCACAGAAAAAGCCAAGTATTATTTTGAAATCAAGAACTGGTCATTGGATATTTGTGCGCTGAGTACTAGCATATTAGTATATTTTCCCTAAATAATAAAGGGATAAGTTCAAAAAAGTGGCATGTGATTTTGCGCTTTTGCAAATGAAGGTCTATGATATTTTTCTTTTGCAAATGCAGACATATGATTTATTCCGTTATAATTTGTGGGGCTTAAATAGAGAGGCCATTATATCTCTGCTCTGGTGGCACGCACTGACCAATGAAAAATTTTTCCCCTTCTACGTGGCATTTGATTAATACAATTAAAAAAAATCGAGTTTATTTTTTAAAAAGAAGAAATGCAATTAATGAAACAAATTTTGAAAAAAAAATAACTAAAAAGAATTGATCCTCATAATTTTAAAACCTAATTTTCTCTTTTCCTCCAATATAGTTTCCTCAATTCGCAACGCTAAAGAATCGTAAAAAGGAATACCAACTCGACTATTCTCATAAGAAGATCTCTCAATCACTGTTACTAATGGGTGAAAGCAGTGGCAGTAGCGAAAGTGTTGAGATTCAAAGGTGTGAATGTGGTGTGCAATCACCAGTGAGAACAGCATTAACACCACAGAACCGAGGCAAGAAATTTTATGGTTGTGGTCGATTTATTGGTGGTCGAAGGTGCAATTTCTTCGAATGGGTTGAAAATAATTGTATTGGTTGCTCAGAAACAATTCCACAGTTGATGGAGAAGATTAGACTTTGTGAAGATGAAATTGTTGAATGCCGTGCAAGAGAGGTGGAAATCCTAAGTGATTTAGCTCAAACTGAAGAGCAATTGAAGAAATTACAAACTCAATTATGTGTTTCAAATGTAGAAAATGAAATTCTAAAGATGCAATTGGCATATTATTTAGAGAAAATAAGAGACATGAAAGTGAATAAAAGTGGTAGTTTGAATTGGGTCTTAGTTATTTTTGTTAGTATTTTGATTTGGTTTTGTCTGTATTCTGATAGAAGTTTTGGCAAAGGTAGACTTGCTGTGCCATAGATGTGTAATAACTTTATGTATGCAAGATGTTTGTTAAAATGACTAAATGAAACTTTTGGTTGAAAATTTATCTGTTATGTGAGTTGTGATTTGATTAGTAAATATAATTAGTTTAATAAAATTTCAAGTCTATTGCTTGTGTGTCAATTGCATGTTATTAGGTCATATTGAACCCCTTATATTAGCCATTTTGTATGCAGTAAGTAGAATCTGCAGAGTTGCAATTTTCAGATGAAAAGAATGCTGCTCTAACCTTAAAAATTTCATTTCCTTTCAAATGAGATTAAACAACCATGAAACTGAAGATAAGAACTTGTGGCTGAATTAGGTCCACTAGAGGAGAGAAATGTGTGAGATGGAACGACAAGCATAAGGCACATGGTAATGAAACTTCAGAAGAGTTGGAAGATCAAATAGCTAGTAAACTCATCCAAAAAAAACTAAACACTGTGATTCATTGCTCAGTGTACAAAACCAGCAAAGTATCAACAATCTTAGCAATATAACCATAAATGATGAGCAACTTGTAACATAAATTACATCCATGAAAAATAAAACCTTCATATTAGTATAAGGTTTGAAAAGACACCTACAAATTCATAACATCAAATTGATAATAAAAAAAGCCTTAAAAATTATATTCGCTATTCACATATCACAAATAAGAGACATTGCTTATCCAAATAGTTTGTTTTCCAACTATTCATTTGTTCAGAACCAAAAAATACCTCATTGCTAAAAAAAAAAAAAAAAAAAAAAACAAAACAAAAAAAAAAAAACAAAATTCAGAGGCATAATGAAGTGGTGTCATATTGCAAAACCAACTTCTTTCCTGAAACATTATTAAGCATCTATTTTGCTTATTGAAATACAACATATAAATGTCATACAAAAAATTCTTAATTTCTTATTAATTCCTATTTTCATACTTTCTTCCTAGGTGAAGTCCTTATTTTTTACAGCAATTGAGTAGCTCTTTTGAAATTCTTCAAGCTAGAAGGAGGAAGAGGCACATTTGCAGGAAGAGGCATAGTAGAATTTGATGGAGTATAACAAGGCACATTTGCAGAAAGAGGCACACTTGAATTAACTCTCAAGAAGGACAGGCCTTGAATATTGGACAATCTAAGTCTCTTAAACTTTGAATTAGCAGCTACATTTGAATGTCTTGGTGGTTTAGAAGCATGCTTTCCCTGATTTACAATGCAAAATAATATCTTAGATCACTAAGATTATATGATAAAAGGATTAATGCAGCAAAACCTGGAAAATACCTGAGAACTTGAAGGTACATTTTGCAATATTGTATGACCTGCAGCTGGTTGTGAATTATAGTTGACACTGCCACTACCATTGCACTCATCCATTGTTATTATAGTTGGCTATGAGAAAGACTGGTTATTTTGTGCATTTCTCAATCTTTTTCTTGCATTACCCTGTAAAAAACACAACCAAATCCTATTCACCCAATCTATTATAACACCAAATCATTAAGATTAAATTGAATAGATAAGGGACAATACTTGAGTTGGTATATTGACATTGTGCCCTAATAATTGACCTTCATGAGGCTGTGGACTAAAGATTACATTGCTATTATCATTTCTACTACTTGGATTAGGCTGAGAGGATGATTAACCAATTGTTGAATTTCTTTGCCTTCTTTTTGTCCTTGGTTCATCCTATATTTCAACATTTTATAATTTCAATGAAATTTCAAAACAAATGCATGATATGAAAATTTATGACAAATTAATTGGTATTATTGCATCTTACTATATTCACTCTAGCATCTCTTAACCCATTTCCCCTATTCGATCCAGCTCTTCAATTTGATGCTTTATTCCTTTGTAATCTCATCCTCCTTTGCCATGGGGTTTCACCTATGACAGATGCTTGACATCCTCTGACATTATGGTCGGGTTGGTTACAATTTCCACAAAGTACTTGTTTGTCAGCTCTTGACATTTTAAAAGGATTTCTTGCCTCATTTGCTAGTCTTAGTCTCTTCTTCCTTGGTCTACCAGCTAGTTTCCTTACATGTGGAGGATGAATGTCTAGATAAACTATCTTCTCCCATTCATGTTATGATGGAACAGGATGTATGATATGCTTGTATATTGCCAAAAAAGTACTTTTAGAGAAGTAAGGATGCACATATACTTCAGGTTTCTCTCGATTTGTGTATATTATAAAGATAGCATACTTACAAGGGATCCTTGTAAGATCCCACATCCTACAAGTGCAAGTGGAGTTGTTCAGGTTCACAACATTTTTTGTGTCATAAAAATCCACCTCATATATTTTTGTTCCAGCAAGTGTACAAAAACAGTTTCTACTTGCTAACTTCAACCTTTCCAATGTATCTTGAGTATTTGGACATATTTCACCTTTGTACCTTTGCATACCAGTGTACTTTACATGGAACCTCTTCATAAGTCTTCTTCTTATCCACTCTACCATGCTGAGAATTGGCATATCTGTTGCTGCTGTAATATATGAGTTGAATGACTTACATATATTGTTTTGAAGTGCATCAGACTTAGTGTGAGGAGAGAAATGTGATCTTGACCAAGTCTTTGGGTCCTTTGTCATTACCCAATTGTAAGCATTCTCATCAAATTTCTTAAACTGTTCCATATGCTTCTCCCATGTCTTAAATGTACTAGCATATGCCCTAAACCACAATTTCTTCTTATATTTAATCCCTCTGAATAGCTTTTTGTAGTTTTCATACATATGCTTCACACAATATCTATGTTCCACATTAAGTTGCACTTGTGTAAAAGCCTCCACATGACCCTGCATTGAAAAAATAGATTAACAATAACTTATGTAAAGATAATTAAAACACATTCAATTATATTGAGTTTTGTGGTTTACCTTCTGCTGGTCAGACATGAAAACCCAACCAATCTCCTCTGGCCTCCCAAAGTCATCAAATAATAGATTTAAAAACCATACCCAAGATTCTTTGCACTCAATGTCCACAATAGCAAAAGCAATTGGGAACATATTTTCATTCCCATCCCTACCAACTGCACATAGTAATTGGCCACCCATAGATGTCTTCAGATGACAACCATCTAATCCAACTATAAGTCTTATACCAGCAAAATAACCTTTCTTTTGAGCACTAAATCTAACATACATTGACGGAAAAGCTGTCACTTGCCTTGGCACTCTATAAATATTAGCTTCAGCACTTTCATCAAGTTCCAAATCCTTAAGAGCAGTTTCCAATTTCACCCAACTCCCAGGATTGTATTTCCTTATAGTCTAAACATTGTCCCAAAGTCTTTTATACTGCTCACTTATATCACCTTCAGTCAACTTCTTTGCTATTTTCTTGGCTCTATATATCTTGTGTAAGGAAACCTCAGCTCCTAACTCTCTCTTTATTATCTTTTGCAATGCTGTTACATTCCATGATGGATTTTCTCTGAATCCCTTTAAGTATTTTTCAGCTAAATATTATGCAGTCACCAAGTTGTTGTTCATATCACTAGGGCAGTGGCGAACAGGCCTAAATGTCTTAATTTGAAAAGTATTACTATCAGCTAGCTTAGAAGCATGAATCCTAAAACCACATTTCTCTTTACAACTGCTGTAATTCTCTTCCTATTGTTGTTGACAAGTTCATATGTGAACTTCCTTTTAATAGCCCATTCTTTCAATGCCTTTCTAAAAATAGAGTGACTACTGAATTTCATCCCCTTGCACAATGCTAGATCATTCGCTCCAGTCTCCTCATTATAATTAGGACATCTCACCTCTTCATCATCAGACCCTTGCAAACTGTGCAGTTCATCACTATCAGTAGGCTTTTCACAAAATTCTTCAAGGTCTTCATCATTCAGATCATTATCACTAGCATATTGGTCCTCTGTTACATGCTGCAAGGTAGCCTCTGTATTTTGGTCATCCTTATCTTGAGGTAGTAATTCATCATCACTACCTTCTAAGTTGTCATATAGCCAACTTGGTTCCTCTTCATCACTGTCAAATTCATCACTAAATTCTACCTCATCCTCATCAACATAATAGTCACTATCAAATTCATTACTTGTACCATCAACTTCCTTGCCACTCTCACCAACATTTGCATCATTGTCACCTAAATTATCACTTTCACCTGCCACATTTGCAGCACCATCACCATCACACACATTACCACTATCATGAAATAAATTAGCTCCCTCACTACCCACATACCCACTATCAGCAGCTATACTATCATTCATACATTCACCAATTATACAAAAATCTCCACTTTCATTTTCATTATCACCCTCAACTGTAGGAGGCAGTTACACATCAATTGCATCAGTCATTAAGGGTGGAGGATTCTTAATAAAGTAGATGTGTATACCTTCCTGACCCTTATTATAGTCTAACATGTTTTTTGTATTATGGTCATCAATAATTTCTTCAAGTCCTAACCCACCGCTTAATCCAAATATCCTAAACCACATTCTAACTCCTCTTGAGTATCCAATTTCCCTGCCAATTCCCTCTAGTTCAAATGTTGAAATTTTATCAACATCATAATGATCCCTGTACGCAATCTGACCCCCCATATAATTGTTCATTTCATTAGGATCATCCCACATACCACCATGGTGTATTACCAAATTCACAAACTCATCCATACCAAGCGTAGCCAATAAACTGCATTTTGGCACCCAATTAACAGTATCAAAAATAGGATTATAAGAAAATGAAGCACAACTAAGAATCAAAATGCATCTTAACTAAATTCACATTCAAAACTCATAGCACTATTTTTTCATAGGCAATCAAGTATCCATACCCATTAACAGCCTGATATACTCGTTTACCCACACCCATTACAACCCGATCCCTCAACCCTAACCTATGTACAGAACCTTGACCCAAATCAAATAGAACATGCATGCATATATGAATATAAAATTGAAGTTTTCTAGAAGTGTAGATACCTCATTGAGTAAGTAATCAAGCAAAGCTTCAAACTTTTTCAACAATCCTCCAACAACGCAAATTTTGATTTGCTTCAATGATAATTTCTCAAAAAATTACTATGCAATCAAGATCGAAATTATAGAAAACTTAAAAAATTTGTTACTTTATAAGCTTTCCCCAGAGCTTCTATGCCTAGTTTGAGAGAAAAAAAAAAATTACATTTGCTTACTGTAAACCAAAACTTTCAGCTTTGGTTATTTGTTTTCCCGTTGAGCTTTGGAAATTAGGAAATTATTCTTTTCAGTTTTTTTTTTCAAAATTTGTTTCATTAATTGCATTTCTTCTTTTTCAAAAATAACCTTAATTTTTTTTAATTGTATTAATCAAATGCCATATGAAAGGAGGAAAATTTTCATTGGTCAGTGCGTGCCACCTAGGCAGGGATATAATGACGTCTCTATTTAAACCCCACAAATTCTAACGGAATAAACCTTATGTCTGCATTTGCAAAAAAAAAATATCACAGACCTTTATTTGCAAAATCGCAAAACCACAAGCCACTTTTTGAACTTATCCCAAAAAAAAAAAAAAAAAAAAAAACTATATTTGCTTATTGTAAACCAAACTTTCAGCTTTGGTTATTTGTTTTCCCGTTGAGCTTTGGAAATTAGGAAATTAGTCTTTTTAGTTATTTTTTCTTTCAAAATTTGTTTCATTAATTGCATTTCTTCTTTTTCAAAAATAACCTAATTTTTTTTTAATTGTATTAATCATATATCACGTGGAAGGAGGAAAATTTTTCATTGGTCAGTGCATGCCACCTAGGAAAGGTATAACGATGTCACTATTTAAGCCCCACAGATTCTAACGAAATAAACCTTATGTCTACATTTGCAAAAAAAAAATATATATATCACAGACCTTTATTTGCAAAATCGTGAAACCACAAGCCACTTTTTTGAACTTATCCCAATAATAAATATAAAATAGTAATTACGAGGCTCTGCGCGTGGGTTTGGGCCTCACAAAAGCCCAAGAACGAGAAGAAGCCTTATTTATGGCTAGCCCATAATGGTTTGAGAAAACAAGGAAACAGCCAATAGAAAAGAAATAAAAGTGGGCCCATAGAGTTATTTTCATCAGTGGTTCTTGAACTATCAGCTAATGCACTTATAGTCCTTTAACTTCAAATTATAACAAAAATATTCTTTAACTTTCCTTCTCGTAATACCATATTCCTTTTCTTACCTTGTTTTCTTTATATTTTTATTCCTAACCCCCCAATTCTATTTCTTTGCTTTTCTTTTCAAAGAAATCCTAAATACATAATTCACTTACCTTTAAGCTCTAACATCATTCAGAGTTAGTCTGCTCTCTTTCTTACTAAAGGTAGAATATTTCTAATAAATTATTTAAGAAGTCTAAACAATTTATAATGAAATTAGTCTAAACAATTTATAATGAAATTTAACAATCATATTATTGGATCTTTACCTACACCGTAATTTAGGTGATGATAATCAAAGAATGAACAATTAGAAGATTTCTCATTCACCCACAAAGTATGCTAAAGCACCAATTCTTTCTAAAACGAGAAAATTATAGAACTCAAGTTCTTGTTCAAAATAATTTTTAAAATCTATGTCTTCTTGAGTTAGATTATTAAGTCTTTCAATTCTAGTTTAGATTATTAAGTCTTTCAATTCTAGTTAAATAATTTTTTAGATGTTCAAATTTATGTTTGTATTATGCAAATATAGGATCATGCAGTCTAAGACTAGCATTCAACTCTTTCCTTCTTGCCTAGATCAAAGTTGAACCCTTAAGCCAATTTCTATTAGTACTTTGACTAGGAGACATAAATTTTTAAACACAAAACATTTATAAAATATATACCTTATAGACTGGGGCCACTAAGCTTTCACAAAAGTTTCAGCTCTCCTTCAAGCTCATCACCAACAGTACCTAGCAAAGGTTAGAGGTTATAGATGCCTTTTCTCTCTCTTTGTTGGGACTTACAAAAACTCTCTTATTTATCATACTGTTTTGAAGGATAAAATATATAGAAGTAAAGTTTCTTCAAAGAAAGACTTAAAAAGAAATTAGAAATTCTAGGTTGAGGAAATATTCTTTTATATAGAAATTTTGAAGTAGTTTTTGCTCCCCTTGCTTAACAAATGAAGGGCTATATATAGAATTTACAAAAGCTTGTGTCTATATTACTTTTTGCTAGCTCAAAAGCAAAATTAATTAAAGCATATAGACCATAATTAAAATAAAAGGACAACTGGTGCCTTTAGTACTATTTTTTAACTATATACAAGGACAATAATTTATTCTATCTTTATCTTTACAGCTTGGGAGATAAGGATTCCTATCTTATAATAGATACAATGTTTTTATTAGCACCACAAATTTTAAAGTATTTTTTTGCCAAATAGTATTTCAATATCTATAGCCACTACATAAAAGCAATTCCTAATTATACACGCTGAGACTGACATCATGGATGATGAAATTGTTATTCCATCAATGAGTTTGTGACAAGGGTGTCCATCTTTCCTCTAAGATCTTTGTAACCCTTTGCCATTTCCTCTGCAAGGCATTGTTCTCTGAATTTAGCAACCTTCTTCCAAACCTTCATGTTTTTTGGCTAGAAGTTCATACTAGAATCTTGATCGACTAGTCTTAAAAAAAATTTCTTTGCTTCTTCTCATCCCCTTAATATAGATGTTGATTTAATGATTAGAGTATAAGGAGACCAGATAGTAACAAATATTTTACCATCTCTGAGAAGGGCATAGTTGTTTGCATAAATTGCCTTCTCTAGGCTAACTTTAAAATTTTCAATTTTTAGAGTTTTGGTTATAATCTTAGTTTCTTCATATATCTTAAAATGGATTTTAAAATTTTGATTATTAGCCTTATGAGGTTTAACAAATTCTTTAGCCATAATAGGGCAGAGATCCCATATTTGATAGGAATATTGTACTGATCCATCCTTATCACAATCCATAATTGTGCTAATTATATAACATGAAATAATCCTTAAATCTAGCCTTAGAATTTCAGACAATTTTTGAAAGTGATTTACGTAGAGCCTTATCATTTTTATTAATTTCAATAATCCCTATCAAGCTTGCATTTATATAGAGTCTTTCTTTCGCCATCTTTGATTCTACTCTCAAGAGAAGGCCTCCGTATGACTACTAATGAATATATGGATGAAGCATAAAACATATTTTTAGGGAATGATCTATCGTGTCTATTTGCTTATTTTTCTTGTGTATGCCACCTCCTTTGGAATGTATGAACTCACTTCTAAGGATTTTTCATCTTTTAGTAATTTCTTAAAGGAATGCCTCTTCATCCATTTTTAGGATATCAAGTTATCTTTCTAGCTAAGCTGTGTAAGAAATAGCCTCATCTATAAAGCATTGCAACTACTAGATTTTTTTTTTTTTTTTTTTTTTTTGCAATCCTCTCTATAATCTAGAACACAAAATAGATTCATCTCAAGAGAGACCATAATCATACTTCATAAAGTACCAAGAATTTTCATTCTTACAGGTGTTATCAATCTCAAGGTTATCAATTCTCATGATTTTCATGAATTTTTCATGAATATCATCATATTTATTTTTAGAATATTGCATTATAACATTTTTGGGAGATTGTTGTTCTCTTTATTCCTTGTGCTTAGTCAAGATTACATCCCAATGAAGTTCATAATCAAAAGTTCTCTTCTCTTCATCTTTTTCATACATTTTCCATCATATGGCTTTAATAGATTCCTTAGGTATTTCTATACTTAGAGATATTGAGTAAAATACGTTGAAGTCATATGTGCCTAATGGTTCTCCTAGATAATCTTTCTCACTAGGAGTTTGGTTTGGAATTTATAAAGATTCACTAGTACTTCTACTAGCCTTATTTGATCCATCATAGCTTCTTTAATATGAAGGAGTTAGGCATTGTGGATTTCCTATAGCTTCTTGGACAACTTCATCTTTTTTATGGAGTTCATTTTTCCATTCCTTTATTTTTTCAGGAGTAACACCAAATTCTTTGGCTACCCTTTCTAGATAGGAATTTTTGAGATCCTACGATACCAAAGACTATTTCTCCCTTCTCTTTTGAATTGAAGCCTTTCCCTTTAATTTTTTTGTTAGTCTTTTTTTTTACTAACCAATTCTTTGAAACTCACTATTTTCTTAGGCATTTTGAAGTTATATGCCCTCGAGATTTACGCAGCTAATACATAACTTCTTTTAAAGCTACTACTTTTTTTTTTTCATTCCAGAGAAACCATAATTGATGCTTTTGAGTCTTTGCTCCTATTCTTACCTTTCTTCATGCATTGTCTCTAAGTGTTTGACATTTTGATTTGCAAATCTAGCATAATTTGTTTTTTGCAGCAGGATTTATATGCAAAATTAGATAATTCATGAGAAAAATAATCATCTACTACATTTTTATCAGAAGGAATATGTTCAATATCAAATTTATAACAGCGAAACCATTATTCGAATTTCAAAAGTCTAGCTTGCCTAGCCTTTTTGAGATTCAAATTCATAAAATTCTTAAAATAAGTTGAATTTGTTCTAATAACAAATAATTTTATAGCCAAAAAGATATAAAAAGCTTTTATTCCATTTTTTAATGCTAGCACTTCCTTTTCATGAATTGGATAATTAGTCTTTGCTCCTTTAAAGGTTCTAGACCAATACTTATGAATTTATTCTGATTTTTTGTCTTTAATTTTTAAAATTGCACCCTAGAACTATTTGAAGCATCTCTCTCCAAGACTAACTCATCGTCATTTTATGGTAAATTTAATTTAGATAAGGCAAATTTTTTTTTTTTTATTTTGCCTGAATGACAGTCTAAGTGTCTTCATTTTCCCAAAACAAAGGGTTTTGACCAGATGTTTTCTTAGATATTTCACCTAAGTATTTAGAAAGATCTTTTACAAATTATCTAGCATAGTTAGCAAGTCCATAAAATCTTTGTACCTGCTTCCTATCTTCTAGCTTGTCAAAAAAATTAACAAGTTTTTCAAAGATATATTTTTGAAGCCCAATTTTGCCTTTTCTTATTTCTATCCCTAAAAACTTTACATTTTCTTAAAACCATTCTATCTTCCTTCCTTATAGAATCATATCTTCTTATTTGAAGATATCAATCACTTATTGACTCATTTGTCCTTTTTTTTATTTCAATTGAAAACTAACACATCGTCTATACAGACTAAGCAAAATTTTTTCAATGCCTGAAAAGGATTATCCATTTTGCATAAAAATAGACCTAGAGTATTTTTCAGGCTAAATGGTATCACTAACCATTCATACATCCCTTAAAAAGACCATTGAATGTTGCAAGTGCTATAGAATTTTCTTCCATCTTAACCTGCCAATAACCACTTTTAAGATCAAATTTAGAAAAACAAAAAGTTGTTCTAGACTTACTCTATCAATGATGTCTCATGCTATAGGGATCTTATAGCCATAGTCTTTTGTAGTTTTATTTACCTAACAATAACCTATAATCATTTGTGTTTTTCCTCGCACTTGCTCTGGATGATTAATTACCATAAAGGCTAGGCTAGAATGTGGACTATTACTATCTTTAATCAAACCTTTTTCAAGCAATTCAGGACTTTTTTTTTTCAAATTCCCCTATCATCTCATATGTGTTATATTTCCAGTATAGAGAATAGTACTAGGATCTTTTAATTATAATTAAGCAGTTATGCCATTTAGGTTTGATTCTAAAATCTTAACAAGATAAAATCCAAATTTTAACTTAAATTTAGGCAATTTTAGAGATGTAATTTTAAAACTTCCCAGAGATATGTGACTATTGTCCTGCACAAAAAGTCTATTTTTCTTTTACCCTTTTAAGTAAGCATTACCTAAGATGATATCTGCATCTAATTTAGGAAAGGCAAGGACCCTATCAATAGTGAATTTTTGACCAGTAATGATAATGGGAATTCGTTGTGCAAATTGGGTGACTAGATTAACTTATCTACCTGCCATTCTTAATACCATTGGCTTAGTTAATGGTTGTCACCGTTTATCAAGAGGTGCATTAGGTCTGACACTACTGATTGTTGCAACTTAAAAGGGACAACTCCAATTGGCCATTTTGTTTTGAGCTTTTTTAAAAAAAAAAAAAAACTTATATCATATATCTCTAAAGTAGGTTAGTGATGTAGATAATGTTTTTCATAGGTATGGTTGTCTCATAAATCCCAAAGTTTCTAAACAAATCCCAGCTGTCTATACGATGGCAGTTTACAACCAACTTTTTAATCTACAACTGTCCATTTTCTAGTATGAAATCTAGGCCATCCACGTTGCAAATACTATTTATTACACGAAATTAATTGATAGTGATTAATTAAAGCCAAACTTGGAGAATACAATCACAAAGAGAGAAGAAAGTTGTTGATAAATTGATAGAGAAGAAGATGGCATCCTATGGTTTGGCAATAATTATAAGCACTCCAACACAAGAGACAACGATTCTTTATTCATCTTTCTAGCTTTGATTTATGATCTTAGAAATGTAGTCTTTAGGAGGATCAATGCAAGTAAGGCAGCTTCGAATATAGGGGTAACAGCGATGGGACCCAAGTTTAAGGGGATGCAAATGAGAGAGAAACAGTCATCAAAGATAGGGAAGATGGTTTGGGAAGCTAAAGAGGTATGCGAGAGAGACAATACATCTGACAAGTGCAAGGTAGCATGGGATGAGGTGAAGGAGGTGAGCTAGGTCAAAGCCGATTTTATGCTCAAGTTAGAGAAACGAGATCCTATCGAGTACTTTTGTCAAGACAATCTCAAGGACAATGAGTGTCGCATCTATGAAGATTAGCTTCCTTTGTATTAGTGGTCCAATTTACTTTTAAATTAACTTTTGTATTATGTTATGTGCAATTATTATTATTATTATTATTATTATTATTATTATTATTATTATTATTACTATTATTATTATTATTATTATTATTATTATTATTATTATTATTATTATTATTATTATTATTATTATTATTATTATTATTATTATGTACGTATATATATATATATATGTATGTATGTATGTATGTATGTATGTATGTGTATATGTAACTATATATATATATATATATATATATATATATATATACATATATATTTATATATATATATATATATATATATATATATATATATATATATATATATATATATATATATATATATATATATATAGTTACATATACACATACATACATACATACATACATACATACATACATACATACATACATATATATATATATATATATATATATATATATATATATATATATATATATATATATATATATATATATATATATATATATATATATATATATGTATGTATGTATGTATGTATGTATGTATGTATGTATGTATGTATATGTATGTATGTGTATATATATATATGTATATAGATATACATACATATACATATACACATACATACATACATATATATATATATATATATATATATATATATATATATAGTACGAAAATCAAAATTATCGACTGTGAGGTCTCGCCCAAGCACCGGCCTAATTTGCTAAAGGGAATCAAAATGCTCATTTGGAAGAAATATCACGATTGGAACCCATTATGAGTTCAAAAAATTGTATTTTGTAAATTGTAATTTGCAAAAGGAGTCGTCACTTTCGTTTTGTTTATTTTAGTTGGGAAAATTGAAGGAAAAATCCAATTTGATTAACTCCAAAATTATACCATTTATCCCAAGGAAAAGCACTAGTCCTAGAATGACCAAAGAGGGCTTGGGGACTAGGTTTTAGCTAAAACAATATAAAAAAAAAATTAGTTTGGCTTAAATACAAAATAGCTTTTGTAAAAAAAAAAAAGAAGTTTTTATGTATGCATGAACATATATAATATAATGCATGAAACAATATTATTCATGCAATGCATGGAAAAATATAAGATAATGATAATTACAAAATGCAAAAAATAAAGGAAAACTACTTAAAATTATTATAAGTTAAAATGTCAAAATTAGGAGATCTTTTCTTTAGTCCTTATGGATTCTAAGAAAAGCACATATTCCTCAAATATAATTTAAATAACTAAAGCAAGAAAAAGTAATAAAATAATTGTAATAAAAAAACCAAAATTTTTACTTTTATTTAAGAAAAGCAATTTTAATCATAAACTATGTGAAGAAGGTGATAGAGAGAAGAAGTTGTTAATTTTAGTAAAATTAAATGCCTTAGAGACGGCAAGCCTGTGTATCCCTTTGAATGGGAATCAAACCCCACACAGTTTTTCCTTCTTGTAAAGGAGGGGTTTTTAGGTCATTACCTTTGTTATCATGTTTTGATTGATTTTAAGGGCTTAGAGATTTGTTAATTAGGTTAGATTTTAATTAGCAAAAATTAGATCTTTTCAGTTTTAGATTTACCTTTGGCTTTCGGTAGCAAGGATCATAGGGAGTGAGCTTGGCACTAGATGTAATTTCCACCTTGAATTAGGGATAGCACGAGCACTCCTTTTGGAAGAAGAACTCTTGAATAGCGCAGACTCTTCTTAGAGAGATTTGGATCACACCTTTGCTTGATTACCATAAATTCCCTTTAAAAGAAGTAACTTGAGTTGCACTTTTTCTTGATTAGGAAGTTAGTAATAGGATTTTAGGTGATTATGAATATGGTTTTGAGATAATTAGGAAGCTTATGAAAAAGGTTTAAGGTGACTAGGAAACTTACAAATAAGGTTTGAGGAGATGGAACAAGTTTTGGAATGGGTTTTTAGAGATTTGGAGGTTCAAAAAGAGGGTTTTGATGATTAGAAAGCTTAGGAATAGGGTTTAGAAAGCTTTAGGGAGAGTATAGAAGCATGGAATTGTGTGTGGAAGTTGTTATGAGGTGCAAGGTATTTAAAGGGGAAGTTTGGGGCTCAAAACTATGAATTTTCAGTATGGGAACTAGGAAAAATGCATTGCAGTAATTTATCCTAGGCACAGTAATTGCAGAGCTCGCTACAGTAAGCTTAGAGCTTGCCTCAAGTCTGCAAAGTGGCTACAGTTATCACAGTCATCTACAAGTTGCCGCAACTGGCTTATAGGTGGCTGCACCTCATTTTTGGACCATTCTCTTCCATTTTTAATCCTATTTGGGCCCAATTTGATTTTATGGGTTCATAATCGAGTGCTGGTCATCTAAAGGTGCAAATTGGAGGGTTCGCAGCTACTCCCTCATCAGAATTAGCTTTGAGGCAATTATGATGATAGTGAACCCGAGGAAGAGGTGCCATGTCAGACTTTAGGCTTGTGCTCATGCCATGTTAGATTTTTGGCTTATGTGTTCTTGTGCCACGTCAGATTATGGGCTAAGCCATGTTAGATTCGGGGCTTATACTATGTCAGATTTTGGGCTTATGATATCTGCTTTTGTTTGTCATGCATGAAGGCATTGATGCTTTATGCAAATTAAACCTTGTGATGGGTAAACATGGTATAAGAATATGAACTTTTTGGAAGGGCTCCCTATGATAAATGAGGGTGTTAATGGTTATTGGTTTGACCTTGATGTTGGATGTGAGAATAGTCTTGGTGAATTTCAATTAAGGCTATCTGTCCAGCCTAAATGTTTAAAGGTAAAGATGATTTTGGTGAATTTTAATTAAAGCTATTTGTTCAGCCTAAATGTTTAGAGGTAAAGATGGCTTTGGTGAATTTCAATTAAGGCTATTTGTTTAGCTTAAATGTTAGAGGTAAAGATAGTTTGGTGAATTTCAATTAAGGCTATCTATTTGGCCTTGACTTTAAGATTTAGAGATTTCGTCCACCTAGAAGGGGAAGATTTGGGAATTTAAACTAGTTTAGCAAGGCCACCTATTTGACCTTACTTTTGGGGAGATTGTGATCAAAGTTATCCATTTGGCTTTGACATTTAGGAGGATTGGGATCAAAGTTATCTATTTGGCTTTAATGTTTGGGAGAATTGGGATCAAAGCTATCCGTTCGACCTTGATGTGAGAATGATTAGGATCAAAACTATCTGTTTGGCTTTAGTGTTGGGAAAACTAGGATCAAAGCTATTTGTTAGGCCTTAGTGTTGAGAGGATTAGGATTAAAGCTATCTGTTCGGCTTTGGTGTTAGGAGGATTGGGATCAAATCTATCTCTTCAGCTTTGGTGCTTTTTGAGGATTGGGATCAAAGTTATCTATTCGGCCTTAATGTTGGAAGGGTTGAGATTAAAGCTATCTGTTCGGCTTCAATGTTAGGAAAAAATTGGGATCAAAGTTATCTGTTCAGCTTTGATGTTAGAAGGATTGGGATTAAAGCTATTTGTTCGGCTTTGGTGTTGGAAGGATTAGGATCAAAGCTACCTGTTTGGCTTTAATGTTGGGAAAAACTAGAGTCAAAGTTATTTGTTCGGCTTTGATGTTGTGAGATTTAGAGAAAGTTATGTCTCTAAATGACAAGGGGAGTATGAATGTCAGCATGGGTGGCTCAGCTCAGTTTGCCCACAGAAAATTGCGGTTGAGGATTAGTCCTTATAGGTCCTTAAAAGGATAGATCGGTCTTGAGATGTTAGGTCAAGATGTGTTATGTTCTAGATCAAGTCAAGAACTATCACTTGAAAATTCAGGTTGCAAAATTTGTGCAAAGCTGGTCGACCCAATACAGTGTCTGGGATAGTGGATTCATTAGTTGAGCCAACTTGATAAAGAGACCTTAAGCTTAAAGGAGTCTACAAGTATTCCTAAAAGAGGCAATTTAGCTAAGAAACTTGGGCTTTAATGATGATAGGCCTTGGTTCTATTGATGGGCCCAAGCCTTGAAATTTCGCCAAAGAATTTGATAACAACATACACAGGATGCAAATCTTTAGAAGGATGGGATGGTTGATCATTTAAAGAGATAGTAGGCCTTAATCAAGGAGTTAGGGGTGAAGGAGATAGGTAGGATGCCACCTCGTGAATTGATTCAGCAAGTCAGACACATAGACTAAAAGGTAAGATTAGACTCCGACTGATGTGGTAATGATAGGATGAGACACAAAAGGCTAAAAACTCTAAGCGAAAGTGGTGAAAACACTTAACAGGGTACAAATGTATGGAAACATGACTCAGTGAAAGGTAAAGTAACAAAATGACTATCTTTGGATGATATAGGACTAACATATTAGATAATGAATCCAATTTGAATGAAACAGAGCTTCATCTTGAATTGTTGCTTTGATTCCATCTTTTTGCTAAGTATCTTTGTGGGTTTTCAACTTAGTAATTCCTTTGATTACTTACTCTAAGCTGCCTCTCTCTCTCTCTTTCTCTCTCTCTCTCTCTCTCTCCCTCTCTCTATTTTTTTTTTCATTTTCACTTTTTTTTCTTCTTCTTTTTTTGTTTTTTTATTTTTTGAATTTCCCCCTTTTTGATTTTTTTTGAATTTTTTCCCTTTTTTTTTCTTTTTTTTTTTTAAGGTTGGCAAGGCTATTTATTCCGCCTTGCTTAGAAAGGTCTGATTTTGTTTGGATCATGGGTTGGATTTCTAGCTTTCCTTCCCTTTTTAGTTAGCAAGGCTATATATTCTGCTTTGCTTATGAAGATGATTGAGAATTGTCCTAGCTTGTAGTGAGGATGGGAGCTTTGGTGTTCTTAAATTTTGGCAAAGGCTTGTCAGCTTACAGAGAAAGTGACATAGATGTCTGCTTAGAGAATCTGAATATTTTCCAAGAAACTGCAATTTTGTGAAGGCTATCTGTAATGATCATTTGTTTATGGCCCTTCACATGTGATTCCTTATTAGTGCAAAAATTCATTGTTTCATTCAAATTGGATGAAAAGAAATACATAAAGAAAGGAATTTTATTAAATAATGTCATCTTTCTTTATTATAATAAGAATGACTTCAATAGACTCAATAGGATGACTCTAACAAATAAACTCAAAAAAGATGACTCGGATAGACAGACTAAAAAAAGATGACTCTGATAATCAAACTCTAAAAGATGATGGTGACTCAGACTTTAATGACATAGACTCTGATTGGTTATCCTTTTTGCGTTGTTGACTCACTAGGTGGCTTGAAAGGTTGATGGGTAAAAGGGGTATTTATTGTTAATGAGATCTTAGACTGATTCTAGACAGGTCAAATTTAGCTAGAGTCAAACTCTTCAATGTTGGGTGCATGTTCTTCCTCAATGTCTAAGTTAATGGTAGCAATCTTTGATTTGCTTTAAAGGTGATCCTCAATCTTGGATGCAATTGTGATCAAAGCTTTAAAAGTGAGTAGGTATTGTGTTGACAAGGGGTTTTGGTAGTTTGGAAGTAAATTCTTAAATAGGTTATCTACTTGTTCTTGCTCAGTTGGCTTATTTACCATTACAATAGCTTTAGCCCTCCACCTTATAAGGAATGCAGAGAAGGTCTCATTCAAAAGCTTCTTGGTGCTTTCTAAATCCCTTCTTATAATGTCTACTTCAATGTTGCAGTGGTACTATTTGACAAATGCCTTACCAATGTTCTCCCATGTCTATTTTTGGGTGTCATCCAGATTAATAAACCATCTTAGGGCAGCATCAATAAGGGTTTGCTGAAAGAGTTGAGTAAGGAGCTCGTTGTTGATACCAAGGGGATGCATTGTCCCTACGTACATTTTTAAAAAGATCTTAGGGCAAGTAGTACCATCAAATTTTTTCAAATTTGGCATCTTGAACTTTGGTGGTAACCGAACATTAGGGAACATGCTTAATGAACTTGTATCAACCATGCCTTCCCTTTTCATTAAACTTCTTACCAACTTTTCCATGGCTTCTAGTTTAATTAGGAAAACCCCAGGCTTAGGGTTAAGTCTGGTTTTAGAGGTTGGCTTGGAGGAAGCAAAAGTGTGTACCTGAATTGATGTCAAATTTTGGTCTAGGTTGAATGGATTTTGGATAGTGGGATTTGGGGTTTGGTTTATGCTAGCCCGACTTAGCATGTCTTGGACATCATTTAGTATAGCCTCCTTTTAGGCTTGTAATTAGGCTTGAATTTGGGCAGTTTGTCTCTTGAACATCTGTTCTTGTTGGTCTAACAGTTTGGCTAGAATCTTATTCATGACATGTTTGTCGAATCTAGTAGACATCTTGCAACCTTTGAAATGGAAAAGGAATTCGGTTAGTATCAAGCTTTGAAAAAGAGGGTTATGGTGGGGTATGACGAATCAAGGACCTCAGGCTTAATGGCAATGTATGATAGTGTCTTGTAGTTAGCTTGACGGTATATAGGTAAAGATGAGGGTGAAAGTGTATGATGTTAGCTAGATCGATATTTAGCTAGGGGAGTTAGGCCAAATTTTAGCTTTGAAAATTAGGTTAGCATTTGGCTTTAAGTGGCTAGGTTAGATTTTAGCTTTAAGTTGCTAGGTTAGATTTTAGCTTTGGGTGACTAAGTCAGATTTTAGCTTTGAGTGGCTAGGTCATATTTTAGCTTTGGGTGGCTAGGTCAGATTTTAGCTTTGGGTGGCTAGGTCAGATTTTAGCTTTGGATGACTAGGTCAGATTTTAGCTTTAATGAACTAAAGAGTAGTTTGGGAGGCTAGGTCAGAGTTTAGCCTCGAGTAACTGGGATTGTGATTTATGAATGGTTTACCATAGGCTTAATAATAGCGTGACCATTGGTTTTGAGATTGGATATACCATGGATTTGGATGTTAGGTGGACTATGGGTTTATTGATAGTTGGATAATAGGTTTGATTAGACTTGACCATGGGCTTAGATGGGTCATGGGTTTGGATAATAATTAAAAGATGAAATAAAGTTAACGTTTATTTTGGGTAAGGACTATGGATAAGAGTAAAACTAGGTTAGTGTTTAGCTTTGGTAAGAATTGATGAGGATAAGGCTAGATTAATTTTTAGCTTTGGTAAGAATTGTGAAAGATAAAGCTAGATCAGCGTTTAGCTTGGGTAAGAATTGTGAAAGATGAAAGCTAGGTCAGTGTTTTGCTTATGTAATGGTTATAAAGAATAGAGCTAAGTTAGTGTTTAGCTTGGATAAGGATTGTGGATTTGGATGGGGGTACCATATATGGGTTTATTTTTACTGTGAGTTTAACATGGGTTTAGGTAGGACTGGACCATGGACTTAGGTGAACCATGAGTTTTGGGTTTTGACCATGGATTTAGGTGGACTATAGGTTTTGGATTTTGACCAAGGGTTTAGGTGGATCATAGGTTTTGGGTTTTGACCATGGATTTAGGTGAACCATGAGTTTTAGGCTTTAACCATGGATTTAAGTGGACCATAGGCTTTGGGTGTTGACCATGAGTTTAGGTGGACCATGAGTTTTGGGTTTTGACCATAGGTTTTGGTGGACTAGGGGTTTTGGGTTTTGACCATGGGTTTAAGTGGACCATAGGTTTTGGGTTTTGACCATGGGTTTAGGTGGACCATGGATTTTGGGTGTGAAGATGTTTGGATAGGTTTTAGACTCTTCACAAGGTTCAAGCTATGCATGCATGTATGAATGAATGATTGAAAAACGTTTCATGAAATACCAAGTTTAGTATTATGGTTCATACAATCTTAAAGGAAGGTTCTATGAGTCATTACATGAAAGGGTAAGGGTGGTTTGAAAAGAACCCATCACACTAGAGATGCGATATACCTAACCGCGTGTGAGTCAATAAGTCTCGCGTGGGTCCAATGGTACGTGCATACTCACTATACCTCTAAAACGATTAGAGGATATGTCATAGGTTGGATGATTTCACTATCGGCAAGTAGACCTAAGGAATGTTACCCACTCGATGTTACTTTCTAGCTTTTGTTTTTCTAAGAAACTAGGGTCTTAGATAAGGAGCCCAATGTAGTGATGAATGAAAAGCTATTTTGTACTAAAAAGCCAAACTTTTTGTTTTACTAAGAGTAGTCCACTTTCAAAAAAATATTTTGAAGTCTCTAGTGGAGTCGCCAACTATGAGACATTGCCTGAGCACCGGTCTGATTCGCTAAAAGAAATCGAAATGCTCATTTGGGAGAAATATCATGATTGGAACCCGTTATGAGTTCAAAAAATTGTATTTTGTAAATTGTACTTTGCAAAAAGAGTCGCCACTTTAATTTTGTTTAATTTAATTGGGAAAATTAAAAAAAAATCCAATTTGATTGACTCCAAAATTATACCATTTATCCCAAGAAAAAGTATTAGTCCTTGAATGATCAAAGAGGGCTTGGGGACTAGGCTTTGGCTAAAACAATACAAAAAAAAATTAGTTTGGCTTAAATACAAAATAGCTTTTGTAAAAAAAAAAAAAAAGTTTTTATGTATGCACGAACATATATAATATGATATATGAAACAAATATTATTCGTGCAATGCATGGAAAAATATGAGATAATGACAATAACAAAATGTGAAAAATAAAGAAAAACTATTTAAAATTATTACAAGTTAAAATGTCAAAATTAGGAAATCTTTCCTTTAGTTCTTATGGACTTTAGGAAAAACACATATTCCCTAAATATAATTTAAAGCAATAAAAAGTAATAAAACAATTGTAATAAAAAGAACCAAAATTTTGACTTTTATTTAAGAAAAGCAATTTTAATCATAAACTATATGAAGAAGGTGATATAGAGAAGAAGTTGTTAATTTTAGTGAAGTTGAATGCCTTAGAGACAGCAAGCTTGCGTATTCCTTTAAATGGGAATTAAACTCCACATAGTTCTTCCTTCTTGCGAAGGAGAAATTTTTAAGTCATTGCCTTTGTTATCATGTTTTAATTAATTTTAAGGGTTTAGAGACTTGTTAATTAGGTCAAATTTTATTTAACAAAAATTAAATCTTTTAAAATTTAGATCTTGAAATTAGAGGAAAGTTTTAATTTAATTGCTTATTCATATAAAAATTCACAAACTTATTGATATTTATACTACACATATTTTGCATGCAAGATGCGAAATGGAACAAACTAAGTAGGAGGTGGACGTCTTGTGCAGACACATATCTTACACCCAAGTTATGTACAATTAATTGACAATATAGACACGTGTGCCACATGCATGAGTTGATGACATGTATGTCAACACTTGTTACACTCACAATTTATATATTTATATTTGCTAAACATGTGAATATAAATTTTTTATTTTTTTTTTATTTTTTTTTACAAATGGACAAAATAGACCAATAAAAATGCTAGAGTAATAATTTTGCAGTCTGCATAAATGTCGATATTTATTGTCAGCCTCACACTATCGCAAAAAAGTTGCTGATAGGTGTTGAGATAATTGTCTTGAAATAATTTGGATCAAATGCGATTAACGTTGATGCCGTAGCACTCATTTTCATTCTGTGGAGTGAGATTGCATCTTTTAATTATTTCTTGTATTCATCTTGATTGAAGGATGAGGTTATAAAAACTTGAATCTTACTTTTGCTGGTTAAGATATCTAATTGTTGAGAAGTTTTAGCGTATTTCATTTGGTATTGAACTATTTAATAACAGCATCAATGCAGGCTTGAACAATATTGCTGTTTAGCTACCATTTGACATAGAAGACACTAATGAGTACTAGAGCAAAGGGTGGATGATGGTGTAGTTTAATTTTCTTTCGGTGCTGAACCATTGAATAATAACATCAATACGGGCTTGATCAATATTGCAATCTGGCCACCATTTGACATAGAAGACACTAGTACTGGAGCAAAGAGTGGAGGATGGTGTTTAAGTTTGTAATTCCATGTAAAAATAAGAGTAACAGTAAAAGTGAACAGTTTATCTCAACTAAATTATGGAAGTTCTTGACTAAATAATTCAAATCCTTGACTAAGTTTTTATGGCAAAAATGATTTGACTAAGATTAAAATACATCCACTGATCTTGAAACCAAGATGGGAATATAATATTTATATTTTTATGGAATGAATAAACCAAGAGAGCAAAATTGTGAATCTAAAACATATAATATTACGCATTTTTATTAATGTATATGATTTAGAATAAAAGGTTTTGAAAAGTTCTTAGAGTAAAAATGTGATGACTCTTATCAGTTAATGTAAGGACTTTAAAAAATTTACATTTGGAATAAAGGATTTTGGAAGGCTTTTTCTTCCTATCAAAATTGTATTCTAGTTCTATGGAATTAGTGTAAGCAAAGAATAAATTCATGGAATCTTCAAGTTTTTGTCGTAGAATTTGGAATAAAATGATAATTGGGTCAAAATTGTATTTTAATTCTATGAAATTGGTATCAGCAAGAATAAATTCACAGAATTTTCAAGTTTTTGTTGCAGAATCTGGAATAAAATGATAATTGGGTAGAAATGTTTTATAAATAATATTAAGAAAATTACTATTTTGGTGATTATATTCAGACTCTAAATAGGTAATAATATTAAGAAAATTATAATTTTGGTGATTATAACTCTTTTCTTAATTAGAGTGTCCGTTAAATAATTTTGAGTAAGTGAATAATTTTATTTTTTTTTTCGACTAATTTTTTCCCTGCAGAAATTTACAGGTAAGCAAATCAGGTAAGGAATTTGAAGATTCTTTAGTATATTCTGTACCAAAAATCTGCCAATGTACAAAAATTTGTTTAGAAATAAATGTTTTGAACATTATTTTAGATCAATGCTAAATAAAAGAATTTTATTTACTAAATCTTCAAATTTTAAAATGCATAAAACTATGGAAAGTAATTCTTTTCTAATAATAGAATATTTTGCTTGAGTTTCATTTCATGCTCCGCAATGGAATTTAACTCATGACTCTTGAGTATTAGAGGATAATTTTTGTTTAAGAATATCATCATATCTTGAATAAGAAGCATTAGTTTCTATTACAAGAAATACTTCAGGATGAGAAATTGATAAATATGAAATTTTTTAACTTGATTTTTAATTTGTTGAACTATTTGCCGGTGCTAAGAGGAGATTTATTTATTAATATTAAATAATATTAATAATATAATATTAATATATTTATATTTCTATATTTTATATATATTTATTTTATATATTTATAATATTATTTAATTTTAAATATTTTTTAATATTCTATCTTATTAATTTATTATTCTGTTCTATTAATATTATTCTATTAATATAGAGATATTAATAGAGAGATAGTATATTATAAGATGCTATATTATAGTCTATTTAAATAGAACAAACTATAACTATATAAAATCATATAATTATATAGATAAATCCAACACAAATTGACATAATAATCTAATTCCTAGTAGAAAATTAGCTACGTAATTTAAACATCTTTAAAAATTTTTGTAATTGATGTTAATCTTTTATTTTATTAGGAAATTTATTTGTAAATTTTGTAGATATATTTGTGGGTTTAATTTGCGTTTGGAAAATATTATGTCAAAGCATAACAATTCCAAGTAGAATAAGATTTTTCTATTTTATTTCATAAATTTTTAATTTCTGTATAATAATATTTTTATAATTCTTTACTCTTATATATATATATATATATATATATATATATATATATATATATATATATATATATATATATATATATATATATATATATATATATATATATATATTACCAGAAAGCATTGGAAATATTTGTTTTACAAATAAATGTTCAAAGTCTTTAATTTTATTTTGTATATGATTTTGTTGCAATTGTTGTTATATACGTAAATGATTACTTTCATTTTTTAAATGTGCAATAATTTTTTGTTTCCGTATAATTAAATTTATTTTTTTATGAACAGAAATATTTTCTAAATTATTTAAATCCTTTTATTGTATGGGATAAGTAAATTGAAAATAAATAAGTTTTTCTAATATATTAGTTTATACCTGAAAATAACAATAGGAGTTATATTTTTTATAAGAATAAATGAAGAAAAGTTTATTTATTTTCGGGATGATTTTAGAAGGGGTATAATGAAATTTATGAAATTCTTTAATTGATCCTTTCTAGAAAAAGAATCTGTTTTTATTTGATTGATAGGGATAACAAACAATTAATTAGAATAAATTTGGTATAAGAAAGAAATATAAAAATATAACTAATAAAATACTAAAAAAAAACTAAATAAGAAATACAAAACAAAGAGAATGCTCATTTCTTAATCGGAACGCCTCGTGATCTTCAACCAATTCTGCGCTTTCTCAGTTTACTCAAGATAAAATATTAAATTTTACTGTCACCTTTGTTCTTCTATGGATTTTTGCATGAAATTATAAAATTAAATAATACCATCCTCTTTCTTTTGCTCCTGCATCGATTAGAATTTTTTGTGTTAAAGTGGTGACAAGACTGCAACCCCAACCAAATTTGCACTGACATCATTATTTAATGATTTAGTAAAAAAAGAAATACATTTATAGCTCAAAATTCCTAAATAAAAAAATTTAATCAATAAAAATAAAATTCAAGCATCGTTAGCCTTACCGGTAGCCTTAATCTCTAATCAAGATAAATATAAAAAATTATTACATGAAGCAACCTCTACTTTATATTAAGAATATGAAGGCCATGTCACATCACAAATCACTCCTCCGAATGAAGAATTCTGCAATGGCATCCATCTTAGCCACGTTTAATTCAAAACAATGTTTTAAGATAGTTGTCCTAGCACCCGTCAACAAGTTTTCCAGCAGTCGTGGGAGATTGATAGGGAGACTGATAGTCAAGATCAGCGCAATAATTAATTGGAGATTGATAGTCAAGATCAGCGCAAGAATTAATTATTCAATACTTAACAGACTGCTTACAGAAAAAAATTAGTCTACTTGTATTTTGTTCATATGTAATGTTATTTTGCGATTTATGTAAGTGTAAAGGCATTAACAAATAGTATAATAATAAAATAAATATCAATTCCATAAAAAAGAATTGATAATTACTAAAATTATTAAATATTTTATTATTTAGATTATCATCCAAAAAGTTTTGTAATTTAAATTAAATTAGATATTCAATACTATTATACAGGTAAGTAAAATGTGAATGATTGAATTAAAAAAATCACTTTAAAGCAAAATTTTCAGGTAAGTGGTGAAATCACAGCGGTCCTACTTAAAAATTACTTTTTTAGATAGAATATTATCAAGATAAGTAATTTAGTAGCACAATAATTCACTAAATCTATATCCAACAACAGAAAAATTAATTACAAAATTTAAAAAATAATTCAATGTATGTAAATTCTAAGATTTAGATTTCATCAATTAATTACCTATGGTGTTTTTATATTTACTTGGTTGATTTAATTTTATTAGAATTAATGATTAGATTTTCATTAATATATGAAGTTCTCTCTCAAAATAAATCACAAGTATTCATGTTAACCTTACGTCTACTTTGGTGATTACAAGCAATTAACATAAATCCATTAAATTTTATGGAAATCCTTTTAACAATCATAAAGGAGTATTCTTATCACTATACAATACATACCCTAAGTCTAATATCTTAATGAACTAATATTATGCTTCCACTCTCGCTACTTCATATAATACCTTTAAACATGTAAATAGTGATCAAGTATTCATAAGTATTAAATTTTAAGATAAAATATTAATTTTAATAATCAAAACACTCAATCAATTAAACATAGAGTACTACAAAATAATCAAAAGATTACATATAAATCTTAGAAACAATTAAATTAACAATCAAAATAATAAACATAATAATAACGTATAATTAAATTCAAAAGTAAAGTTTAGAAAGAACTTTTTTTAGGATATAATATTTGACGAACATGAGCTCCAAAACTTCTCTTCTTGATCAAAATAACAATAAAAGAAATCGACACTTAGAAAATATATGAAAATCTCTCTACATCTATTTTTTTTGCTACTTTGAGTTATATTTTTGGAAAAGAAAGGTAATGTCTATTTATAGGCAAATTCCATCTTCATTTTTAACCATATTGCATAATTGATTGCATTATTATTTTCATGACATTATCGTCTGCATCATTAATTTTATGACATCATCGCCTGTATCATTTATAAAATGATATCAATATCTGCATCATTTGTAAAATGATATCATCGCCAGAGTCATGACATTATTGCATCATTGTGACATCATTTTGATCTGCAAAAATAAAATAAAAATACTAAAAATATATTATAATTTATTTATAAATTGTAGAATTATTTATTTTTAAAAATAAGTAATAATATTATTACATTCTCGAAAACTGAGTTAAAATTTGAGTTCAAACAAATAAAATAACTTTAAGAATATAGAGTTATCACACCCCCAAACTTAAGTTTTTGCTTATCCTCAAACAAAAGAAAATTCAAAACATGAACTAGTTCACTTTCATAGGAAATTACGATTGTATTTAGCATATGCAACAAGTTTTTAAATGCCTAGGTGACCCTTAAAGGATGAGTTATAGTCTCTTGTGGGCTTCCAGTGGTGATACCCATAAACAACTATAAAACTCTAAATTTTCAACTATTTATTTCAGAGAATAATAAAATATCACAAAAAGGAAATTTAATCATCTCATGCTTATGTTGAATAATTTTTCAAAGATCTCAAGAAATTAATATTTGCAAATATATCAATAGTATTGCAAGTCATTCTTCTATTTCAAATTCAAAATAATCCTCATCTTAATCATGCCTTTAATAACCATACATTAAATTAATCACAAAGAAATTATTGCATTTCGCATAGGCATATACACACTAATATCTTTAAATACCTCTATCAAAAGATATAAAATAAATGTACAAATCTCATAAGCATGTTAATACAAATAATCTCCACTAATGGAATTTACAAATCAAAAGAGATCAATAGGTCTTAATTAGGCTTGTAATAGAGCTAACACAAGGTCTTTTAGTTGAATAAAAAAAAGGCTAAATGAACAAGAGTAAGAAAATTATGCTAAGTTTACAAAAGAAAATCAATAGCTCAAATAAAGGGATTTTGTTAATGAATGATCCCTATTATCTTAAGTATCATTCTTCTTTAGTGTTTTCTTCTTTCAAGCCCCCTGCTTTCTTTCTTTCTTTCTTTCTTTTTTTTTTTTTTTTTTTAATACCAACAACATCATTTTAAGGATAAGCAATAATTACTAACTTTTATTTTATTTAATTTTCTTACTTTTCCCCAAACTTATTTTAAGCAGAATGTGATCTTTTATAGTGAATAATACTCTCAATTATTAGATATTCTTATTTTCTTTTAAAACTTCAATAATTCCCTTTTTTTTATTTAGAATGTAAACTTGATAAAATTATCTCACAAACAGGATGAAAGATAACAATTAAAGTTAATTAACAAAGAAAAGAAAGCTAAAATTATCAAAGCGCAAAGGGATAAACTAGGAAAAAAATTAAAATAAGGGTGGATATAAGTAATAGACTAAACAAACAATACCTAAATCATATTTCTCTTTCAAAATGAATTCAAAATTTTGCCTCAAAAGTTTGCAAAAACATATTCTAAGATAGATGAGGCAAATGAAGATAAAAATATATAGAAGCCCTCTCTAAGTAAGCATAAACAATTTCAATACAATCAATATAATGCAAAGAAAATTCAAATATAATCTTAATAAAAGTTAATTTCTTACTCAAAATAGTTACTTAACTTGAAATACTTTAATAAATTATCCACAAATACCAATTATAATCAATCATTGGCCTTTTATCAAATTATTTAATATAAGCATATTTTATCAGTAAAAAAGTAAAAATTTTAAATCTATTCATTAAAACACAAAAGAAATTATTAAAAACAAAAACAAACTAAACCTCCCCCAAACTTGCAATGGACATTGTCCTCAATGGCAAAGAAACAAATCAGAAGAAAGAAAATACTCCCTCATGTAGAAAAGTGAATTCCAAATTATAAGCAGAACGTGCATTCCACTTCCTTATTTCCTATAAAATATCATAAAATTATATTAAAAGCAAGCATGAGAAACTAATCACACAAAAAGAAAATATCAAAAAAAAAATTTTGTATTTTTGTATTTTTATTTTTTATTTTTTTGTATTTTTTTTTTTATTTTTGGAAACTAGAAAAAAAAATATAGATGCATATCAAGAGCACAAAAAGTGCTTTTTACTCAGCCATCTTATATAAACAACTTTTTAGTTAGTTAGTTTTTTTTTTTTTTTGAAAAGGAAAATCACAAAAATTTAAGATGCATAACAAAAGTACAAAAGTAACTATTTACTCAACCATCTTATATTTAGTGAATTGGACCTAAAATTTTGCTTGATCAGATGCAATAAAAAATAAAAAAAAATGTGATGAGGAAAACTAAAAGAGTTAAGGAAGTTAAAACCGGAAATTCAAATCTAGTCATTGCTTCTTACTACTATTGGCCTTGGGGTGCCAAAGCACTTGCACCATCAATGGATCATGTTCAGATTTAAAGTTTTGCAGTTAATCAATCAATTGATTAATAGTTGAAGCATAAACTAGAATGTGTCGACTCGTTACTGTCATAAAATCTTGTTTCACAGCATGATCGAGAAAAGATAGTAAACTATTATAAAAACCGTCAATATTAAGTAATCTCAATGGCTTTTGAAAAACTGTTAATTGGGTCTAAGATGCAATGATAAAGATATCTTCAAATTTTTCTAAACCACCAGGTAATGCGATAAAAGTACCAGTATTGAGATTCATGTATGTTATTCATTCGTACATGCTTATGACTTGTAACTCATTACCCATAATTCTACCTGTGATGTGTTTATTTTGGGCCAAAGCCTTTAGAACTATTCATAGGACTTTGCTGCCTCTAATATATGCAGAACTTACGACACAACTTCTTAACCCTAAACTACCTTCCTCAAACACCAAATAAATTTTCGTTCAGTTAAAATCCTATCAAGTTCATTAACTGCTATCAAATACTCTCTTTTCTTGCTAGAGTTTGGACTACAAAGACAAAAATAGTTTTGAATTTGTGTGTTGAGGATTCTGCCACTTTTTTTTCATAGATTTCTTTAAAGGGTTGTATGCATATTGACAATAACGAATATGCATATAAAGAAACTAGGAGAGTAAAAAAATAGTTCAATGAATAAAATAATTGTTGACAAAAGAAAAAAAAAAGATAATAATAAAAACAAAAAGAAAACATTGAAAAACTAAAAGCAAACATTAAAAGACTAAAAAGCTATCGAAAGTAAAAAAATCTGCAGGAAAATAAAATCTAAGTGCTAAAAAGTAAAAAAGTACTGCAAAATGTAGAAAAAAATGACACATCGAAAAATAAAAAAGTTAGTAATACACCTTATTATAAACAGTAGTTGTGATTTTGGCTCACATCTTTATCTGGTTTTACGTCTAATAACTGTTTAAATGACTTTTATGAGTCAAGAATAGGCTTCCTATCTAGTTTCTTATTAACTGGCAAACAGGGTCTTTTAACATTAGATTCCCTAGACTATAATACTGCTTCTCTTTTTTGAATAAGTCCTATAAATCTAAAAGAGTACATTGAACATGTCTACAAGGATGTGTCTCAAGAGTCTGTAGGATATTATCCAAAGACTCCTTACTCAATCCATCTTTTATAAATTAAATTTTGTCTTCTAGATTTATGAATGCAAATCCAATGTTTCTATAATGTGTATTGCAATTCCATCTTGCACACTTGTAGTAGACTCCCATTTTCTTAACTCTCCTCTTCTTTGAGTAAGAACTTCTCTTTGTACCTAGCAAATAATTAATAAATGAGTCATCAAGTTCATCTGCCAATTGTACTTTGGCTTCTATGATCCAACGAATATTCTCAGGAAGATTCAGAACCCTAAATGCCTTCATTCTTTCCAATCTGCATTCATCAATTTTCCTGAGTACATCTTAAAGAAGAGTTAGAAACCTATTTTTTAGTGCTGCAAGAGATGCTTCCATATCTAATTAACTTAGTTAAGAAAATAAAAGAGAAAATTTATAATGAAACAACTAAACAAAAATAAAAGAAACCTAATAAAGAGAAAACTTGGGTTTCCTCCTAATAAACTATTTAATAACTCATAAACAACACCAAAGAAAAATTAAAATAGAATGAAACAAACAAAAGAACAAAAGAAATTAAAAAGAAGTAAAAAAAGTTAGAAATTTGGGTTGCCTCCCAAAAGCACTTAATTTATAGTCTTTAGCCTGACTATAGCTAGATCTTCATCAATGAGGATAATACACAAAGTATATCATCCTGATAATTACGGAAAGATAGACTTTTGCCAATTTTAAAAAGTCCAGCCAGTTTAATTTGAGCATGGAAAAAGGTTAAGATAAAAATTATTTAATATTTTACAATTAGGCTCATAATTTCAAAAAGTTTTCCAATGAGTTCTTTTTCTTGCTCTAAATTTTCTCAAGAAATTAAGATAGTGATGTAATGGTATTGAATCAAGAGTTGGTGAGTGCTTAGTTGATGGTGGTGAATGCTTATTCTTTTCTTCCAAGTCATCAAATTGATATTCTCTATGGAATGGCCTATTTGATGTTGTTTTCACCAAACAAATTGAAAATGTTTTCTTTGAGTGCTCTTTTTCAAATACCTCTTCAATTTCCCCATCAATTTCAACCACTAAGTAGATATTTTCCATGAAAGAAGGATATTTGAAATTGTTGGGCGAATTGGGCTCAACTTCTTCTTTTTTATCTTTCTTGCTTGAAGTATCTACTTGATCAATCATCTCTTGCACATCATTACTCAAAGAAATTGCTAAGCATTGCTCTCTAGAATGTTCTTCAATTTGGCTTATTAGGTTACCATGGGCTTGAGTATCTAATGGACTAGTGAATTGTTCAATTTGTACATCAAAATTTGTATTGTGGCTAGTCCATTGATTCATGCTATCTTCTATTTTTTCACATCATTCATAAGTAGAATTCATGAATCTTTCCAAACCTTCTTCATAAGATGGTCTGTGCTCTTTAAATGGTGTATGGTCTTGAAAATTATATTGATAAGGATTCCATGAATTGTTACCTTAATCGCATTGGTTTTCCCATGAAAAATTCAAATAGTCACTCCATCCTAAATTATTTATGTTGGAATATGGATAATTCTCATGCTTATTATAATTTGAGAAAAATTATACCTGCTCTGCATATTGGCACTAAGAATTCAACTTATTACCTTCACACGTATCACAACTTAAATATGAATTAAATAAAGTATTAGCATCAAGTTTATCAATTAAGTTAACTAATGCATCAATTTTAGCATTTAACTTACTAAAACAATCCTCACCATGCATGCTTGTTGCTCTATTTAGCATATTTGTAAATACAATAATAAATTTAATTTGAAAAAAAAAGTGAACTATTTATTTTGGATATCTAAAAAAGGAAATGTAAACAGAGAAAGTAATATTTTATTTTTGTCTTTTTCTACAATTTGAATATTTGCGAGAACATTATTCAAATTGCAATTGTAGATTGTAATGCATGGCAAAAACCATGCATAAACCCACATGTCAATATATGTGTATAACTTTCTACATGAATTATAGTAGGAGCCCTAGTATCCTATGAATTTTGTTCGATACATACATACGGCCATGCGTAATAGGTGTCTAGTTTTAATTTAACTTTCATGTTTATAATTAGAGTCTGTACATATTGTAACAAAGCAACGTTTTGAGCAAAGCAATAAAATTAGAATTTCTTCTAATTAATTCTACTGCTGTCTTAAACACTTCATTTTTCTTCATTGCCTTTTAAATTTTTTCTCAATCAAAATTCTTCTCAACTCTCCTGGATTCTAATAGTAAAATTTAAATTGATCTCATTATTTATCTACATTTATTTAATAAAATACCTGCACTTTTATCTGCATATTAATTTCCTGCATAATAATAATAATTTTTAATCTCACAATGCAATTCACATTCATCATCACCGCACTCACGTTTATTACACAATAATTATTCAAGACTCAACTGACTGTTTATAGAATAAAATTAGTCTATTTGTATTTTGTCCATGTCTACAATATGTAAATTAAATTAAAAAAATTAATATTTTATTTTTGTCGTCTACTATATGTATTGCATGAATTTTGTTCCATGCATACTTACAGTCATGCATATTAGGTGTCTAGTTTTAATTTCATTTTCAAGTTTATAAATAGTCTGTATATATTGTAACAAAGTAACATCTAGAGCAAAGCAATATAATTAGACTTTCTTCTAATTAATTCCCCTGCTGTCTTAAACATCTAATTAATTTTTCTTCATTGCCTTTTAAATTTTTCCTTAGTCAAAATTTTGCTCAGACTCTCCTAGATTTTAATTGTAAGTTTTAAATTGATCTCATTATTTATCAGCATATTAATCTTCTGCATAGTAATAATAATTTTTAATCATCACTATGCAATTTGTGTTTATCATCACAACACCTCATGCTTATTACACAATCACGATCTGGCTCCGCCGCACACTGGTATCAGAGTCAAACACTTATTTAATCTTACTATTTTTGATCCAAATAATTTAATACCTCCTTTTGATTTTTTTGTTGTTATTAGAATTTTCCGTAGAACTATAATAGTATTCATAGAATTAATTTTGTTCCAATAGTTGATTTAAATCGGGCGCCATAGGTAGAGACAGTTTTCATAGTAGATTTAATATTAGTTAAAATTAGAATTTCAAGTTCAATTAAAAATTTAAAATTTTGGAACCAATGGAATATTGATTTTTAAGACAAAAATTAAGTTTATTAGCTGTTTAGTAAATTTATTTTCTTAAAGAATCTTCTTTATAATTTACAACATGTTTAAATTTAGGAATTTTTCTTTGAGTCTGTTATATTAACCTAAGTGATTCCTCATAACTGCTGGTAAGCTTCAAAAGCGTTGGTCAGCTTGAGAATTGTTGGTCAGCCAAAGATAAATAGTTCCATTAGAAGATCTCGCTAATCAAAACAAAAACAAAGAAAATAACTTAGATAAACAGTCAAGAGGTAAACATAGCTAAAATAGAAAATGATTTGCATAACTAGTCAATTCCTAAACAAGATATTAGTTCTAATTACAAAACTAGTTCTTTTAATTTTTCTACTGATTATTCAATTAAATAAACTGAACAAACTATTTCTTTAAATCAATCACATGAAACTATTCAATTATTCTCTCCTTGAGCTATATTAAAACATAAAGAAAAATATAAATTTCTACACATAGGTATGGCATAATAAGTAGCTATTAAACCTTTATTTAGACTTGGTTTAGATATTTCTACATTTTTGTGTCTTAGAAATGCTAGACATTTAAATTTTTTTTAGCTATGATTGAATCAAATTTAGCTAATGGTCCAATTTATTTCAATTGTTATTTAAAATTTTCTCTCTTTTTATTTGATCCCAATAGTTTAGATTCCTCAACCCTTACTATTAAATCAAATAATATGAATATTTTAGATAATACGAAATCTATTGCAATTGTTTATAAAATTTATTATAAATTTATGCCTACTGCTTTAGAACAAGCTCTACACATAGTTTAACTAGAAATGAAATAATAATTTTTGAAGCCAACACTCAATATTCAAAAATACATACTCCCAAAAAATTAAAGTGGAATGAATTATCACAATCTGGTACTTGGGAATTATAAGAAATTATTCATCTAACACCAATAGAAAATATTTCTTCTACTTTTACAATTATTGAAGACCATAGTTGAAATATAAATGTAAATTTACATTAAATATTGAAAGTTTTAGAAAAACACTTGCATTAGAACGTTATGGATTTTCCGTTTATCTTTCTAGATCCTCCACTTCTAATTCAAAAATACCTTCAATTAATAATATTCAATTGCAAGAAGTTAATTTTACTAATACAATTCCTAAATCTATTTATCAAGAAGTTGAACAAAATTCTTCTCCACCTTTATCTCCAACTAGATCACAAATGGAAAATTTTTCTCAATTAAATACTATTTTTTCAGAATTATCTATAGACAAAAATTATATTAAAAAATTAATTTTTAATACCTTATAATAAAGAGAAAAAAATTGGTTTTATGAAAATTATAATAGTCAACAAATAGATATTAGGGCACAATATTATAATTTTATGAATTCTAATAGAATTAATATTTCTTTTTTTTTTTTTTTTCCATGGTCTTTTGTTTATGCTATACAGAATAATTTAAAATTTCCTTTTTCAGAATTATGTTTTAATAAAAAAAAAAAAAAGACCATATTACTACAAAAACAATATTATTAATTCAGTACACCCTCCTATAGAAGAAATTAAATTAATCTTAGAAAATAAAGATATTATTGCTTCTCCTTTGAAAATGATTAATACAATAAATGATGATAAGAAGGTTGCACCTCCCAGGGATATTAAAGATATATAATTTCAAAACAATTAATCAAATTAAATATTACCTACAATCCCTTCTCAATTAGATAGACTAGAAACACAATTACTTTCTACTAGTAATTTTACCCCCTCAATCCAAAAACCAATAGAAATAAAAATGTTATATATATATATATATATATATATATATATATATATATATATATATATATATATATATATATATATATATATATATATATATATATATATATCAAAAGATTTTAACTAATTATTATTAATATTTTGTTAAACATATTAGTTTTGGAATCTTTTACCTATTCTATAGCCATATTTAACAACCAATTTTATTGGCCATTTTATCTCCTACAAATTGATTTGGTAACATTAACATTTTGCTGATTTTACTCCACTTTTTCTAGTGACCAATGGTATACTAATTGGCTATAAATATTAGTGTAGAGCTGAAGCTCTCAGTCATAATATATATATATATATATATATATATATATATATATATATATATATATATATATATATATATATATTAAAAAAAACTTTAATTCCTTTCATTCGTTCAACTCTTTCTTTTCTTTTTCCTCTTTATCGAGCTAACATAATTTTTAGGCAACTTACTGTTTAGTCCTTAAAGTTTAACTCAATTAACTAACTTGTCACTATTTTTTGAGAAACTAAATAATTAACCTCTCAATTTTAGTCCTATCAAACTAAATAATTAATCCCTCAATTTTAGTCCTATCAGACTATTTAGTCCTTTTGTCTATTTTTTGTGACTTTTTCTATAAATTTATTAAAAAATAACTAAAATTCCATTGTATATATAATAAATATAATTTTAATTTTATTATTTAAAAATAAAAATAAAAAATTCAAACTAATAAAATTAAATAATAATTATATAGTAATCATTTAATTATATAATATTTATTTAATTTTGTTAACATAAATACTCTTTATTTTTATTATATATAATAATTATATAATAATAAGTTATTATATAAATATATAAATATTATTTATTTTTTTTCCCTTAAAATTTTTTCTATTTTATAAGAATGTCCTTTTACATTTTTCAAAATTTCATCTTCATATAAATATTTGACGTATATTTTAAAAAATATTCATTTAGACCCTTTATAATTTTAAAAAAGGCTTAATGCATATTTCCCCTTGTATTTAGTACCATTGGTCATTTTGCCCCTTGACTTTTTAAATTAACTAATTTAACTCTTTAACTTAATAAATGTTAATGCTAGCCCCATAATTATCTAGATTGAGAAAGAGTGTGTTACACTCTTGCTAACATGGATAAAAATTAACTTTGTCAGATTTTAGTGACATGGATAATTTTTTTTATCAATATATATATGCAATTACTATATTGCCCCTACCTAAATTAATGAAATAAAGATAAAAGCCAATACTAGTTATCAAAGCCAAAGCCAAACTCAAATCTCTCTCACACACAAATTTGAGCTAAGGGTTAGGGACCATCCGATGACTAGAGACCCCAAGGGAGGTGGCAAGAAATTCAAGCTAACAGTACCACCGGACAAGAAATTTGAGCTGCTAGCACCATCAAATTCGGAAGCTTTACAAAGAAATTGTTTGTATTTTGATTTGAAACAATTCATAGAAAAATTAGTCTAAGTGAAATCCAAAAATGGAGGTGACCCCATCTAGGCAACCTGGCAACTCTAATGGAAATGGGAAAAATCAATCTTCATAGTTTGATCTCTTGGGCTCACCTCTATTTATGAAAATTTTGCAACTTTGCATTGAAACAAAAGCTTTACAATAAGGCCATTTGACTCACAGCCACATCATGACAAATGGGTTGCAATAAAATCTCCTTCTAAGCACAAAATTGGCCATATTTTATTCCAAACTTGGTGATACAACCATTGCTTGCAAGGTGTTTGATAGAACGACTGAGAGAAATGTGATGCAATAATTACTCAAAACATCAGCTACTGCCTAAGTGGTGTCTGATCAAGCTTCCATTGCATCCCACTACTATCACTAGTTGTCATAACCACCACTCCTCCACTATACACCACCACCTAGAAAAATAGAGAAAATAACAATTTCACCTTCATTTCTAAAAACAAAGGAAAAGAGACAAAAAAGAAAAGAAAGAAACAAGAAAAAGAAAACTGATTTGAGTTGAATCCTATAGCACTTAAAGCTGTGCCATGGGCCTAGTTGAAAAGGATATTGAATTCATGTCACTAAAAATTGGGAAGAAATGAGAACTACCATTGAAATGGCCATCACACGACACTGCACATCGTAAGCTCATTTTGACAAACAAGATTGTTTTGTGGTTTGCATTGTGGGGGCAAAGAGCAACTCGTTTAGGATCTTCTCCTTTGGACCCATTCCTCTTTTTTTGGGATTTTATCCATTCCATGCTGCTTTGAAGGCTAATTCCCATAAGAAGATGCTCAGATAGTTAATCACGCATGCACCTTTATTGCAGATTAGATGATGGAAGAGGAAGAAGACTCAGGAGAGAAAGGAAAGGGAATGCTTATTTTGATTTTATAATAAAATTTATTTTTTAATATCTAAAGAACATAATAAAAGGCTCTCACGCATGATTTTGCGCATGTTTTGCACTGAAAATACTGACTAGATAAATAAGGGATTAATATGTTCAATTTTACAAGTTGAAAAGTTAAATTAATTATTTTAAAAAGTCAATGGTAAAATGACCAATGGTACCAAGTCAATTTAAAAAGTCAATGGTAAAATGACCAATGGTACCAAAAACATGGAGTAAAATATGCATTAAGCCTTTGAAAAATTTATTTGTCACAATAGATTTTACACTTTTATTTTTAAATGTATGTAAGTCTTAAGTTCTTTAAATTTTTTATTTTTTCTTTATATCATATTATAGTTTTTATATAAATATTTTTCATACATAACTATATGGTATTTTAAAAAAATGCAAATTACTATTTAGTCTTTGAGATTTCACATAAGTAATTTTAGTCATTGAGATTTGACATAAGTAACTAATTCATCTCTGCATTTTAAAAAACTAACTAATTAATTACTCAGTTTTTATTTCGTTAAACTATTTAGTCATTATGTCTAGTTTTTATACTGTTACTATTAAATTTAATAAAAATGACTAAAATGCACTTGTATATATGAGGAAAAAGGTTCAAATACTTACGGAGTTTAGCGAAAAGAGCATATTAACACTTAGTAATTTTTGATGCATGTATTTACCCCTGCCATTTTCAAAATCTATCAACCTACCCCATCCCTTAATGTCACTATTAACTTCTTATAATATCCATTTTGTGGGGCTACTTTGAGCTTACTAGGACATTAAAGGGGCATATGGCAATGTTAGCCGTGAGATTTCTTTTCTTTTTAAAAAAAAAATAAAAATTCTTGGTAGGTGGAATATTTAAGGAGGGTGAGATGATAGGCAATTCATCAATATACCTGATGAGAAATTAGAAGTGAGGTTAATTAATTATAAAACAAGTATTCACTACAAAAATCCAATGATTTACTGATGGAAATTAGCGACGGATAACAAACTATAACTAAATACTGATAGAATACTGATGGAATAGTTTCTAGCAAAGTTCATCAATTTACTAACCATTTACTGATAAAAAAGCAATATTATTGACGGAATATACTAACGGACACCAACCAAATTTCACCAACGGTTTAGTGATCAATTACAAATGGAAAAGAATACGCGGGAATGTTTTGGCGCCAATTAAGACATTTAATAACGGATTATTAATGAAATTTTATGCTGCAATAGGCATTCAGTTAGTAATCCATCAATAAATATGACCAGATACTGATGGAATATCGACCGTATTGGAAAAATAGGGGTGTAATGTTTAGGCGGGAAGTAAACCATTTACTAATAGAATGCCATATGGCAGTTGGCTTTCTGATAGTAATTCATCAGTAAATGCTAAATAATACTGACAAATTACCGATGGAAGTGAAAAAATAGGCATGCATTTTACTGCCTTTAGCCTTTTACTAACGGATTTTTTAATCCGCGTGGCATGATCCGTCAATAATTTGTTAGTAATAATGAAATATAATCTATTTACCTTCTTTTTTCTCTCTTCCCTTTCTTCTTTTTCTTCTTCTTCTTCTTCTTCCACTGCCATTGCCGTCTGCTGCTGTTCGTCTCTCCCATATTTCGGCCGGCCTTCATCAATCACCGGAGATTTCGATTTTCTACCGGTATTTACATGATTACCTTAATATTGATTATGATTTTAATTGAATTTTTGTTTAGATTGATTTGGGGTTTGTGTGTTTATATATATATATATATATATATATATATATATATATATATATATATATATATATATATGCTAATAAATTTTTTAATTTAAGATATTTTATATTTTTAAGCTTAATAAATTTTTTATAAATTTATGATAGTATTAAATATGGTGAAATTATTTTATTAAATTATGTTAGTGATTATTTTAAATTTTAATTTTGCTTCAGATAATTGATATGTGGGGCAACAATATAAGTCCAATTCTTTCGTCAAGAGGTCCATATTGTAATTTAAGTTATTTATACTAATATATAAATATAATAATTTGGAATATAATATTTTTTTAATTATCTTATGTATAATTTGTAGTTTGTTATGTTTATTTGTAAATGTATATAAAAAAATAAAGGTTATGATGTGAATTTATAATTTGTGGTTGATTTTGTGTATTGTAATGTAATTTTTAATTATGTTAAGTTATATGTGAATTTATAGATGTATATGTATGTGATGTAATTTTGGTTTTATTTAAGTAAATCCGTTAATAATACCAACAAAATGAACTATAAATTTATGTTAAATCATACCATATAAAGTGAAATTTATTTTTTATGAATTTCATAAAATACTAAAAATTCTCTTCACATTAAAAAGTAAAAAAAAAAATCCATAAATATACTACTAAAAATTGAAATATAAATGCATTTCATAAAATACAAAAAAATAAGAAATTACAAATAGTTAGGAGTAAAAATATTTCGACAAAAAATAAAAAGAAAGTAATAAATTAAAAATTTGCCATTAAAAATGAAATTTTAAATACATTTCATAAGATTTTAAAAAAATGACAAATATCCTCTTAAAGGAAAAATAGTCTAAAAAATATAATAATGTATAACGGCTTGATTAATGTTAACAAATAATTAAAATTCGAATATTCAAAATTACAATGATTAAGAAGAATTTTAATTAAATTTTTTCCTAAATGATATAAAAAATATCTAATATAATATTAATATCTTTATTATTAAGTAATAATATATATGTGTAAAATTATGACACGGTAAAAAATGGAAAAAAGTATAATACATTTATAAATTTGTATCTTATTCAGCAACATTTTGCATTTATCTTGTGAATTTATTTTATTAATTTTGATTATATATTCTTATGTTGTGATGTTGCAATTGTTATTTGTACGGTGAATCTATACCATTTTGTTATTGAATGAATTTAAATGATTTTAATTTTATTTTTGGACTTTCACAATTAAATTTCTAAAAATATTGTTAATTAAAATAATTAACATATTTAGGATTAGCCGTAGATCCCATTTGATGTCCTGCTCATCGGATGGTGAGAGGATATCGAATTGTCTAAATTGGACAATTTAGAGATCTCGTTGTCTATGTAACTGTCTGTGTATATTCTTATTTCATACAAATGTCTAAAATTTCGGGACTATCTTTCACCATGTTCTCTTAGTGCACATTGAAATAATATCCTAATTATGTGGATTTTTTCAAATGTGGTGCACTAGAAAAATTGCAAGGAGATGATGCCGAAATTTCAGCAGATGTATGAGTGTAGAATGTAACAGTAACAATTATGCAGCAATGAGTTTCTAAATGGGTTAGGTTCTTACCTTATAGGGAGGGAGATATAAGGATGTAGAATTAGATATTGCAAACTTAATTAAAATTATAACCAAACATATAAGTTTAAATATAATTTTGTTTATGTGATTTAAAAAATAAATTAATACTGTTAAATGTATAGGGAATAATTATGAGGACCGATAGGAATTGGATGTACTCTAGACTTATTGATGGGTATTTGAATATGAAATTCTTGGAGGGTTTAGACCAATTCATACAATTCGCGATATCTCAACCACAGTGAATGAGTAGGACTAGTGTTCGATGTCCTTGTAACCATAACAAATGTCAAAATCAAAATTTCCTTGAGCCAAATACTGTCAAGTTGCACATTCTGAAGAAGGGTTTTGTACCAGGGTATTATGAATGGTATTTGCATGGTGAAGTCAGTAGGTCTGGATCTTCAATCGCAGTAGAAGTAAGCGGTGAAGATACAGATAGTTGTCCTCCAACTACATACCATAATATCTTAATGGATGCCACCGGGCTAGATTTTGATTGGGATCTAATGGAGGAAGCTCCAAATCTGACTGCTCATAAACTGTATGATATGTTAGAGGTAGTTAATGAAGAATTATAGCCTGGCTGTGAGAAATAGTCTAAATTATCTACTATGGCACGACTTCTGAATATCAAGTCAGAACATCATCTATCTGAAAGGTGTTATGATGAGATATTGCAATGGTACAATAAGTTGTTGCCTATAGATAACATAATGGTTGATAGTTTCTACAACACCAAGAAGTTAATGTAGGGTTTAGGCCTTCCAGTTAAGAAAATTAATTGTTCCAAGAATAATTGCATGTTTTATTAGGGTGAAAACAGTAATTTAATTGCATGTAAGTTTTGTGATTGGCCAAGATATAAGCAAAGATGTAGGGGTGCATGTCCATCAAAAAAAAATATTTCATATAAGATTATGTTTTACTTCCCTTTTACTCCGAGGTTGTAGAGATTGTATGCCTCTGAGGCAACTGCAAAGCATATGAAATGGCATGCAGAACATGTAGAGGAAGATGGGGAGATGCGACATTGTTCAGATTATATAGCATGGAAGTATTTCAATCGGGTGAATCTAGATTTTGCTTTTGAAATTCACAATGTCCACTTGGGCTTATGCACTGATGGCTTCCAACTTTTTGGACAATCCATGACATCAAGAAAAAGGGGAAGAGAGAGACGTGGATCCCTCAAGAGACATGGGATACTTGGAAGAAACACTAGGATTCTTTGGAGCATAGGCAGCTATCCCAGAAGGCATCTATGAACAGAAAGTTAAATAAAGGCAGTCCAGCAAGTGGACCATCTAAGCATACTAGAGGGTTTGTCCCTGCTGCAGAGCATGCTAGGAAATTGGTAAGATATCGATTTTTTTATAATAAGTAATTAAGTTGTTATAAACTTTTCATATGTACTTTAAAAATTCAATTATTTTTTAAGTTACTAATTTCATAATTTTTTTATTTACTAATTTTGGGATGATACTTTTAATTTTTAACAGAGAAATGATCTTGATCGAGACCTTACTCCTGAGGAGATCTTCGTGTGCACCCACACGAGGAAGGAAGACCGACAGACCTTTGTTGACCAGTGCTCCCAGTGGATTCATGTAAGTTTTAATTAGCAATTTTCCTATTAAAGTACATTAAAAATTTTAAATGCTAACTATTATTATATAAAAAATAGGAGGATCTCAGAAACCTCTGCGAACATATATCCCAGCCGGCTCTTGGATCCACTAAGCTAGCTCATATAGATGAGTTTGAGCTATACTTCAGAGTTGTTGGGGGCTGGGAGAAGGGACGAGTCTACGGGATGGGTTTGATGGCTTGCTCATTCGGGCATCCCAGAGCCAGTTCTTCCTCAGCTCCATCACCGCCATTGCCTCCTACAACTGAGCATATGCAGCATGAGATCGATAGGCGAGTAGCTCAGATGTGGGAGGAGATGCAGCGGACAGTCCAGGAGCAGATCCGCCAGCAGGTCGAGCTACAGATGCACCAGTTCTTCTCTAAGTACTTTGCTGGTGGTGCTGCTCCTCCACCTATTCCACCACTGGCTTTTACTACTTTTGATCAGCACACTTCAGCTGGAAATGCTTCTATTGCTGCTGTTGATGGGTATATAGTAGATCCAGAGCATGGCCAGCATCATGCTAAGGGCCACGAGGAGGATGATACTCAGGAGCACAATTAATTATTTTTTTAGTTTAGTTATTTGTAATATTTATATAGTGTACAGTATATTACATTTTTTATAAATAATATTATGTTTTATGGAATGAAAAATTTTGATATTCACATTATATATTAATTTAAAATTTTTTAACTAATATATATTTTATAAAATTAATTTATTAAATATAATTTTTTTTTTAAAAAAATATGTGTTCCAATTTACTGATGGATTATTGACCGAAATTATTATTAAATTATTTTTTTTATAAATTACTAACAGATTATCAACCGTTTGTCACAAAATATTATTATTTTTTATTTATTTTACTGATAGATTACTGACCGTAAAATTAAAATATTATTTTTGACTGAAAATTACCAACAGATTACTGACCGTTTGTCATAAAATATTATTTTTTATACTTATTTTACTAACGGATTACTGACCATAAAATTAAAATATTATTTTTGACTGAAATTTACTGACGGATTACTGACCGACTATATTATTTAATTATATTTTAATGACGGATTATTGATCAATTACTGATGAATTTTTATCTGTACCGACGGATTACTATCAGAATATGAATATTTGTGATCTTTTTCGAACTAAATTACCAACCGTTTTATCATAAAATACTGATCGAATTTTGTTGATAAATTTACTGACAAGCTGTTTTATCCGCAGCTGATTAGTTACTGACCATCATTTTAATAACGAATTTAGTCCATCCCTAATCAGTTAGTAAATTGATTTACTGATAGATTTTCAATTGTTATTAACGGATTTTTCCGTCGATAAATTAATAGATTTTTGTAGTGACTGGAGACAGCTATTAATAACTTAAGATTGTTATTTTGACCTAAAGTAATTAAAATTACTCAAATATAGTATTAGTTTTCCACATGCCATATAAAAAAAAAAAAAATTAAATCTCCTATTCAAGAATTAAAATATTTGCATTTTATTTTTATTTTTACTTCAAATTATACCAAAACATTTGAAAATAGTTAAATGCGCTGTAAAATTTTAAATATACTCCACTCTATTTTTTCAATTTATAAATAATTGTAATTGCCCATATAATTTCAAGTTACAAAGTCGTTACAATTAATTATGAATTAAGTTTTAGCGTGAAGAATGTGTTTTATTTTATTTTCTTCGTGTATAAACTAGATAAATGTAATTGTAATTTTTATACTAGTGTTTTAAAAGTTATAAAATCATTTAATAAATATAAAAAAATATAACTTAAAAAAATTAAAATCATAACTCATAAATATATCATTAGTACGACAATATAATGAAAGTGAAAAAATAAACTATTAAATGCAACAAAAAATTTATTAAGTTAAGAGTAAAAGATATTTACTAAATATTTATTATAGAATAAAGATGATTAAAGAAATAAAATAATAATTAAAAGTGAGATAAAAATATTTTTAAAAATAATAATTAAAATTTTTAAAGTGTATTTAACTATTCCCAATTATTTTGCTGATGATTTATGTTTGTTTCTACGAAGAAAAGACTCGTATATATTCACATATCTAATGACGTTAATTCAATGGATCTCATCACTGCATGTACTGAATTGTCATAGGCATTTTTCAAACCATAGATGCAAAATTCAAACAACGTTCCTCTTTTTGGCTTCCAACAGTAATAAGGCATCTGACCATGGGCTCTGCAAACAGTAACATTTTGGGATTTCTACCGAAATGCCTAAAAAAGACTTTAATACTATATTTTTATCCTTTGATTAGTTTTCTTATAAAAATACATTCTTGACTCTTTTTTTATAAAGTTATGTTTTTAAAATTCTTTTACGCTTTGCTAATCTTCCCTGCATTAAATAGCAAAACACCGTGCAATATAAGTTTGACCATAACCTCCTTCACATCAATTACTATATTTAACTAATGGACCCTATGAATTTGACTACAAATTTTATCCACTTAGAGCTATCACCAATTTCATTAATTAAAAACTCCCTTTTGTCATTTTCAAAACATCAATTTGGCCCAAAAAAAAAAAAAAAATTCAACACACCAACATTGTTTGGGTTCTAGACCAGCAATTACTTTCTCAATTATACTTCCTAACCCACTATTTTTTCAATTTATAGTTAATAAGGCAAGGTTTAAAGAGAAAAAAAAAATTAAAAAGGTTAATTAATTAAGACTCGAACTAGATTAAAAGAAGAAGAAGAAATGGAAGGAAGGAATAGTTAACTAACACAGAAAAATAATAGAAATTAACAACAGTAAAAAATTAATAATAAGAAAGAAATTTGTTCATTTTTATAAGAAAGAAATTTGTTCATTTTTATACATTTTAATTTATTGATTTTCTCAATATTTTTGCTATCTACAAATATTTTGATAAATTTACAATAATATCAAGAAGTGATGTATTTAAACTCGAGAGAAAAAGTAATTAATTAATGTTTTTATTTTATTTTAACTTTTAAACATGATGTAATTTAAAATATATAAACTTATGTTTGTGTTGTACTTTAAGATAAGTTCACCTTATTAATATAAATCATGCCTTTTTTTGACATTCCAATAGTTGTAAATTGGAATTTAAATTCAACATTTTAATATTTGAATAAAGAAAATAGAATTGACGAGTGTTTATAATAATAATAATAATAATAATAATAATAATAATAATATAAAACATTGGATACGAATATAAAACAATGATGAATCAAGTATATATTATATCGAAAACATTTACATTTTTAAAAAAATACATAATTTTCAGCATTAACAACAAACAATATATTTTAAATATATTATGAGTATATTTTAGGTATATTACACTGTCATTCATATCATTCACATTCTAAACAAAATAAAAAATTTTCAGCATTACAGTAAATGGTATATTTTAAGTATATCACGAGTATATTTTAGGTATATTATACTTTCATTCTTAATATTTTTATTAATAAACAATTTCCAATTATTCTAATGTACAGATCAATATGTAATCAACCTACAATTAACCTATTATCAACTAAAAATGAACGACAAATCAACCTCTAATTAATCAAAACACTACCTAACAAATATAAAATTATAGTGCTGTAAAATCCATATCAATCGAGTAATACAAAAGAATATACATGTGTAACTAAGGTTATACCCAATAGATACATGTCCAGATGGGTATTTTTTCAACACTTAAATCTTTGACATATGGTGATTAATTAGAAAATTGGTAACATGTGTAACTAGAGTTATGCAACAATTGACACATGTCCAAATGGGTATTTTTCAAAGTTTGAGTATTTGACATGTGGTCATTAATTATATAATTTTTAATTAACATAATTTTTAATTATTCTAATGTGCAAATCAATAAGTTTAACTAAAATTATGTCCAATTGACAAATGTTAAAATGGATATTTTTCAAAACTTGAATTTTTGACATGTGGTGATTAATTAGATTATTTTCAATTAACGTAATTTCTAATTATTCTAATGTGCAAATAGAAAACCAAAAACCAAACAAAAATAAAAATAAAGTAAACCAAACATATACTCAAAATAAAAAAAAAAATCCACTTTCATTGTGCAGGTTGAAAAATTATGATATAACATGTTTTATGATATCTTTTTGTGACATTTTATCAAATACCTTTTAAGCACAACAAATGCATCTATATTTTGCATAAACCTCTATAACTTGGATTAACATTTTCACGTTTTTTAAAGCAATCAAGCAAAAAATAGTTATCTAAATGTTCATTTTTAAAATTGATACCAAATGGGTATACTCAAAAACAAACAATCAACCTATAATCAATCTACAATTAACCTATTATCAACTAATAATCAATTACGAATCAACATTTCATCAAGCAAAAGACAATCTAATTTTCAAACTATTCCATCATCTCCTCAAATTAAAGTATTTTGATAATACTAATGCAGATTCCTAATAAATAATGAAACAAATAAAAATTAAAAACAAATGCAAAAAATTCAAAAAGGTAATAAAAAAAAAACAACAACAACAAAGGACATAAAATGATTAAACGTTTGTAATGATATTTTTCTAAAAAAATAATTTCAACTGCTTCAATATAAAATTAACACATATTTCTAAATATTACTGTTCATAATATTAAATATATTAGTTTAACATTAATTTTATTTTATAATAGAAAAAAGAAAAGTGCTTTGGTTATTAGCACTCTTTATGTTATTAACAAATAAAAAAAAAATTGGTATTGGTTCCATTCCTCCAAGTTTTTCCATCTTTGCTGCTTTACCTTGTATATAATTTTATTCCTCCAAGTTTATATATTTTTTTATTTATTAATAAAAAAATTTATTTTTTAAATTAATTTTAATTCAAATTCGAAATATATATTGTTGATGGAAATATAGGCTTTTCAACCTTATTATCATATAAATATATGTGTGACTGCCAACATGTCTCATAACTCATATGATTCTAATTGGATTATAAATGAATAAGGAACAACAAGTGTTGACGTGTCATACATTCATCATAACCTGTAAAATTTCAATTGAATTCATAAATGAATAAGGAACAATAAGTGTTGACATGTCATACATCCATCATAACTTGCATAATAAGAATCTCTCACATTATTATTATGGCTAATTAATTATTATTATTAGCTAATGGACATGTTTCAGTTATTTCATTGAATCCACACCGTATCATGTGATTGAAAAAGTCCCCTAGTACCACAATATCAAAGCTTTAAAAAATAAGGTACAAAAACAAATATAAAAATATAAAAAGCGTAAAAAAAAACAATTAGCATAAAAGTTGAACTTTGAAAACCAGTGTATTAAAGTAAAATGTTCAAAAAAATGGGTACACCATATAATTTTCTCTAACATTTTTAGTGTTAATTTAGTCCATGTGGACTGACCATAGGCCTCACAAACGTAGAATATGTGCCTGTGTGAGGGGATGTTAAAGGATAAAGCAGGTGGATAGATTTTGAAAATGGTAGGAGTAAATATGCATCTCGAAAAATATTAAGGTCAATGTGCCCTTTTCGCTAAAGTCTAAGGGCATATTTGAACCTTTTTCCTATATGTAATAAATATAATTTTAATTTTATTATTTAAAAATAAAAATAAAAATAAAAATAAAAATAAAAATTCAGATTATATGATTTTAATAAGTTTGGGGGACCAATTAAAAAGTTAGGACAACTTTTCATGTACATATATTAGAATTGTACATGGCTTTAGGGTGGCCTGGTGAAAAGATTTATATAAATCTTAAATTTTAATAAAATGATAAGCTTCTGATAGTATTTTTTGTTAAAATGATAAATTTGGTGTTCCAATTTGGGACAATTACATAATTGAATATTTAAACAATTAAAAGTATCAATTGGGTATGTGAACATGTAAAAAAAAAACATAATTGAGTGTTATTTCCGGTTACCAGATGATTTTTTCTAACGTGGATTTAAATTTTTAAATTTTTTTTCTGATGTGGAAATGAATTTGAGGGAAAGTGACTAATTTATCCCTCGTTTCCCCATTACGTTAACATTTTGAAAATTGGGGATATTGTTTGATTGGTTATTATTTTCTGAAGAATTGAATGGTGTGAGGGTAAAAAGGAATACAATTCTTTGAAGAGCTATTCAAAAATGACTAGGTAATTTCTTGTGCTTGATGTATTTGGCATCTTTTATGTGTGTGTGTGTGTTTTTTTTTTCTTCAAATATGAGATAAAAGTGTGGATTTTTGTGACAATTGACTAAATTGATCATTATATTTATGTGGAAATGTTGTGAGGTTAACCAAAATATTGTATTTTATATGGTTTAGAGTTATTGCTCGTTGTCATTAGGTCAAACTTGCCATCGCCTTTTGTGTGTGTTGTTTGCTTTCAATTGTTTATACACTAATGCTTGTTGTCACTATTGTTTATTTGTGAAATAGGCATGTTATATATTTGCATTGTGATGGGATGTTTATTAGTGATGTAAGGAAAAAAAAAATAACGTGTATATTTGAGGCAATAGTATGGAGGAAGAGGTAGATTTGGACCACTTATCACTTGTGTGAATCCTCAAATTTGCACGTTATGATTCGGCTGCAGCTTGACACCTACTAAGAATAGTGCGCTACGCATACCGCGGTCCCGCTAGCTGGTTAGCAGGCAGGAGTCAAGAGGGTAGCGCCCCTTGCGGGGTGCGGGCCAGCGCTCCGTTGAAAAATAAATTTTCTGAATCTTTCGCGTCCAGTCGACTGCTTTTTAGTCATAAACCCACATGATCAAACCGAGCTTGAATCAGAACTGAAACAGACCCGAAATAGACCAAAAAGTAGGAAACAGTTCAAACCAGCTGGCTAGCGCACAAGAGGCACGCTGCCGTCCGGCGTGCCGCCTATGAAATGCATGCCAGAGGTAGGGCGGCACGCTTAATGTGCCGCTCGGACACCCGGCGTGTCGCCAATGCTACCGGCACGTTTTCGATACCGTCGGCACCTCCTTCACCAGCTCTATAAATAAAGCCTCCTTCCAGCTCATTAGGGGGGATTCCAAGGCAGAAATACTCCCTGAATACTGATATACTTGTTGCTTTTAAGTTCTTTTTGAAATTTGATACAAAAGAGCTGTTGTTTCTATTTCAATTTGGATTTACATTCATCACGCTATTTCGCTAATATTTTATTGTTAAGATTCAGATTCCAAGTTTTTCAAATCCAAGGTGGAGTTGAGATCTGGAGCAAGGCTAGTTCCATCCGTTCAAAAATCAAGGAAAGCAAAGGTATAATCCTTTTTCTATTCTCAAAATTCTAAACTCAGATCTAGAATTATATTTAGGCCTAAAACAGAAAAGATCTGAAATTTATTAATTTAAGAATTATAATTAAATTAATAAACAAACCAACACTTTTTTCAAAACCCCTCCTTCGTAGAAAGGAAGAACTACGTAGGGTTTGATTCTTATTCGATAGGATATGTAGGCTGCTATTCTGAAAGGCATCAACTCCAAAATCTTTTTATTAACATTTTTTTCCTTTTACTTTGATTTATTTGCGTTAATCTTTTATTTTTGATTCTATGTTACTTTAGTTGAGGAGTGTGTGCTTTCCTTAGTACCCACAAGGGCTAGAGGAAAGATCCTCTTTATTTTAATTGTTTTGGTTTTGTAATAATTAAGTAGGATTTATTCTTTTACTTATTTATTGCCATTTCATTTCATTTTATCATATATATCTATTTCATGCATCATTATATTCCTATTCATACATACATGAAAATTCCTTTTTCAAGAGTTATTTTGCAAACTTTTGTCAAACTAAAGAAAATTATATTTTCTCAAATTGTGTAATTACTAAAACCTGATCCCCGAGCCCTCTTTGGTCACCCATAGATTAGTGCTTTTCCATTGGGATCAAAACAAAATATTTTTGGAGTCAATCAATTTGGGTTTTCTTTAATTTTCCCAATTAAAATAAATAAATTAAAGTGGCGACTCACTTTCACAACTTCAAAATCACAAAAATCAATTTTCTGAACCCACAGCGAGTTTCAATCGTGGAGTTTTCCCCGATGAGCATTTCAATTCCTCTGCAGATCAGACCGGTGCTCGGGCGATGCCTCACAGTTGGCGACTCCAATGGGAACTTAAAATCTTTTTCAAATAAAAGATAAAATGGATTACTTTTGGTAAAATACCGAGTTTGGCTTTAAATACAAAATAACTCTGTCATGCATCACTACATTGGACTTCTAGTCCACAAAAGCCTAGCTTCTAGGAAAACAAATGATAAAAAGTAACATTGAATAGGCAACCTTCCTTAGGTCTGCTTGCCGATAGTGAAATCATCTAGCCCACGACGTATCCTCTAATCCTTTTAGAGGTGTAACGAGTATGCACGTACCATTTGACCCACGCAAGGCTCCTTGTCTCACATGTGGTTAGGTATATCGCATCTCTAGTGTGATGGTTTCCCTTTAAACCACCCTAACCCTTTCATGTAATGACTCATAGAACCTTCCTTTAGGATTGTATGCACCATAATGCTGAACTTGGTATTTCACGAAACCTTTTTTAATCATTCATGCATACATGCATCATATCTTGAACCTTGTGAAGAGTTAAAAACCTATCCAAACATCTTCACACCCAAAGCCCATGGTCCATCTAAACCCATGGTCAACACCCAAAGCTCATGACCCATGGTCCACTTAAACCCATGGTCAAAACCTAAAGCCCATAGTCCACCTAAATCCATGGTCAAAACCCAAAGCCCATGGTCCATCTAAACCCATGGTCAGCACCCAAAGCTCATGACCCATGGTTCACCTAAACCCATGGTCAACACTCACAGCTCATGACCCATAGTTCACCTAAGCCCATGGTCAAAACTCAAAGCCCATGGTTCACTTAAACCCATAGTCAACACCCAAAGCCCATGGTCCATCTAAACCCATGGTCAACACCCAAACCTCATGACCGATTATTCACCTAAACCCATGGTCAAAACCTAAAGCCCATGGTCCATCTAAACCCATGGTCAACACCCAAAGCATATGGTCCATCTAAACCCATGGTCAACACTCAAAGCTCATGACCCATGGTCCATTTAAACCCATGGTCAAAACCCAAAGCCTATGGTCCACCTAAACCCATGGTCAAAACCCAAAGCCCATGGTCCATCTAAACCCATGGTCAGCACCTAAAGCTCATGACCCATGGTTCACCTAAACCTATGGTTAAAATCCAAAATTCATGGTTCACGTAAACCCATGGTCAACACCCAGAGGTCATGACCTATAGTTCACTTAAGCCCATAGTCAAAACTCAAAGCCCATGGTTCACCTAAACCCATGGTTAACACCTAAAGCCCATAGTCCATCTAAACCCATGGTCAACACCCAAAGATCATGACCCATTGTTCACTTAAATCCATGGTCAAAACCCAAAGCCCATGGTCCACCTAAACCCATGGTCAAAACTCAAAGCCTATGGTCCATCTAAACCCATGGTCAACACCCAAAGCCCATAGTCCATCTAAACCCATAGTCAATACCTAAAGCTCATGACCCATGGTCCACTTAAACCCATGGTTAAAACCTAAAGCCTATGGTCCACCTAAACCCATGGTCAAAACCCAAAGCCCATGGTCCATCTAAACCCATGATCAGCACCCAAAGCTCATGACCCATGGTTCTCCTAAACCCATGGTTAAAACTCAAAACCCATGGTTCACCTAAACCCATGGTCAACACCCAGAGCTCATGACCCATAGTTCACCTAAGCCCATGGTCAAAACTCAAAGCCCATGGTTCACCTAAACCCATGGTCAACACCTAAAGCCCATAGTCCATCTAAACCCATGGTCAACACTCAAAGCTCATGACCCATTGTTCACCTAAACCCATGGTCAAAACCCAAAGCCCATGGTCCACCTAAACCCATGGTCAAAACCCAAAGCCCATGGTCCATCTAAACCCATGGTCAATACCCAAAGCTCATAACCTATTGTTCACCTAAACCCATGGTCAAAACCCAAAGTCCATGGTCCACCTAAACCCATGATCAAAACCCAAAACCCACGATCCACCTAAACCCATGGTCAACACACCAACGCCCATGGTCCACCTAAACCCATAGTCAAAGCCCAAAACTCATGGTTTACCTAAACCCATAATCCAGTCCTATCCAAACCCGTGTCAAACTCATGGTAAAAATAAACCCATCTATGGTACCCTCATCATTTTCCATAATTCTTATCCAAGCTAAACACTAACCTAGCCCAAGCTAAACACTGACATAGCTTCATCTTTCATAATTCTTACCGAAGCTAAATACTAACCTAGCTTTCATCTTTCACAACTCTTACCCAAGCTAAACACTGATCTAGCTTTCATCTTTCATAGTCCTTACCCAAGCTAAACACTGATATAGCATTATCCTTAACCATCCTTATCAAAGCTAAATACTAACTTAGCGTCACTCTTATCCTTACCCAAACTAAATGCTGACTAGGTTTCATCTCTTACATCACTATCCAAACCCATGGCCCATCTAAGCCCATGATCTAGTCTAACCCATTATCTAACTATTACCAAACCTATGGTGCACCCAACATCCAAATCTATGGTACATCCTTACCCAATCCCAAAACCCATGGTCACTTTATCCTTAAGCCCATGGTAAACCATTTATAAATTATAATCCCAATCAACCAAAGCTAAATTCTGATCTAGCCACTCAAAGCTAAAATCTAACCTAGCCACCCCAAGCTAAATTTTGACCTAGCCATTCAAAGCTAAAACCTAATCTAGCTACCCAAACCTAAAATCTGACCTAGCTCTCTTAGCTAAAAACCTACCTAGCTAACATCATACATCTCTACCCTTATCTTTACCCATACATCGTCAACCTAACCATAAGACATTGTCATCCATTGTCATCCATTGTCATTAAACCTAAGATCCTTTGGTTTGTCACACCTCCCCATAACCCTTTTTTCTAAAGCTTGATACTAACCCAGTTCCTTTTCCCTTCCAAAGGTTAACAAAATGTCTGTGGCTGAAGATGAAGTCACTACTACTAGAGCTGATGAAATCTTTAACGAGCTTCTTGCTAAGCTCTCAAAACAATAAGAGACCCTGATGAAGAGGCAAGATGCCTATTTTCAAGACCTGCTCAAATGGTAAATAGGCCAATCGAGCAAGAACAAGTAGATATCATTATCAAGAATCTACTTCCTGTCTATAAAGCCCATTTGTTAACATAATACCTACCCACCTTCAGAGCTTTGGTTGCAACTATGTTAAAAGTTGAAGATTGCATCTAAAGTACATCATTTCAAGCTGAATTCCCCACCACCAACCTGAACAGTGATGAGAAATCTAGTTCTAACTCAACCCCACCTTACCTCAGCCTCAGAAGGCATGTCACGGAGTAGTTCAAGTTCAGCTAATCTGACCTATTTGAGATTGAATTCCAAAGTCTAAACTTGAGTCCAAGTCTGAATCTCAAAGGTCTAAGTCCAAATCTGAGTCAGAGTCTGTCGTCTTATTTTTCTTTATTCTTATTGACCATAACAGTTCCTTTTGTCATCTTGCAATAAAGTTTCCTTTATAGTAATTCACATACATTTTCTTTTCATCTTCCTTGTCTAGTCTGACATGGATGAGCCATAAAAAAAAAAAAAAAAAGAGAGAGAGAGAGAGAGAAAAGGAAAAAAAAAGGAAAAAAAGAGATGGATGAGCGATCAATTGAACTCATCACAATCAGTATATATCAGAATTTGAGGTGTCCTCATTCTGTTAACAATCGCTTCACCAACTCTTAACCAAAGGAGATCAAAACAATTGAAGCACAACGAGCAAATCAAATGGAATTACCTATTACACATTAGGTAATCAAATGATGCACCTCAACAAGGGCAACAAATTCAGAAAAGACCTTTATTAAATCTAGAATTCAAAGGCCAAAGCCTCTCAAAGCAGTAGCCCAAATCATGGTGGAATGTTTTCTCCTAAATGCAAGCTCGCTGAGCTAAAAACCCAAAAAAGGCAGCTTAGGCAAAAGTTAGAGCTGAGAAAGAGAGAGAGAGAGAGAGAGAAAGCTCATCTAAGTCATCTTCCCTTATGTTTAAAGTTGTCAAATCATCTTCAATCAATTCATCATCCTTCCTAACCAGAGGTTTATTCTCTAAGGATATACAATCTTTTATGCCCTTATCCTACAATGGGGGCATGTCTTCCTAGGTCATCATCTGTTGTCAATCCATCCCATCGCTTAGCTCAAAGAGCTAAGGCACAATCCCTCATACATATCTCCAGTCTATCACATCCTTATCTCTCATTTGGAAGCATGATCTCTAATTTTTCTTCTTTCACTAGCCCTTTAGCCATTCCTAAGGACTCTTTATTTCAACTAGTGCAATTTACAATTAAGTGTCACTCCAAGAGTCTTTTCAATCTCAAATAATAAGAAAAACTTAACTTGCTCTTTTCCATGATTCATGCTACAAAAAGCAAAATCATACAACCTCCATGATTCTTTTTAGAAGTTTCAACCTACCTTCAAACCATTCTCAAATTTTATGAAATCATATTATTCCATCCCAAGCCTTATTGGCAAATCATACCACATACCACCCATTCCTTGGCATTATCTCAAAATGAGTAAAACCAAAATTTCCAAGTCTATCAAGGCTTATCATCTTTAAATCTAGTTTTCTTGGCAAAACCAGAAGTCGAGGCATATCTCTCAAAAAGCCTTCATCAAGAAGCCCAAATCCAAAAACCTTAATCAAGAAGCCCAAATCTAGAAGCTTTCATTAAGAAGCCTACTCCCAAAAGCCTTCGCTATGAAGCCCATTACCCAAAAGACTTCACCATGAAGCCCAAATCCAAAAGCCTTCGCCATGAAGCCCATGACCCAAAAGACTTCACCATGAAGCCCAGATCTAAAAGCCTTCACCATGAAGCCCAGATCCAAAAGCCTTCGCCATGAAGCCCAGATCCAAAAGCCTTCATCATAAAGCCTAAACCAAGAAGCCTTCACCATGAAGCCCAAAACCAAAAGCCTTCATCATAAAGCCTAAACCAAGAAGCCTTCACCATAAAGCCCAAAACCAAAAGCCTTCATTATGAAGCCCACTCCCAAAAGGCCTTCATTTATGAAGCCTATGATCTCCTTTAAGGCAAAATCAGACTGAGCCTTTCAAATGGATTTTTTAACCAGACCGACCCTTTTTAGCCAAGACCTTTCTGTACAAGGACTAATCCTCAACCATAACTTTCAATGGGCAAATCGAGTCGAGCCACCCATGTTGACATTCCCACACCCCTTGTCTTTTAGAGACATAACCTTCTCTAAATCTAACACCAAAGCCAAACATATAGCTTTGATCCCAATCCTTCTAATACTAAAGCTAAATAAATAGCTTTGATCCCAACTTTTCTAACATCTAGCCTAAACAAATAGCTTTGTTCCTATTCCTCCTGACATCAAGGAGCTTTGATCCTATTCTTCCCAACACCAAAGCCGAACAGATAGCTTTAATCCCAATCCTTCTAATACTAAAGCCAACTAGATGGCTTTCATCCTAACTTTTCCAACCAATAAGGCTGAATAGATAGTTTTGACCTCAATCCTCCCAATCACCAAAGCCAAACATATAGCTTTGATCCTAATCTTCCCAAACATCAAAGTCAAATAGATAACTTTAATCATAATCTCCCCAATAGTAGGGTCAAACAGGTGGCCTTGCTAAACCAATTTGAATTCCCTAGGTGGACCAAATCTCCAAATCTTTCAAAGTCTAGGCAGAATAAATAGTCTTGATTAAAATTCACCAAATCATCTTTACCTCCAACAATTAGGCTAAACATACAGCCTTAATTGAAGATCACCATGACCATTCTCACATCCAACGCTAAGGTCAAGGTAATAGCCATTGACAAAACCTCATTTATCCTATTGGCCCTCTCCCAAAAGGTTCATATCCTTATACCATGTTTGTCCTTCTTCATAAGGTTCAGTTTGCACAAAGCATGAATGTCCTCAAGCATGATAAGCACAAGCAGATATCACAAGCCCAGAGTCTGACATGGCATAACCCATAATCTGACATGGTACAACCTAGAATCTGATATGGCAAAAGAATATATAAACAAAAAATCTGATGTTGCAAGAGCACAAGCCCAAAGTCTGACATGGCATCTCTTCCCAGGATTCACTGTCATCATAATCGCCTTTTGCTTAAAGCCAATTATGATGAGGGAGCAGTTGTGAAACCTCAAATTTGTACCTTATGATCCAGCTGCAGCTTGACACCTACTAAGAATAGTGCACTATGCATATGGCGGTCCCGCTAGCTGATTAACGGGCAGGGGTCAAGAGGGCAGCGCCCGTTGTGGGGTGCGGGGCAGTGCCTCATTGAAAAATAAATTTCTTGAATCTTTCACCTCCAGTCGATTGCTTTTCAGTCATGAACCCACAGGATCAAACCGAGCTTGAATCCAAACTGAAACGGACCTAAAATGAATGAAAAAGCAGGAAACAGTTCGAACCAGCTAGCTAGCGCACAACAGGTACGCTGCCTCATAGGCAGCATGAAATGCATGTTGGCAGCAGGGCGGCATGCTTAACGTGCTGCTCAGACACCTGGTGTGTCGCCAGTGCCACTTATGCCGCCAGTACATTTTCGGTGCCGCCTTTGGTACTACCAGTACCTCGTTCACCAGCTCTATAAATAGAGCCTTTTTCCAGCTCATTAGGGGGGATTCCAAGGCAGAAATACTCCTTGAATACTGATATACTTGTTGCTTTTAAGTTCTTTTTGAAATTTGATACAAAAGAGCTATTGTTTCAATTTCAATTTGGATTTACATTCATCACGCTATTTTGCTAATCTTTTGTTGTTAAGATTCAGATTCCAAGTTTTTTGAATCCAAGGTGGAGTTGAGATCTGGACCAAGGCTCGTTCCATTCGTCCAAAAATAAAGGAAAGCAAAGGTATAATCCCTTTTTCATTCTCAAAATTCTAAACTCAGATTTAGAATTATATTTAAGTCTAAAACAGAAAAGATCTGAAATTTATTAATTTAAGAATTAGAGTTAAATTAATAAATAGACCAACACTTTTTTCAGAACCCCTCATTCACAAGAAGGAAGAACTGCGTAAGGTTTGATTCCTATTCAATAGGATACGCAGGCTGCCATTATGAAATGCATCAACTCTAAAATCTTTTTATTAACATTTTTTTCCTTTTACTTTGATTTATTTGCGTTAATCTTTTATTTTTGATTCTATGTTACTTTAGTCGAGGAATGTGTGCTTTCCCTAGTACCCATAAGGGCTAGAGGAAATATCCTCTTTATTTTAATCGTTTTGGCTTTGTAATAATTAAGTAGGATTTATTCTTTTACTTATTTATTACCATTTCATTTCATTTTATCATATATATCTATTTCATGCATCATTATATTCCTGTTCCAACATACATGAAAATTCTTTTTTCAAGAGTCATTTTGCAAACTTTTGCCAAAGTAAAGAAAATTATATTTTCTCAAATTGTGTAATTACCAAAACCTAATGCCCGAGCCCTCTTTGGTCACTCATGGATTAGTGCTTTTCTATTGGGATCAAAACAAAATATTTTTAGAGTCAATCAATTTGGGTTTTCTTTAATTTTCCCAATTAAAATAAATAAATTAAAGTGGTGACTCACTTTCACAACTTCAAAATCACAAAAATCAATTTTTTGAACTCACAACGAGTTCCAATCATAGAGTCTTCCCCGATGAGCATTTCGATTCCTCCGCGAATCGGACCATTGCTCGGGCGAGGCCTCATAACTTGATGCACTTGTCGCTTATGTACAAAGGTTAATAAGGGTTAGAGAAGTGCAAAATATACACTTTAGGCCACCTAATAAGAAGAATTAGCAATTAGCTTAAGATTGCTATATGAGTTGTCATTTGAAGATATGGTCAAAAGTATACAAAAGCGTGGGGCAATTGAGATGTACGCAGAGCATAAAATACCAAAAGAACAAGTAAGGGATCTTTTAAGAATAATAGAAAATGATGAGGGTATATATGATTTAACAAAAAATGCAGGGTTAGTAATGAGAGCTTGGTTGGCAGTTCAGGGGTAGCTAGAGCATGTAATAATGGTGTTAATATAGTCTTAGAGGGTGGTAGAATTGATAAAGGAGAGAATGAGGGTGTTAATGTCTCAAAGGGTGGCAAAACTGATAAAGAAAAACGAGGGAGGGATATCTTGTGCAGGTGAAGGATTAAAAGTTTAATTGTTGAGTTAAATGAAGATGAAGTACTATTCAGTCAATTCACAATGAATGAGACAGAGGAAGTAGCATCAAGATTAATTGATACACAAATTCAAGTAGATGTTAATGCAAGGATTTAGGAGTTCAAGAAGATTAGTTAATTCAAGTAGAGGTTGTTGCTTTTGGATATCAAAGTGAGACAGCAAACATAAGTGACATAAATGTTGAGAATGAAGCAATTGTAGTTGAAACAAATGAAGAAGATGCTAAAGATGAAACCAAAGATTCAGATGAAGAAGTGGTTGATTATAGGTGATTATCATATGATGATGAGGAGTTGCGAGATACTAGAAATTGTATAAGGCAATTTGAGCTTAACAAGAAGAAAAAAAAAATGTTGGCAATACAAGTGGTAGAAATGAAGGAAGTAGTAGAGTCCCTGAAGTACCTAACTTAGTAGGTGAAGGCAATGATTCTTATTACTTTGACTTGGATGATGATTACAGTGCAGTAAGTTTGAATGGTTCTAAAGATGATCATACTACAATGAGTAAGTCAAGATTCCATGGTTTACAACCTAAAGTTAAGAAAGCCTCATTTTATTTTGGCATGAGATTAAATAGCCTAAAACAATTCAAGAAGGCGTTGATGATATGAAATACAAGAAAGAAGAGCACTTAAGTTTACAAGAAATAAAAGTGATGAAGTGAGAGCAAGGTGTGTGAAAAGTGGCTACTTTTGGATGATCTTCGCTTCATATGGCAATGTGAGAAAAAGATTTTTAGTGAAGACATTTATAAAGGAGCATATATGCCAGATCACACATAAGAAACAAATGGTGTCCACATCATGGATAGCTAAAAATTACTTATGCTAGTGTAAGTGCATAACTACCATAAGGTTGGTAGACTTGAAAGAACTAATTAAGAAAGATTTAAAGATTGAAATGAATTTGACTAAGGTAAGGAGGGCAAAGGATAAGGTAGTAACTAGTCTGTAAGGGCAATGGAAAGCAAAATTTGCTATGTTATGGGATTATTTGGTTGAAATTAAAAAGAAGCAACCCAGATAGTACTATAGAAATACAAGTAATAAGGCCAATTCTAGAGGAACTCCCTATATTTAAAAAGCTATATACCTCTTTTAATTGCTTGAAGAAGGGTTTGCTTAGTAGATGTAAAAGGGTGATAGGTTTAGGTAAGTGCTTCTTAAAAGAAGCAACAAAGGGAGAGTTTTTGACAACTATTGGGAGGATGGGAACAATCAAATGTTACTTGTAGCATGGGATTTAATACTTGCTGAAAAGAGAGTTACATGGGAATGGCTTATAAAGAAGCTACAATAGGATTTAGGTCTTGAAGATAGCAATGGTTAGACTCTAATAGCATCCTAGCAAAAGGTAATCTTTGAAATGAATTTGACTAAGGTAAGGAGGGAAAAGGGTAAGGCAGTAGCTAATCTACAAGGTAACTGAAAGCAAAATTTACTATGTTGTGGGATTATTTGTGTGAAATTGAAAAAAGTAACTTAAGAAATATAAAAATGTAAGTAATGAGGCCAATTCCAAAGGAATTCCTTATATTTGAAAGGCTATATATCTCTTTTGATTGGTTGTATAAGGGTTGCTTAGTGGATGTAGAAGGTCATAAGTTTAAATGGGTGCTTTTTGAAAGGATCAATAAAGGGAGAGTTATTGGCAACTGTTGGGAGGGAGGGGAACAATCAAATGTTCCATGCAGCATGGAGTTGGGTGCTTGTTAAGAAGATAATTACATGAGAATTGTTTATAGAGAAGCTATAATAGGATTTGGGTCTTGATGATGGTAATGGATGGATTATAATAACAGACTAGCAAAAGGTAATCCTTGAACTTACCATTTTTATTTTTTGTCCATATTTATTTCTATAACTTTAAGACCTTAGCCAAACACCCCTCCCTTGCTCGGGAAATTACCTTAAGGAAAGCCGAGTAATTTTTAAGGAGGTCATAAAATGAGTTTCAGTGCTCACGATTGGAACTGCTATCATTTGAAAAATTGATTTTTGATTCTTGAAAAGTGATTTTGGGAGTTGTCACCCCAATTTATTTTAAAATGAAAAAATTAAGGAAAAACCCATTTATGACTCTGTGACTCCAATTCATTAATTTTAATTAATTAATTTATCTAAGGATAAAATCACTAGTCTCAAATCAGGTTGAGTTTGGGGATTAGGCTTTTGGTTAAATAATCGCAATTTAACTCTTAAGTTTAATTCGACTTAGAAAAATTGATTTTTATGAATGACAAGTATTAAATGACAATTAAAATATATGAGCATGGTAAAATGTGGATGCATGGCATAATTAAAAGAATGATTAAGTAAAACCATTTACAAATTAAGGAGAGTGTTCCCTATAGTCCTTATGGATTTCTAGGGAAACCACATAATCACTCTTTAATTCCAAAAAACATTAAACCAATTACATAAGTTATTTGAAAAAAAAAAAAAAGAGATATCTTCTCTAGCCCCTATGGGAATTCTCTTACAAATATTTTTGAAAATAATTAACTATTTTTGGAAAATAAGTGGAAAATGAAATTAGTTTGAAAATTTGATTTGAGGTTTGGATTTAAATTTCAAACATGTCTACGTACCACATTAAATGGGGATCAAAATACAATTAAGTGGAAGGGGTTTAGAGATTGATTGGATTGATTGATTTGATTTGGGTTTGTGGGTGAGATGAAAAAGCTGATATCTTTGTTTTTGTCGAGCGGAGGATTTTATAGGACCAAAATTCTGTTTTATCAATACCGGAGAGTTGGATTGATTAATGGATTAATTAATTAATTAGGATAATGAGTGGATTAATTAATTAAAAGGATTAATTAATTAATTTAGAAAAAATGAGTGGATTGAAATGATTGATTTGAAATGTGATTAATTAATTGATTAATTTGGTGATTATTTTTAAAAAATTAGTTAATTAAAAAGATTAATTAACTTATGATAGGGAAATTAATTAACTAAAAAATTAATTAATTAATTTAGAGAGTGATTGGAGGGAGAGAAAGAGAGGAATTAGAGGATAGTTATTCACTCTAACTCAAAAGATAAAGAAATGAGAGGATTTAGAGGGCTATTTATAGGCAAAGTAGGCTGAGGGTATTTTGGGAAAGAAAATGTGAAAAGACAAAAAGGGTAAGGCTAGAAAAAGGCTAAAAAAAAAAAATCAGACTAGGTGTATTTTATATAGAAAAGGGGGGATCAGTTGCACGGCCTTTACGAGGTGCCGTAGTTGCCATCTATGGCCAATCGCCGGTAGCACCTCACTGGTGAGGCACTGCAGAGCTGTCCTGCGATAGCTAACATGGCAAGCCCTTTTTTTTATTATTTTTTAATGGAGATTAATATTGGTCCATAGTTGAAAATTAAGCATCCAGATAGCAATTTACTTGAGGGCTAAAAATTTCTCTTTCGAGGGCAAACGCCCACTAACTAGCTAGTGGGACTGCCGTACCAACTCTGTATAGCGCACTAAACTTAATAGGTGTTAAGGTGTGGCTGCATGAAGAGATGAAAAGTTGAGGGTTCACAGTTGCCCCCTCATCAGAATTGTCTTGTACGTAAGGCAATTCTTATGATAGTGAACCTAAGAGTTAGGATGGTATAAGGAGCCAAAGAGATGTCTAGGTCAATGTTTGAACATATTTGGGTGAAAACATGATTTAAAAAGGAAGATGGCAAAAAAAAAAAAAAAACCATAAGGATATATAAACAATCATTCTTGAACATTTATAGATGGAGAATGCGACTGACACTGATATATAAGTGGGATAAATGGACCATAAGAGTGCTTAGGTGATTGTCTTTAGGCATTTATAGATAAAAATTGACTGATAAATGGAGGCAAGAAAAGAAAGCAAAGGGATGTTTAGGCAAATAGATGGATATTTTTGGATGAATTGATGGATATGATTAATTTCAATGAAAAAAAGACGGGGAAAGGAGCATAAGGATGCCTAGATTAGACATATCTGAGTGAAGGACTTGGATAGATTTTTGATAAAAGATGTGGAAAAAGGAACAAGATGGATGTCACTTTTCAAAAATTTCTAAGTGAAGGATTTAGATAGGTGTTCGATAAAAGGGATGGAAAAGGGAACCATAAGGATGTCAAAGTGAGAATTTAGACATTTTTGGGTGAAGGATGTGATCGATTCAAAGGGACCACAAGGATGCTTAAGTGACTATTACTAGACATTTATGGGTAAAAATGATTTTGCTAAAAGAGGCGGGACAAAAAACCATAGGGATGTTTAGATGATCATATCTAAATATTTAGAGGTGAATTGATTAATAAAGGAAGATGCACCCAATGTCTTTGGGGAGGTTTTTACTTATTAGAATAAACGAGATGCCTCATGGCATCTCTGTTAGTAACACTGATGGCCCTAATCTTGATTCAGAAAGTCTATTTGGTTGATGATCCCAGTCTTAATTTGAAAAGTCTATTTGGTTAATGATCCAAGTCTTGATTTGGGAAGTATGCTTGGTTGATTATCCTAGTCTTAGTTTAGGAAGTTTATTTGGTTGATGATGACAGTCTTAGTTTGAGAAGTCTATTTGGTTGATGATCCTAGTCTTGGTTCAGAAAGCCTATTTGGTTGATGATCTCTATTTTGGTTCGAGAAGTTTATTTTGGTTGATGATCCCTATTTTGGTTTAGAGAGTCTGTTTGATTAATGATCCCTTTTTTGGTTCAAAAAGTTTATTTGATAATGATTCATGTCTTGGCCAGTGGATTTTGAGAATATCTTGGTTGTGCTGAGGAAACTTGGACTTCTGAAGGTGAAGCATTAGGCTTTTTGGAAGGCTTGAAGAGACTTTGCTAGGATTAAAGGGACTTTAAAAATCACACTTCATCAATTAGATTTTATAGGATTGCCATGATTTGATGGGTCTTCAAGAGTATAAAGGGATTCATTTGACCTAATGTAATGGGCATTTGACTTATGCATCACTGATGAGGGATAAGGGTCATTTAGCTACTTTAGGTATGAAAGAATGATGACTTGGAGGGTATGCCTTTTATGAGATATTTTCTTTTGGTGAAAATGAAGGTGATGCCCCCTAATGGGACCTTTTTTTTACTTTCAAAAATGATCCTTAGTAAAAAAAATAATTTTTCCTTTCTCCTGCAAATTATTTATGATTATGCTCGGTGAACTTATAGGGTGGTCCATTGGATAGGGTGCAACCATTGTTGGATAGGGATGACAATCTCTAATTTTTTCTTGATATCGCTTGGCAAATGACATTTGGATACAAAGGAGGAGAGGTCATTAGCTTGGTGTTTGCATGATGGTGCATGATTATGGATGATATGCACAGATGTTGATGCATAAATAATGTACGTTTATGTATGCATGCTTTAGGATTCATAGACATTTTGTTTATGCATGCTTTGAGATTCATGGACATTTTTGTTTAAATTCTACACTATAGATGATTTGTGAACTATGGACGATTTGTGATGATACACATAATGGATGAATGTATGGATATAAGAGGGTAGATTCATAAGTTTGCTATGTATTTGTCATGAATGCAATTTGCATAGTGCCGACTCTTAAATGTGACCTCAGAACAAAGTGACATATAGGTTGTGAAATAATTTTTGGTGGATTCGTAATGCTATCCTAGGAAGATCTAACAATTTTATGATATTCTTAAGTGATGACTATGATGGGTAATTTAGATCTTGAGCAGGAAGGTGTTTATGCAAGTTATATGCCTTGAACTAATGATTGGTTTAAGGCTTGGTATGGCAACGGGATAGTCGGGTCAGTTTGTAATGAATTTAGTAAGCAAGGGGCTTATTTTAGGTTTAAAGGGGAATTTATCTATTTAGGCTTCCCAAAACTTTGGAGGAAGAATTGGTTTTGGTAAATGGGGTGTCGACGGTTTACTTTGGGTTCAATTTTGGGAGCTTGTGGCTATGAGAGTGCTTATAGGTTAGTATAGATGAAAGAGATTTATGGTTCACTCTATCTGGCCTAGTGTTTCCCTTTATGCTTCTGGCTAGGCTAGGTTACTTAGGCAGTTGATCGAGTAGTCTAAGCTTTGGACTTCCTTTAGAGTTTGGTTTAATCAAGGAGCAAGGGCTTTAGAAATAAGAGATAGGCTCTACATTGGCTTTGGATTTGAAGTATGGTTTTTGGAAGGTGTGTGTGGTTTTTATTTTGCTGAGAAAATCAAGATTCGAAGGTGGGTTGTGGCTTTTAACACATGGCTTGGGTGATGCTTATTTTGCAAGAGTTTTAATTGATTTTGTTTTCCTAAGGCCTTCAGCATTATGGTTTTGTTACAATGATCTATTGAAAGGAAAGAACATATTATCTAGGTTAGGAAGACTCTTGGGGATGATACCTTTTGGTTTCAATTTGATTGACATAGAGGTCAACATGGACTTTTAAGAATGAGGGGGAGCCATTTGGCTTTGGCCTTTTGGTGACTTAAGCATTTTAATAGAAAGACATGACTTAGAGATTATGCCCTTGATAAGGTATGATGGACTGACCGAAGGTTGCTCAAAAGAATGCCCCTGATGATGTTTAAGGGAAACTTTATTTGTGACTACTCGATACTTGACTTGAAAACTTTGTTCACCCTTTAAATAATTAAGGGAAGAAAAGGGTGAGAACAAGAAAGACAACTTTGAGAAGGATAAAATTATTTGAGTGCTCATGTAACAGAAGAAGGAGGATAAATTATTAGACTGACTCAATATATTCAAATAGATGGATTTTGACATGACTCAGAATAGAATCCAATTTAAGTGACACATCACCTCTCCTTTTTTTTTTTTTAGCTGTAACTTCTACTCGAGTTGCCCTTTTGGATTTTCAACTTGACGAGCTTACTCTAATTTTTGCTTAAGCCGCTCTTTTGGATTTTCAGTTTGGTGAGCCTTTTGCTCTTCTTCTTCTTCTTCTTCTTCTTCTAAGTGGGTATGCAATTGATTTAATACAGAGGGCAAAAGATATTTTTACTATGATTTCGACTGCACCTAGGTTGGGCTGCCTATGTATCACTTACATTACTTCTATTCTTTTCCTTTCTTAGGGAGAATTAGGTCCACATAGTTCTTGTTACAGTGTGGATAAAAGTACGATATTTGGGAGAAATAAACATGATAGTCTTGTTAGCCATTTTATCTATTTTATAGCTTTTTATTAGGTTTTTCCCATTTTGGTAAGCTAACTAATTCAAGACTTGACATGGCACTCCTTCGACCCTCTTTGTGAAGTGATCTACAATTGTTCAGATGTTCTCATCCTTGATTGAGGATTTTGGACTTGATCACCCTAAATAAACAACTAGCTGGGCTTAGCTTAAGGGAGGATAACATTGCTGTGCATAATAAATTTGCAGATGACTTCTAAGGAATATTTCGTCTTCAATCCCCAACTTGGCATGATGTATGCCTATAGTTGCCAAAATACATTGATTTCCTTACCTTTTTTTTTATTTTAATTATTTTTTTTCTTTTTTCTTCTTCTTTTTTTCTTTCTTTCTTCTTTTTTTTGATGCATCTTTCAAGTTGGATTCAAAAAGAATACACACAAGATATAAGATGAAAAATTCAAAATTTTTATTAAAGATAAACTAAGAAAGTCGATTACAAACCAAAAGTAAAGAAACATGTGATAAACTTTGACTCTGACTTCGGACAATTAAGGACTCACAAGAAAAGAAAGAAGTATAAGACTCAAACATACTCAAAAGACTCAAACTTAGACTTTAGATGACTCGAACTTAGACTTAGATAGTCTTAGACTCAACTTGATTGTAAGAGTTAAACAAGGGTATGCCAACTAGGCTAATTTTCTCCTCAAAGTGATAGTTACTGGGCTGGTTAGATGAATTTGGCAAGGTGTGTTCCCGCTTGAGATTGATAATGTTCCTAAGGTTGATGGGTACTGGTTCTAGAGGGAGGATATTTCCACCATCAATGATGTCTTGGATTCGATGCCTTATACTTTTATGCTATCGATTTCGTGCCTAGCTCCTTGGTGGTACTCACAGTACTCGTCAGGTCTGTAGTTTTTGGATGGATGGTTGGAGAGGGCTTTTGACTCTGGAAGCTTAACCAAGTTACCTTTAAGAGTCATCCTATAAACCACATTTAAAGGAATCCCTAAATCAGTGAACTTCCTTCTCTCTAGTTTATTGGACTGCTGGTTGGCGATGGTAGCTACCACTTTGACTTTCTGCTTGGTAGAGATAAAAAGGGTGGTAGCATAAAGGCTATCATTCTTGCATTTTTTTTCTAGCTATGTGAGCTTGTTGGAGCACAATGGTGTTATGCTTCAAAGGTAGTTTGATGGTCTTTTTGATATTTGGTTGGGCAGAGGCTTCCATTCCTCGAAAAGGATTTAAGGAAGGTGGATGTTCAACATTGATGCTTGGCGACACGAGAATTTTAGGGATTCTTCCATTGTTCAGATCAATAACAAGAGTTAGGTTGGCATGGGTGCTTGGGATTAGCTATAGGGATTTTGGGACACTTCTTTATCATAGGTAAGACTAATGATAAAAGTTGTTACGTATACAGCAATAGGACTAAGGGTGGGGTTAGTTAGAAAAAGAGAGGTGATGGGCCGATTGGCCATAGGAGGAGCTACAATTTTGGTTGGGACAAGATAAAGGCAGTGGAACTTGAATTAATTGGATTTGGCTTGGATTGGTTAGCAAAATAGGTAGCTATGATATTGGGTAGACTAATATGGGAAGCATGAGAAATGATCAAAGGGTTTGAATGCATGAACTATTTTTAAGAGCACAGGATTTTGACTAGATGGGCTAGTGCTTTGTTGAATCTGACTTGTTGAATGATCAAAGCTTTGTTGAACTTAGTTTGTTGGAAAGCTAAAGCATTGTTGAAACTAACCTGTTGAGCATTGAGGGTAGAGTAGAGAATTGCTTGAAAATTCTCCTCTTGCTTTTTAAGGAGGTTAATGAGAATGGTATCCATGCTAATTGGGCTAGCCATTGGTACCTTCAAGGCAAAAAAGAAGGGTAAGTATATGGAAAAGGCATGAAATGGTGATGAGAGTATGCAAATCTTGAGGAAAAAAGACTTCCTAAAGTGTTTTGGGCCAAATATTCTATACTTATGGGGCAAAATTTTTCGTTGGACCAAAGGTATTGGACTTTAAAGATTAGGCTTCAAATTGGAGGCTAAAAGATTTTGGACTTGAAGATTAGGTTTTGGGCTGGGGGCTAAAAGGTTTTGGGCTTAATGAAGGATTGGTATCTTAGAGTGCTTAGGTAAGGGTATTGGTGTTTGGGTTTTAGGGCCTTAGGCCAAAAGGTTTTGAGCTTAAGGTGGTGGTAGGCCAAATGTCTTGGGCTTTTGGGCATAAGAGAGATGATGTGCCAAAAGTTTTAGGCACAAGGTAATGGTAAGCTACATATTTTGGGTTTTGAGGTAGGTGAGGGGCAAAGATTTTGGTTTTAAGGTGATGAGGGGCCAAATGTCTTGGGCTCAAAAGAGGTGAGATGCCAAAGATTTAGGCTTGAGGGAGATAATGAGCCAAAAGTCTTGGGGCAAAAAGTGTTTGAGTTTTAAAGTTAAATGCTCGACTTAGTTCAAGGTATAACCTAGACTCGGGGTTCTTAGTCTATATGTATGCATGGTCATATTATGATGCATGCCAAAAAGGTTTCATGAATATCCATAAAGGTCTTGATAATTACGGTGCATAGAACCTAAGGTCAAAGGTTAGGGCATTTGTATGCACAAAGGTGAAGGGTGGATTAGTTAAGGTCCTCGTCCCACTAGAGCATCGATATACCTAACCACATGTGAGTCAAAGAGTCTCGCGTTAGTCAAATAGTATTGATTACTTATTACACCACCAAAAAAATCAAGGATTCATCATAGGGTGGAATGCTATTGCTATCTCCCAACATACTCAAGGAGAGTTGTCAAGCCAATGCTACTCATTATTCAAAAGTTCTCCTAAAACTAAGGTTAGGCAAGGAGTCTTTATTATGGAAAATGATGTATGAAAGTCAAATTATACTTAATGAGCCAAATGGAGATTATTTTAGAAAAAATTTTCCTTAACCAAATAGTAATCATCTTATTTCCTTTCCTTTTTTATTAAAAAAGGTGGTAAACAATCCCTAGTGAAGATGCCATCTGTGAGACCTCGCTCGAATGCCCCTCCCTCGTTTGGGAAATTGCCTTAAGGAAAGATGAGTGATTTTTAAAAAGGTTATGGAACGAGTTTTATTGCTTATGATTGGAATAACTATCATTTGGAAAATTGATTTTTGACTTTTGAAAAGTGATTTCGGGAGTCGCCGCCCTAATTATTTTAAAATGAGAAAATTAAGAAAAACTCATTTGGGACTCCAATTCATTAATTTTAGTTAATTAATTTACCCAAAGATAAAATCACTAGTCTTGAACCAGGTTAACCTCGAAGACTAGCTTTTTAATTAAATAATCGTGATTTGGCTCTTAAGTTTAATTTAGAAAAATTAATTTTCATGAATAACAAGTATTAAATGACAATTAAAATGTATGAGCATGGCAAAATGTGGATAAATGGCATAATTAAAAGAATGATTAAATAAAACCATTCATAAATTAAAGAAAGTGTTCTCCCTAATCCTTATAGATTTTTAGGGGAATCATATAATCATTCCTTAATTCCAAAAATCTAAACCGATTACATGAGTTAGTTAAAAAAAGGGGATGTCTTATCTAGCCCTTATGAGATTCTAAGAAGATCACAAATTCCCTTACAAATAGTTTTGAAAATAATTAATTACATTTGAGAAATAAGTAGCAAATGAAATTAGTTTGAAAATTGGATTTGAAGTTTGAATTTAAATTCTAAATGTGCCTATATACCCAATTGAATGGGGGATCATAACCCAAGTAGTTCATTTAAGTGGAGGTGTTTAGGGATTAATTAGATTGATTGATTTGATTTAGGCTGATACCTTTGCTTTTGGCGGAATGAGAGTTTTACCAGACAAAAATTCCGTTTTATTGATACCGGAGAATTAGATTGATTGATGGATCAATTAATTTAATTAATTAATTAATTAGGGTGATGAATGGATTAATTAATTAAAAGGATTAATTAATTAATTTATAAAAAATGAGTGGATTAAAATGATTGATTAATTAGATGGATTAATTTGGAAAGTGATTAGTTAATTAATTAAAATGATTAATTAATTTGGAGATTAATTTTAAAAATTAGTCAATTAAAAGGATTAATTAACTTAGGCTTGAGTGGAGTAATTAATTAATTAAAAGGATTAATTAATTAACTCATTAATTAATTTAGAGAGTGATTAGAGAGAGAGCAAGAGAGGAATTAGAGGGTAGCCATCCACTTTAACTCAAGTGGTGAAGAAATTAGAGGATTTGAAAGGCTACTTATAGGCAAAGGTGGGGTAAGGGTATTTTTGGAAAGAAAATGTGAAAAGACACAAAGGCTAGAGCTAGAAAAGGGCTGAAAAAAATCATATGGGGGGTATTTTAAACATTTTGGATGGAAAAAGGGGGATTGGCCGCAGGTGGCGTCGCGTGGCCTCTACGCAGCACTACAACTACCATCTATAGCCAGTCACAAGTAGCACTTGCAATGTCGTGCAGACACTGGTGTGAACTTGTAGAGCTGGTGTGACCCTACAGAGCTATCCTACTGCAGGTAACTTGGCAGGCCTTTTTTTTTTTTTTTTCCTTCAGAAATTGATGTTGGTCCATGGTTGAAAATTAAGCATCTAGATAGCAATATACTTGAGAGATAAAAATTTTTCTTTCGGGGGCACTGACAAGCTAGCAGGATTGCCATACCAATTCTTTATAGTAGACTAAACTTAGTAGGTGTTAAGGTGCGGCCGCATTAAGAGGTGCAAAATTGAAAGTTCATAATAACTAAAATGGTTGATAAATCTTTTGTCTCAGTAATTTAGTACAATACTTCTTTTCTTATAATTAGTATTTGATTTGTATAAAGAACAAAGAATAAAAAGATGTTTGTGAAGGTTTAAAAAATTCTCTATTTACATATGAACTAACTTGTGAAGTCGATATAATTCACAATAAGAGCAGATACAATTATATAATTCACTATATAAGCATTCATTCAATATTTATCATTCTAAAATGTTAACATAATAGGTTGTTAACTTTTTGCTTTCCTAGTTTTAATGTTTCACTTTTCAATTATTTTTCAATTAATAGATATGTTATTTACTTGTTATTGTATGCTTTATTAGATGAAGTTGGTAATATATTACTTAAGGCTGAACATAGGTGTTGTGCTAGGCACCTATATGCAAACTAAAGGAAAATGTATGGGAGGAGTGAGCAGCTGCAAAGGCAATTCTGTATGTGTGTCAAATCTACAAACATGCCAAATTTTGAGTCAAACATGAATGAGATGAAGATATTGTCATCACAAGGGTATGAAGGTATGTTACATACACACTCTAAGAACTAATGTAGAGCCTATTTCAATACATAAGTAAAATATGATATAGTTGATAATAATTTGATTGAGGCTTTCAATGACGAGATTATAGAATCTAGGGCTAAAAATGTGATTTCAATGTTAGAGAACATTAGAAAATTAATGATAAGTAGGCTACATACTATGAGGCCTCGTCCAAGCACCGGCCCGATCCGTTAGAGGGAATTGTTATGCTCATTCAGGTTTAGACTTATGATGAAACTCTTAGGTTTGGATTGGTTGTTTTAGAAAATGATTTTAGAAGTCGCCACCTTAATTTTATTTAGTTGGAAAAATATTAAGGAAAAAACTCAAATTGACTCAAATTCATCAATTTTGCAATTAATTTACCTAATGATAAAAATCACTAGTTTTAAACTAAGTTGAGCTCGAGGACTGGGTTTTTGATTAAATAATCTAAATTTGGCTCTTAAATTTAATTTGACTTTGAAAATTAATTTTATGGATGACAAATATTATATGACAATTATAATATTATAATTAATGCATGAGCATGGAGAAAACTAAAACATCCATAAATTAAACTAATTACATAAATTAATTAAAAAGGGGAAAGGAGATTGATTGAGATTTAGATATGAGGTTTGGATTTAGATTCCAAACGTGCCTACATACTCCATTGAATGAGGGACTAAAACCCACGTAGTTCATCCCGCGATTAAGTGGAGAGATTTAGAAGTTGATTTGATTTAGGTTTGTGGGTGAGAGGAAAAGGTTGATACTTTTACTTTTGCTAGACGAAGGGTTTTATCAGACTGAAATTCTATTTTATCAGGACTGGTGATTGGATTAATTGAAGGATTAATTAATTAATTAAAATGATTAATTAACTAATTAATATGATGAAATGGATGGATTAATTAATTAATTAAAAAGATTAATTAATTAATTTAGATAAAGGGTGGATTTGAAAAAAAGAAGGATTAATTTGATTTTAAAAAAAAGTGATTAATTAATTAATTAAAAAGATTAATTAATTAATTAAGTGATTATTTTTAATTAAAAAAATTTAGTTAATTAAAAAGATTAATTAACTTGAATAGGGTGACATAATTAATTAATTAAAAAGATTAATTAATTAATTAATTAGAGAGTGGTTGGAGGGAGAAGAAGAAAAGAATTAGAGGATTTCTATCAACTCTAACTCAAGGGGTGAGGTGAAATGAAGAAATGAAGGGGCTATTTATAGGAAAATGAGGTGAGAGTGATTTAGGAAGTGAAAATATATATATATATATATAAAAAAATCGTGAATGGTGGGGCTAAAAAAATCATATTGGAGGCATTTTGGGAACTGCAAGAAGGGTGGTGGAGACCACACCACTAAAGGGACTGACGGTGCCACCAAGCTTTTGGACGGCTCCAGGTAGCATGCCGTTTGGGAAGGAGGCAGCAACGCTAATGGATGCTCTAGTGGCGTGCCAGCTGGATCTTCTGTTCTGGCGTCCGGATTAGTTTTTAAGACTTTTGGGTCAGTTTTAGAAGTTTCAAAGTTTAGAAATTTTATCGATCAGTGCCAATAGGCTTGAAATTAATTTTAGAAAAGCTGAGCAATCAGTTTGAGAGAAAATTTGATCAATTTCGAGAAAATACTGTCTGGTATAGAAGGCTGGTCAAGGTAGAAAAAGTGTTAGTATCTAAAAATTAAGTATTCTCGTACTAATATGACTAAAAGTCTATTTTTTGCTCTAGGGATGTTGCCTCCTTAGCCTTTACCTACTAACCTGCAAGCGGGATTGCCATGCTAGTTATGCATAGCACATTAATCTTAGCAGGCGTCAAACTACTAGCAGATGATGATGGTATAAAATTAAGGGTTCACACATACCAATAGGGATTTGGCAAATAGTTAGATATGCAATTCTGGTTATAAGATTAGAAAGAAGGTTCATGAGAGTCATATGGAGAATGGTGAATGTCATATGATTTGGAATGGTGAAATAGGGCTTGAAGTATCATATATAGGGATATATACACTGTTGATTTGAAGAATAGAACTTGTCCTTATAGGAAATGAAAATTAACTAGGATCCTTTGTTGCTATGCCAATTACGCAATCCTTAAAGTAGACAAAGATCCATTAGAGTATGTACATGATTATTATACAAAATAAAAATATATGCAAGCCTATTTCCAAATGATGAATCTAATGAATAGTAGCAAATTTTGAAAAAAAGATAAGGAATGATCCACTATGATATCTGTCTTATAAAAAAATGTTTGGCAAAAAAGCTAGAAATAGGAGAAAGGAATTGAAAAAGGTAGGTGCAAGTGGGTATAAACTTTCTAGGAATGGCAATATTATGACTTGCAGATTGTGTTTCAACAAAAGGCATAATAAAAAGGGATGTCCAGTCATGAAACAAAGGAAGAAGAATAAGCTATCTAGGAATATGCAAACTAAGTGTCAACAATGCCAAACTTACCAATAATAATATGAAGTGACACAAGCAGTGAAATACATATCATAATTAATTTGCAATTTAAAATTTATTATTTATGTGCATTTTTTTATACTAATTGCTCATTGTTTTATATTATAGGAATCAAATGTTGGAAATGGAAATTTGCAGATTGAAGGATAATTTGGCTTAGACAAATACACAAGATTCAAAGGAAAACCTCAAGCCCATGTAATAACTTATACTTCATATTATAAATTGTAGAGAAATCAATATATTCATTGTTAATATTAATTTACAGGGGAAAAGTTGCAAATCAAGTCAATTCACAGTCTAGCATACTCAGGTGTACAATATCCAAAGGAGCTTAAGCTCAAGTAATAATTTAGATTTCATACTATAATTTTACTTAAGAGAAGTCATTATTTAATTAATTTGTTTAATTAAAATTTTCAAGTTCAAGAATTTGCAAATCCAGTTACTGAGCCATTTGAACAAGAAATTATAAATTCAAATTAAGAAGCCTATAGAAGCCTAAACAAATTCAATCCCTATAGCCAATAAGACATTGGTTCAATCCCTGACAATAATATTTTACCTAAAAATATAAAAGCCCAGATAGATTCAATGGTAAAGTAAACACACACACACACATATATGTATATATATGTGTGTCTGTATATATATATATATATACACAAACACACATATATGTACATATATGTGTATA